>SMJT01000033.1:1165306-1250171 GCA_004349715.1 Crucihimalaya himalaica | reverse complement strand
GTGGACTCTCTTGAAGGGGGCATGTGTTGCAGAGCATGCCCATAGTATCTACATCATAAGTGTTCTCCTTTAGTTAAATAAAGTTACATGCATATAAATTATGGGTTAAGAAATTTGCATGCATACCTATAGCAACATTCGTTTTGGTTTTCATGTCACGTATTTGTGTCAAACTTAAAAAATCCAAGTAGTGCTCGTCGTTCAAAGGATCGATTTTTATGATTCCAGTCTTTGTAGACTGGATTGTAAGTTTGAAGCGAGAGTTTGTTGCACGGAACGCTGCGAATCTTGGTTGTACTGCTACATTCTGTATTTCAATCCAGTGCCCTTCATACTTCTCCAATCCAGAGAACGCTGGTACATGTATTGGAGTAATCATCAACTCCATCTTAGTTCCCTGCATAAAAAGAAGCATCACCAAAGTATGGTATTGTCAGATCCATGTGACTGCATGTCTGCATGTAAGTGAATATCTCTTACCGCTTCAACTACTAATACGTAGGACCAGTAGGGACCTTCATTGAGAACGGAGTAAGAGTAGGCGCGAAGAATCTTGACTTTAAGACACCAATATGTTTTGCTTCCATTGTCTCTTTCATTTGCTTTGGCTAGAAGGTTGTAGGCATCCATCGGGTTTTTGTTTTTCTTGTTGTGAGTTTTGTGTTGCTGAGATAAAAGCAGTGAAGAAGAAATGAATTCTTCTATGGAGGTGGAATGATTAATAGATGGAAAACTGAAGAGACGGACGTATCTTATCTCAAGGACGTGACTTTAAAAAAAAAAAAAATTGCAGCGTTTCTGGTTCTTTAATGTTTTGTTTTAAGGGTTACACACTTCTTCAGTAATGTGTGTATAGACTTCATGAGAAGACTTCACACGCAGACTTCAACGAGAAACTTCTTTGGCGAAGTCTGCAACTGACTTCCTCTGTAAGTCACCGATTTATCTAATTTGGGGGGGGGGGAAATTTTTGGAGGAAAAAAAAAAAATGTACTAAACAATTTACAGCTGTAAATGTACGAAGTTTGTAAGCGAAGTCTCCAAATGAAGTCTGAAAATGACAGACTATAGACTTCATGACCAGACTTCACACGCAGACTTCTATGACAGACTTGTTTGGCGAAGTCTGCAACCGACTTCCTCTGTAAGTCACCGATTTATCTAATTTTAGGGGGAAAAAAATATTGTGGAAAAAAAAAATTTACTAAACAATTTACAGCTATAAATGTACATTTACCGGTTTGGCATAAACAATTTACAGCTGTAAATATACGAAGTATGTAAGCGAAGTCTCCAAATGAAGTCTGAAAATGACAGACTATAGACTTCATGACCAGACTTCACACGCAGACTTCTACGAGAGACTTCTACGAGAGACTTCTTTGGCGAAGTCTGCAATAGACTTCGTCTGTAAGTAACCGATATTATCTAATTTCAAAAAATTTAAAAAATATACAGTCTTTGAAGTTGAAGGAAGAGGTGAAGGATGAGCCTTATCATGGCTTTAAGAGAGAGCTAGAAGCTCCTGAAGAGGGTAGTTTGAAGAATGCTCGTCTATCCCCTGAATTCGAGCAGCGCATATGTGATGCGTTGAAGGATGTAGTTGACACTCGACTCAACACGTTTGAGGCAGAGTTGAAGGGGCAGTTGGTTGAGCTTGGAACAAAGATTGTCTTACTCACTGACAAAGTAGACGGTCTGAGTTCTGCTTTTGATAAGTTCACCAGCGGAGCTATGAAGAATATACCCGAGGAAGTGAAAGAGAATCCTCAGGAGAAGCAGGCTGAATCTGAAGCCAAATCAAATCAACCTGAGGAAGGGGTTAGTCTTCAAAACCTTATCCCAACGATTCCCAGGGGGCAGAGGAAAAGTAAAAGAGTAGCTGCCATGAGTAGTCAGTGACACAGATGATGTGAAATTTGTTGGCATGTTTAAACTCTTATTTTGGATTGTTGTTGGGAAAATGTTAGAATGATGTTTGTTTGTGCTTTTGCAATAAAAAGATGTTTGTTTGTCCATTGAAAAATTGCTTCAAACTATGTTTGCTTCAAACTATGCAGAGCAGTGAAGGCAGTGTTGTGCTGGTAGAAAACTCCAAAGATGTAGATACGGAGTTTGATAAAGCAAAAAGGGCAAAACAGAACTTGAAGGAGAAAGCAGCAATGCTAATAGCTAAGAAGATGGGTGATAAGAAAAAGTTGCAAGAGAGGCTGGTTGTTCGGCCTGGCAATGGCTATGACCCTTTTGGTCCTATTGCCATTGACAAAAAAGCCAAGCTGACTGCCTTCTTGGCGACTTGCCCGTAAGTTGCACTATTTAATAACCCTTTTAAACATAGTTTATGTGACGTGATTTTGAATGTGTGTAACTTCATTTTAAAGGGAGTTGAAGGAGAAAAAACCTAAGGAACACTCAACCACACACTGGTACCAAGTGCTTATGACTCCCAGAATATGGCTTTGGGACCTGGTGAGACTTCTTGTAATAAGTCTGAGAGTGAAGTCTGAGAGTGAAGTCTGAAACTTCACTCTCAGACTTCACTCTCAGACTTTATATGGATACTTTTTTTTTTTTATCGTTACTTGTAAGGTTGCTTTACAATAACTAATTATTTGCTTACTGCAGCACATTGATGCTGGAATCAATCTACTAAGACAACGGTTCACGAAGCATCCAGAATGGTTTAGGAGCGACAGAATCTGCTTCGTTGATTCCATCTTCACCACGTTGTGGAGGTCTAAGTATGAAGACTTTCTGAAAACTGGTGATGAACACGGAAGGGGCAGATGGCTACCTCCTGGTGCGTATGATCTTGCCACCGGAGAGCAACCAGATTTCTGCAGATCTAATAAGATGTGGGGTGAAGATGTGGATGAAATCTACACATCCCTTAACATCAAGGCTATGCATTGGGTTGCTCTACTGATTAATATTCATAAGAGACACATCGTTATTTGGGATAGCGATCTAACGGTCAGCAAAGATATGGAGATTGAGGCTGCAATTATTCCTGTTTGCGATATAATGGCTTATCTTATGAACATTGTAGTTCCTCCTGAGCTAAAAGATAAGTACCCTTATGAGCTTTACACATACGAGCGGGTTCCACAGAAGAGTGTTCCTAAAAACAATAACAGCGGTGACTGTGGAGTGTATTGCCTGAAGTACATCGAGTGTCATGCGCTTGGCATACCATTTCATCAAACCCGCTTGTGTGATAAGAACATCAAGTTCATAAGGGAGAAGATGGCTACAGAAATATACGATGAGCTCGGCATAACGGGGACTGAGAAGCGCGGTTACGAAGGTTTGGATTTGTACGAAGGGCGATAAATCTTGATATTTTGTATGTTGTATAAATATGGATATTTAACTAGGGTTTTGTATGTTGTATAAATCTAGCATAACCGTATATTTTGTACAGTTTCATCTATTGCTATCTAAGGAAAACCCAAAAATACAAAAAGTTATAGACACTATATAAATATAAGTAAAAAAGTTGTAGACTTCATCTTCGTACAAAACCCTAATTTTAGACATCAATTGAAGACTTCATCCACAGACTTCCACAGAAATAACTGGTCATACAAGTATAAATGGAAGACTTCATCCACAGACTTCCACGGGAGACTTCATATGCGTCCTGAACATCTAGTTATAGACTTCTACGGCAGACTTCAAATACAGACTCCTTATGGAGACTTCGTATACGTACAAAACCCTAGTAAGAGACTTCTGTAGGAGACTTCTCATTTAGACTTCTCAATTACGATAAAAAGCACGCAAAACGAAACGGACCTTCGTGAAACGTCGCTTCTTATCATTTATTACTCTTCTCCAAAACACGCAACCGACTATATTACTGAGTAGATCTAAAATTTACAGTTTCATCTATTGCTTTCTAAGGAAATTCCAATTATCTTTTATAAAAAAAAAAAAGTCGTTCACAGTAAAAAGCATCGAAAGAGGTTTGAAGAACCTCTTGAAGAATCCGAATGCTCACTTCACGGCAGGTAATCTCTATACAGCTTCTTCTAATTTCTTACCAATTTCATGCAATCTTCTAATTTCTTACCAATTTTTTTTTAGGACCTGTGGCCGATGACATGTTCCATTGGGAGGGTTTGCTATTTGGCCCTATTGACACCCCTTATGAGGGAGGGATTTTCAAAGTGATTGTTCATTATCCGCCGGGATACCCGATTAAACCCCCACGCGTAAGTTTTGATAAAACACTTTAAAATCTATGCATTTCAATTCTCTTCAATTCTTTTATCCAATACCCCCTCCTAAATATCGTGACGGTTTGGGTAATGTAGGTTCGTTTCAGCACCCCGATCTACCACCCTAATGTCCATCGCGGGTGTATCTACTTGAAGATGCTCCTCCCTGAGCAATGGAGAGCCGACTACAACATAACCACAGTATTTGAGGCTCTTGTGAATATGTTGTATGAGCCAGAAGTGGGTGAAGGAGATAATTTTGTGGATTCCGTTGCTGAAGTCTACATCAAAGATCGGGACCGTTTCAATGAGAAGGCACGAGAAATGTCTGAAACTTTTGCCGGAGGATCAAAGGGCACCTGATCCTTTAGATCTCTATGAAACAGAGCGGGGTGCGGGGGGTTTTATGTAAATTATATCTTCAAACCGTATTATGTTAATTATGCTTCGGAACCTTTAATTTATTTATGTTAATTACTCTTCTATATGTTAATAATTTATAAGTAATTATGCTTCGGAACCTTTAATCTGGTTTTTTTTACTATTGGTGACTAATTTATTTGACACACAAATAAAACAATTATCTAAAAGCCAAATGATTTGTGAGGATCTATTGTGCAGAATAATCTTGTGTCTGTGAATAAAGATGAGTACACAATTATTATGAAATACACTCGCACATGAACTAGAGAAATTTTATGTTTGATTTGGTTATATCATTTAATGGTGAACGTGAAATTCTTTCCCATCTACTAGGATATGTGTCTTAGAATTAATATGCTTAGTTATTGTGTGGGTTAAAACTAGCACAAAATATTAAAACAAAATATGAAATTTCTTATGAAAGATTTATTAATCTTGAGGAGTCGAATAGCAAATTACAAAGATCGTTTCTCTCTTTTCTCATAGATCGAAAATGTTGAGTTCTTTGCTCGTGAGCTCTTCTAGGGTTCTTCGAGTTAATTTGTGATCCCTCTTCAGATCTTTAAGCTTCTTTTTTATACCTGAGGATGATCTTCAGAGGATAAGAATTGTTTCCAATATTTTCTTAGGATAATTTTGTTAAGTTCCGTAAATCTCAGTGGACATCAGGAAAAGTAGATTTTAAAGGTCGATGAATTGTAAAGAGAGACGAAGCTTCTTAGTCCGCAAGAATGGCAAAGGTCGACGGTTTGTAAAGAGAGACGAAGCTTCTTCGTCCGCACCTACCCACTCTCGAGTGGGCACTGACGTTGCTTCTGTTGAGCTTAACCTTCATGAGACGACTCCTGGAAGGATTGGGCGTGTTGCCCTCTCGGACGTTCTGGATGTCGCGACAGCCAAAATCATTGTTGTTGTTCCTGGCTGCTCTGCGAAATTCAGAGGCGAGATTCCAAAGAGGTTCCCCTTCGTCCATGTTCCTCTTGATTTCGTTAATGAAGATCTTGTTCCCGGAGCTAGGTCTGGTGGTGAGGTTGCGGGTTTGCCAACTTTATCAACTATAAAATCATTAACGGAATCGCTGTCTCTGTGTGGTCTTCTTTTGAATGGGGTCCATTTCCTTATTCCAAGGTCAGAGGATCAAAGGCATTAGAACCCTTTGCAGGGTTATGTCAACTTGTATGAGAAATACTTTACCTATTGCAAACTCTGGTTTCCCCTGCCGTCCAATTTGACTGGTTACTGCAGTCGTCGAAGAATGGTGATTACCTTCTTACGACTTCTTCAATTTGTAATTTTATCTCCGTTTAGTGCTTGGGATCGAGATTGGGGAGTCGATCTCTGTTAAATTTTCTTAGGAGGCCTCTTCTTTTAAGAGTAACTCGCGGCAGAGAAACATGTTCTTTACCGGTACGCCGTGAATGTAATATCTTGACCAGTCATTTGAAGAGCAAGATTAGTGACTGACACAAGCATTATTTTTATGTTCGAGTTGACAAGGCCTCATTTGGGAATCTATTTTCTGGACAAGAAAAAATCATGGAATGGCTCTGCTAGTAGAATCTTGTTAATTGCCGCATTCTTTTCTCTCCAACTTTTCGCTAATTCGCTTGATTTTTTTATTTTCAGATTACTCTCTTCAAGCTCGTAAGTTGACGATTCGGACACTCGAGATTATCGCAAAAATTTGGTTGTTGCCTAGGCAAGGTTGGGAGGATATTGATCAAGAGTGACTCGAGTCTGCAGTTTGAGGATGGGGAAAATCAACTTAGACGTTATGAGCTTCTTGAACGAGCTGGAAAAGATTCCTCTCACTATTGAGACGCAGACTCCTGATCCAGAGGTTCTACCAGGGGCTACAGCTAAGGTTGAATTAGGGACCCCTCAACTGACTAAAGCTGCTATCTCTGAAGGGGTCGACCTCTCTGCATGTGATCGTGACCCGCTTCTTTTAAAGAGGGCTGGAGGTGTTGTCGATCTGCCCAAAGAGTTCGACGATGTCCCCATTGGAAAGGGGAAAGTTGTTGCTCTTGATTTGGTGGCTGTTTTTGTAGGTCGAGATTAAATCTCCATTTCTGCTGATGATGATGTGGCCGCAAAGGAAGAGCTGAAGAGGAAAGAGAAGACGTGTTCTTCAAGGCTATCTAAAGCTGAAAAGAGATCGTCAACTAAGCACGGTCCTTCCTCAAAAATGATTGTTTTTTTCTTGAAGATCGTCATCTAAGTATGAGCGTCTTTCTCTTGAAGTCGTTGACGCTTCAGTTGATCTTGCTTCTAAAAGGAGCCACACTTCTAGGGATCAGCCCTTCTCCTTGAATGACTTTGAGTTTAAGCATGCTGGAAAAATCTGTTTGGTGAACGACAAACTCGCTTGCGCCGAGCTGTGTCATCGGATGAGGCAAAACCTCAAGTCAATTTCGGAGATAAAAGAGCTTGATTTTGGTGATTACTATGCTGAGGCTGCTCAGGCTTAGATCCAGGTAACTTTTGAGGCGAATTTTCGCCTCTCTCTTTATTGGAGTTTTTTATTGCCCATTTTAGTTTTGATTTCCGTATTTCCTCACGACGTTGGCCTTCTTTTTCTCCCTTTCTCTTAGGCGATTGGCATGTTGAACTTGGTTGTTGCTAAGTATGATCGCCATGCTAAGGAAACAAAGAACTCGGCCGGGACTTCCAAAGTGGGAGATATCGTTCTGAAAAGGCCCTGGCTTTAGAAAAATGGGCACGTGTGTGCGTGGAGTTTCTAGAAAAAAAGCTCGGAAAGAAATCCGCTGAGACCAAGGAAATAGGCAAGAAGCTCAAGTCTCTCGAAGAGAAGGAAACGACCTAGATCTAGGAGAAGGAGAGTCTGAATGCTGAGGTGTCCGAGCTCATGTGGGAGTTAGAACATTCTCACCGATCTGACTCTGATGCGCTGAAGAGCGTTTCGAGGGATGCTCAAAAACACTTGGCTAAATTGAGGCGTTATGTGGATGAGGAAGAATAGTTTGTCAAGCCGAAGAAGCAGCGATACGATCAGGCTAAAGAAATTCAGGAAGCTCTAGAACGACTTCAGACCAGAGGTCTGAAAATCGATGGGTAATTCATGCTTGGTCTAAAAGCTAAAGAAGTGGTCGATAAAGCTGTAGTTGACGACCTCGAAGCGATGGTACTCGAGGATTCCGATCTGGTCATGTCTCCAGTCCCTCCTCTTTTTTACTTTCCTCAAGCGATCTTGAATGATGCTGCCCAAGTTCTTCTCGTGGGCGACAAACCCAACTTGAGGGCTCTGCCTGATGGGACACAAGTGTTGGAATGAGAAGCCTTCCGTACACCAACCTGTACACCAACCATTGTCCGTACACCAATTACTGTAGTTTGGCAGCGTAGTCTGGCATAGTCTGGTGTAGTCTGGCAAAGTTTATTCTTCCGTACACCACTCCCGTACACCAGCGTCTGCTTCTGTACACCAATCTGCAATTATTGGTGTGTTCTCTCTCTTCCATGCATGGAGGACGAATTTAATCTCCTTCTTTCTCCTTCATGCATCCTTTCTCATTTATGTAATCTTAACACCTATATTTCTCTTTGGCCTGTATATTTGTATCTTCTTGTACAATTCAGATTAAGAGAAATAATATACAGTTTATCTCCATTATCTATTCTTCTCTATTCTATCTTATACTCTTCCGCATAGATTTCTACATGGTATCAAAGCATTGATCCTTATTCTCGTTCTAAAAACATCAAAATCTCGTTTTATATTTTCTGTTCTATTTTTGAGAATGGATTTCTCGAAACAGATCACTTTCCTGGTTATCCTTAAAGGGGATAACTATTTGTTGTGGTCTAGAACCACCAGAACTGCTCTCTGCATTTGTGGGCTATGGGATCACATCATTGGCATCCACAAAGAGTCAGAAGTGGTGGAAGATGAAGAATCAGAAGTTGAAAATTATGGTTCTACCACAAGCTCTGAAGATCCAAAATGATTCCAGGAAGATCAGATGGTGCTTTCAATCGTTTAAGGCTCTCTGGAGCAATCTATCCTTGCTGCTTACTCGTATGCTGAAACAGCAAAGGATCTTTGGGATACCCTTAAAGGAGTTTATAGAAATGTTTCAAATCTCAGTCTCATCTATGAGGTTAAGAAGGCGTTGAATTCTCTCCAACAAGAGGAGAAAACGTTTACAAAGCATTTTGGTGAGTTTAGATCACTATGGGCAGATTTGGAGTCTCTTCATCCACCAAAAATGGATCCAGCAACTCTCAATGAAAAGCGTGAGCATGACCAAGTGTTTGGGATTCTCTTCACTCTCAACAGCTCATTAAATGGTCTCATACGCCATATTCTCAGATCAGACAAACTTCCTAGCCTGAATGATGTGTGTATGCAAATCCAGAAGGAGGAAGGGTCTGTTGGTTTATTTGGGTAGAAGAGTGAACTGGCTCTTGTTAACCAAGCTACTTCTAAAAGAGGTGAAATCAACGTGGTTGTATGTGCTCATTCCAAAATATGTGGTCATACCAAGGAGAAGTGTTGGATTCTTCATCCACATCTGAAACCATCAAGGGGGAGGGAAGCTATTGTTGGTAAGGCTTTGTTTGCTTCTGCTATTGAGGATGATCTGGTTAGGAAATCTAATATTGAATCACTTATCAAGAGTATTACTTCCTTGAAAACATTTGGTAAAGCTTTACTTACTCTTAAGCATCATAAACCTCTCATTGTTAATTATGGTGCATCTCATCATATGATTAGTGATTCAAATCTCATTCATAATGTTGAATCTGAAACTAGAGATGTGATTATTGTTGATGGTAACAAAGTTCCTGTTAAAGGAATTGGAAACTTGAAATTGTTTAACAAGGATTCTAGAGCGTTTTATATGCCTGGATTTACTTCTATCTTTTGTCTGTCCAAAAGGCAACAAAAAGCCTTGATTGCTTGGCTATTTTTAGTCCTAATGAGTTTTGGTTTCAGGATATAAAAACTGGAAAGACTATTGGAGAAGGATCTACAATGATCTGAATTCATCCTTTTCTTCCTCTGTTTCTACTCTTGTTTTTGCTAATAATGCAGTTTGGCATGCAAGACTAGGACATCCTCACACTCAAGCTCTCAAGATTATTCTTCCAAGCTCATCTTGTGAGAATGATAAGTGTGAAGCTTGTATCTTAGGCAAACATTGTAGAACTGTTTTTTCGAACTTTTCTACTACTTATGAGAATTGCTTTGATCTTATCCATTCTAATGTTTGGACTGCTCCTTGTGAAACAAGGGATCAATACAAGTACTTTGTTACTTTTATTGAATGAAAAATCCAAATACACTTGGCTAACACTTTTACCCTCAAATGGCCGTGTTTTTGAGGCATTCTCAAACTTTTACAGCTATGTTTCAACTCAATATAATGCCAAGATCAAGACTTTTCGAACAGATAATGGAGGTGAATACACAAGCAATGAGTTCAAAGCCTTCATATCCAAGCAAGGCATTGTGCACCAAACTTCTTGTCCTTATACTCCTCAACAAAATGGTGTTGCTGAACGCAAGAACCGTCATCTTATGGAGGTTGCAAGGACTATGATGTTTGATAGAAATGTTTCAACACAATATTGGGGTGATGCCGTTGTGACTGCTTGCTACCTTATCCATCGCCTTCCAACAAAATGTCGAAAGGACATTTCTCCCTTTGAGGTACGAAACAAGATTAAACCATCCATTGATTTTCTAAAAGTTTTTGTGTGTGTATGCTATGTTCATGTTCCAGATGATAAGAGGGACAAGCTTCAGCCCAAAAGCATCAAATGCATCTTTGTTGGATATTCTTCAACTCAAAAGGGCTACAAATGCTACAATCTAGAAACAAAGAAAATCTTGGTATCTCGGGATGTCAAATTTATTGAAGATAAAGATTTTTATGAAGCAAAGGATTGGAACAAGGTGAAAGATTTGGGTTCTTCTCGTTCTTACCTTGCCTCTAGCCTAAGACAACTCCTTGAGAACCTTACCTTGCCAGTCCAACCATCCTCTCTAGATGATGTCTGGCCACTCACTACTGAATTAGTTCAGCAATCCTCTTCTGAAAATGAACCTCGAAATGATGAATCAGCTCAACCATCCTCTTCTAAAAATGGTGAAAATAATGAAGTGGCTCCTAACTCAACAGATTCAGCTCCCTCAGATCCTGATGTATGCTCAGATGATTTTGAAACTCAAGAAGACCATGATGCTTCTGATAAAACACATGAAATCAGTGAGGAGGAGTCTGATGCAAGTGAGGATAACACAAACATGGAGGCTGCTATTCATGAAGATGATTTTCCTCTTCCACTTAGACGAAGCTCCAAAATCAATTATCACCCTTCCAACTAGAAGAATACAAGGGTTTACTATAATAACCTTGCTAATATTGTTGAAAATCCTATTCAAGCTTATTGTTCTTTGGCTAACCTTCGTGATGATCATCAAGCTTTTTTTAGCAAAATTGACCAGGTTGTTAAACCACAGACGTATGATGAAGCAAAGGATAGTGAGGTGTGGACTAAAGCAGTAAAGGCTGAACATGGAGCTATGACAAAGAACAACACTTGGGAAGCCGTTGATTTTCCTAAAGGGAAGAAACCATTTGGTTCCAAGTGGATCTTCACAATCAAATACCACATCAATGGTGAAATAGAGAGGCACAAAGAAGGAATTCAAAATATCAAGTCTCCTCTCAACTCAGTTTTTGATATTAAAGATTTAGGTGAACTAAAGTACTTTCTTGGCATAGAAGTATGTCGTTCTTATGAAGGACTATTTCTATCTCAAAGGAAGTACACTCTTGATCTTCTTAGTGAAACAAGAAAGCTTGGAGCTAAACCAGCAAAGACTCCCATTGAAGAGAAGTACAAAGATTCTCGTGAGGGGGAACCTAAGGGGGAAACTTATGACAACATTGGAAAAAACCAAAGAATTGTGTGAAAGCTCATTTATCTCGCAATTACTCGTCCTGACTTGTGTTTTGCTATGAATCAGGTTAGCTAGCACATGCAAGCTCCCACTATCTATCACTAGAATATGGTGGAAAGGATCCTCAAATATCTAAAGAGAAATCTAGGCATGGGCATTTGGATGCAGAAGAACAGCCAGACTGAGATTGTTGGCTACTGTGATGCGGATTGGGCTGGAGACAAGACTGACAGGAAATCAACTGGAGGATATTGCACTTTTGTTGGAGGCAATCTGGTCACTTGGAGAAGCAAGAAGCAAAAGATGGTGTCAAGGTCTAGTGCTGAAGCTGAATACCGTTCCATGGCTAACAACAACAAATGAACTTATTTGGTTTAAAGCAATACTGCTGGATCTCGGAATTATGACCACTCAACCAATCATCATGCATTGTGATAATCAGGCTGCTATTCGCATTGCTTCAAATTCAGTGTTTCATGAGCGCACCAAACACATTGAAGTTGACTGCCATCATATTTGTGAGAAAGTTGAACTTGGTTGATCAACTTGCGGACATATTCACCAAGGCAGCAAATTCAAAGGTGTGTAACTTCATTCAAGGCAAGATTGGCTTAGTTGATCTTCACAAGCCTGGAATGTGAGTGTTACACTCTTTTTCCCTTAACCATGGTTTTGTCCCATTGGGTTTTCCTGGTAAGATTTTTAATGCGGTAACTCCATTCTGGGCACGATCCTCTTGTGCCAAGCTTGAAAGTGCCTTTTGTACACCAACATGTACACCAGCCATCGTGCGTACACCAATTACCGTAGTCTAGCAGCATAGTCTGGCGTAGTCTGGCATAGTCTGGCGTAGTCTGGCATAGTCTGGCGTAGTCAGGTAAGGTTTATTCTTCCAAACACCACTCCCGTAAACCAGCGTCTACTTATGTACACCATTATGCAATTATTGGTGTGTTATCTCTCTTCCATGCATGGAGGACGAATTTAATCTCCTTCTCTCTCCTTCATGCATGCTTTCTCATTTATGTAATCTTAACAGCTATATTTCTCTATGGCCTATATATTTGTATCTTCTTGTATAATTCAGATTTTTAGAAATAATATACAGTTTCTCTATATCCTCTATTCTTCTCTATTCTATCTTATACTCTTCCGCATAGATTTCTACAACAAGGTCTGACGACTAGCGACAATCTCTGAGCTCAAACCTCCTGATCCATCTTTGTTCGCTGTTGTCATCTTCTTTTTTTCTTTTCGTTGAAATGGGGCCCTTCTGGGCTTTTGTAATAACCTTGTTATTTGTGGGCTTTCTGGCCCGTTTTATGGATTTTTTTAATTCTGGTCGGTTAGCCTGTCTGGCAAGTGGGCATTAAATTTTCCAGCACTCTTTCTACTTTCATCAAAAACTAGAAGGACGTTTATTGCTTGAGAAATTAGTTCATCTTGTTCACGAGATACACTCTCTTTCTTCCTCCGTTTTTCTATTGGTTTTTTTTCTGAAGAGCATTTTGCTTGATGATGCCTAATTCTGATGTCGGACCCTCTAGTTCTAGGCCTCGATCGCGCTCTCAATCGCCTCTGATTTCTGGTCGTGTGCCGCGCCCAATCCTCTACTGCTCCAGCTATGTTGCCTGTCATGGGCGTGATCCCTACCCAAACCTTCGGGTTTCGTGATACTACATTCTGATTCTTGGCAAAGAGGAGCATCGATCTTCACAAATTTCTCTATGTGATTCAGAGGCACTATGAGTCTCAGAAGCAGTTGCATCGGGATGGTATTGTGCTTCTTTGATCTTTGGAACAATCGATGAGAAAATGCTAAGCACATCCCCTCCATTGGGACCGAAACGTTCTAGGAAAGAAAGCTGGCATGTCGTGGGGTCTTTGCGATTTTAGTAGGGAATGCCATAGGGTGGCTTCGGCGGTAGCCATGGATAAGGATCCATTGGCGGTGGCTCATAGGGATTTTATCCCTTCTGGGATTAAAGATTTCCGCTTAACTCATGTCACGGGTCTGGAGGCCCACACGTTTGTCGAAGAGGTTTTGTGTCTTTTTATGTTTCCTTTATGTACCTTATGTGTCAAGTTGCTCTAATCGTTTGGTTTTATTAGATCATGAACGAGTACCATGACACGTCTTGACATGCGGCGTGAGCGCGTTAGGATAAACAAAATCGAATTCAAAATCGCTGAAAAGAAGGCAGAGATCGAGAAACTAAGGAACCAGAGGAAAGAAGCCATAGATCTTATTGATCATGCCGAGCAGATGGCTCAGGCTCTTGAAACTGATCCTACGGCTTGGGAGAGAACAAGTCTCCAGCGGGTGTAGCATGCCTCAAGTTCTCCGTTCTCACGTTTTGTTAATTTTTGGGTGGCTCTGACGGTCAAAGTTAGGTATGGAAATCTTGTTTATCGAAAATTTGTAAATTTTGTGGGGTGTTTGTCCCCTCCCCCTTCCTTGGTTTTTAAATTTTAAACTTTGAATTTATTTTGGATTTTAACGTTCTTATGATCAATCCTTAAATATTTTTACTTATTTTAGCTCGGCTGGGAGCATACTTTGGTTAGTTAATTGTTCTAATTGACTTGATTTTGCTATCTTTTATGAACTCTGGTTACTCGGGGTTATTTAGTTAAAACATTCCTTAGCTAGGAGGTGGCTAGTCAGGCTAGCTCGTACTTCGTCGCCTAGTTGGGGATTTAATGATTCGGGGTATAAAGTGCAAGATGTCTCCTGGCTTATATTCCGACAGTCCTATGCATATTTATTTTAAAGGGAATGTCCTCTGTATCGTACTGGAACCGATTCCAATTCAAAAAAATAGACGTGAGGACATACCCAAGCTTATCTTGTAGTCGCTGGCTATATTGAATGCAAACGTGCGAATACTTAGGTCGGATTAGATATGTTCGTCCGAGCTTTAGAGCTAAGTGAGCCAGCTTTTACCTTTAAACAAAAATGATACGGACATCGACCTCACTCACCAGCCTGACGTACATCCTATGGCACATCCTGTACCAGAAGTTCAAGAAGGCCCTATGACGCGTTCAAAGTCTAAACAACTCAAGATGAAATTCAACCTAGCTGTACAAGACCTTGTGAACTCCCTAGAACCAGAGATCACTCAAGAAGTCCTAAGAATTCAAGAGAAGACATTGGAACTACAAAATCCGTGCAAGTTAAGCTTCATCTCTGAGAATGATTAAGAAAGCCAAGACCAGGAAATCAAGGACAAAGAAGAGCTTCAAGAAACTGTCCAAGGCACTCAAGAAGAACTTTAAAACGACTTCTACATCACCAAACTCGCAAGTCAGAAGATAGCTCAAGGAGTGTATCAAGAAGTGCATCAGGAAATGTCCATCCGCCTTAAATCGCATCCAGGTAAGTTTTATTCAATTTATTCGACCCGTGCAGGTTCAAAAAACGTTCCTAACGGCTAGTCCTTCACCCAAGTTGACCAGAGGCTTCGAGTTTAAGTCTACAATATTTAGTTTCCATATTTAGCTTATTTACTTTAAGAAAATGATGAGTTTTGTGTTTCTTTTAGTTTTTGCGTTTTCTTTGCTTTGTTGTTGCGTTTTGCTTTTATTTTGGCCCTCGGGCTAGCTGACAGACTTTTATAAACTCCCCCTGCAGCAGTTGTAAACTTTTTTACCCTTGACTATCAATAAAAAGCCGCACTTTTCCCTACTTCCTCTCTTCGAGTGTTTTTGAGAGAATAAGCTTTGTTCTTCATCTTGTGTGTGTGATTCACCAAGGTTGAGATCTTGTACTGTATCAGAGATTAATCCCAACTATGTGGTGCAGTTCAACCCGCCAACCTATCCCTCATATCGATCCCACACGAGAGAAGCGATCGCCATCGTGTTAGATCTCCACCATCGACATCCTTTTCTTCTTTAGGAGCCGGTGAACATCCTTATGTGAAGCCACCCTTCTATCCCACGAACACAGTCACCCTTGAGGCATATATCATCTAGTATCATAGCACAATTCACGCTCTCCCTTGCCAGGTTCTATCGTTCCTCTTTGTTCTTGTCTAGTTTTGATTTGATTTAGTTGTTGGTTTAGTTCCCTTTCACAAAAAAACATATAAGAACCCTAGAAAGCTGCAACCTTATTTCTTAAGTTGTTAGTTTCGTTTTTAATAAACCGAAAAACCCAAAAGAATTTTAGTTTGCTTCTGTTAGTTTATTTCTTTATCGATTATAGCTTAAATTAGTTTCAGTTTTAATAAAAAAAGCCAAAAAAAAAATCAAAGTTAGGTTTATATATTGTGTCTTGTGTTGAGTTTTGCTACGTTTTCATTAGTCCAAAAAAAAAATTGCTTATTTCTGTTTTGTTTCAATCGGCATATTACTTAAACTAAGTTGTTAATTTTCTGTTTCGATTTTGTTAAGTTTCTATTTCATTGGTACCTTGATTTCTTGTTTTTTTGTCAAGTGTAGAAGCGCTAAGACACAAGCAATGGGAGAGGAGAAATCGAGAAAGAGAGGTAGAGCTGCGTGAAACAAGTAGAGATATCAAACTAATACCTCCAAATTTTGCAGGAAAATCAGATCCTGAAGTATACATGGACATGGAGAAAAGAATGGAGTATATCTTTGAGTGCTATGGATATGGAGATGCTCGGAAAGTGTCCTTAGCCGTAGCCCAACTAACTGAAAATGCCCTAGCATGGTGGGATAGAACCATGGCTGAACGGAGGAGGCAACTCTTTGGTCCAATCATCAATCGGGGAGACATGAAATACATTCTAAGGTTGAGGCACGTCCCTGATCATTATCACCAAGACTTACAAAAACGTTTTAGAAAGTTGTCTCAGGGAACAAGGACCGTGGACGAGTACTTAGAAGAATTTGAAAAGCTTAGGAGCTTGCTAGAGTTAGAAAAATTCGAGGAAGCACTCATGACTCAATTCATAGATGGGTTGCAAGAACGGATACAAAGGAAAGTGGAGAGGACTAACTACAGTGGACTCATGAGCTACTTTACACAACAGTGCTAGTAGAGCAACAAATCAAGTGCAAGAATGCAAGGAGCAACCGAAACAAGACATCTTGGGGTACAAGCATCAACCGAGGTATAGACAAGGGCAAAGCCGTGGAATCTGATCCTCGGATCAAGAACAAACCCCTTGAAGCACCAAAGGTTTCTAAGACCAAACCAGGTAAGTTCCCTAACACTAATCAATATCGTTCCCGTGACATTACGTGTTTTAAATGTCAAGGCAGGGGCTATTATGCACGAGAATGTCTGAATCAAAGAGTGATGATTCTTACTTCTAATGGAGAATATGCGTTCCAAGACGAGAAAAAGGATGAACTCGATGGACTTGATGAAGATGTAGAGTATCCAGACACTAGAGAACTACTTGTGATCCAACGTATGCTTAGTGCCTTTTTCAATCCCAAAGAGAAGGCTCAACGAGAAAACATTTTCCACTCTCCGTGTACAATCAAAAATAAGGTATGTAATCAACTTATAGATGAAGGTTCTTGCGCTAATGTTGCTAGCAAGTTTATGGTAGACAAGTTAGGTTTTCAAAGGACCCAACACCCGAGGCCATACAAGTTAAGGTGGCTCAATGATGACACCGAGTTGAGAATTGCTGAGCAAGTAACCATTCTGTTTAGCGTGGGAAGATATCAAGATGAGATAGTTTGTGACGTAGTTCCTATGAAAGCTGGACATCTTCTACTTGGAAGACCATGGCAGTTTGATAAGGCTACCAATCACAATGGACGCACAAACCACTACTCTTTCACCCACAAAGACCGTAAGTTTACCCTTGCCCCTCTTATTAATCCAACTTACATGAAATGCAAAAGTATATGAGCAAGGAGGAAGAGGTAAGGAACTCTAGCTTATACTTACGATCTAGTGATGTTTGTAAAACCATGAGTGCCAATGGCACCGTGCTTCTAATGATTTTCTAAGATTTTCTAAGTTCAGGATTAGGTGATCCAATTTATTATAAGCCAATACAAGGATGTGATTTCGGAAGAGATACCACCAGGACTCCCTCCTATCCGTGGAATAGAACATAAAATCGATCAATTACCAGGCTCACTTCTACCTAACAAACCAGCATACCGTATAAATCTCAAGGAATCTAAAGAGCTAGAGAAACAAGTTCGTGATCTAATGGACAAAGGATACATCAGAGAGAGCCTCAGCCCGTGTGTCGTTCATGTTCTACTAGTCTGAAAGAAAGATGGCTCGTGGAGAATGTGTGTTGATTGCTGTGCAATCAACAACATCACAATCAAATACCGCCATCCCATTCCAAGATTAGATGACATGTTGGACAAGCTAAGTGGTGAAAAAATCTTCTCAAAAATAGATTTCCGAAGTGGCTATCACCAAGTTAGTATGAGAGAAGGAGATGAGTGGAAGACATCCTTCAAGACCAAGCAAGGTCTCTAGGAGTGGCTTGTCATGCCCTTCGGACTAACCAATGCACCAAGCACCTTCATGCGTTTGATGAACTAGGTACTAAGGTCTTTTACTAGTAAATTTGTTGTTGTTTACTTTAACGACATACTCATCTATAGTAAGTATTATACTCATCTTGAGTTAATTTTAAAAACACTTCGAAAGGAAAGTCTTTATGCCAACCTAAAGAAGTGTATATTTGGTACTGACAGGTGTGTTTTCTTAGGCTTTTTAGTGAGTGAAAATAGACTACATGTAGATGAAAAAAAGATCAAAGCAATCTGTGACACCAAGTTCTTGAGTCACTTTTGGAGGACCATTTTGGAGGGCCTTTTTGTTGTAGAATTTGGCGGCTAATTTTGGTAGTTCTGCATCCCTAGAAGTGCTTCGCCTCAGACCTCTTCTAGGTCGTAAATAGGATCTTAGAGTATAATGTTATTCACATCTTCACGTCTAGGAAGTTCACTTCGTCTTAGAGTGGGAACATGCAATTATGTCGGTGTTAATGCTTCGATGCCGTACACCATGATGAATTGAGTTTGACCTGTATTTTTTCGAAGGGTTGTGCAATGCGAATAGAGTACGTACACTGTCAAGCTCGTGTGCCCAACTTTCTTTATTTTTATTGACTCTTTTCTTTAGGCCATCCATTATTATTTAATTGGTCGCCTCTTATTGCCCATTTTTTTGTGGGTATCTCGGCGTCGAGTAACTTAAGCAGATATGTCATTTGCCGCTAAATTCTCCGAACTGGTCCGAGATGAACGAGGAGCCATTTTCCTTGAAGATTTCATACGGGATCCCATGGCGACATATGATGTTTGTCCATAGGAAGTTCTATGTTGTCGTGGCATTTACCGTTGGCATAACTACCGCTTCCACCCACTTGGTGAAGTAGTCAGTCATCACTAGAATGTATTCGTTCTGTCGGGACATGCTGAGCGGACCGATGGCATCCATAGCCCATCACATGAATGGGTAACCTAGTGTGGCCGATTGCAGGAGCTCGGTCAGTATGTGTATTGTGGGAGCATGGCATTGACAGCGGCCACATTTTGCTGCAAAATCATGACAGTGCCCTTGTCGTTTAATTTTCAGCATCACAGCTCGTCCACCTGAGTGGTTTTGTGCCCGCCTTCGTGGACCTCCTCTATGAGATGTGTTATTTTTTTCTATTCCTTGGCGGGAGAGCAGCACTCCATACATGTTTCCCCAATATAACTTTTTGTTGATCAGCATGTACTCTGGCTTCCCACCAATACTCGGGAACCTCTTGGCTTGCGATGTATTTGATTTTCTCTTCACACCCGTCAGCAGCGATTTCGACGTGTACTCCCTCTATTTTGGTTGGCTCAGTGGCTTCCTCTATTATTGTGTCTGGTTCTCTAAGGGTTATGCTGGCTTCCCCTGTAGTTGTGTCATTTATGACACATATCTCGCCAACGGACTGGATGTTGGGAGGTTGATGCTAGTTTGGCCAAGGCATCTACCGAGGCATTCTGACTGCGAGGTATCTTGCTGAGTTAGAAACTTTTGAATTACCAAACCAAATTATGGATGAGCTTAAGGTAGGCATCCATGCATTCGTTTTTGGCCTCGTACTCACCGTTGAACTGGCTGGTGGCGAGTTGGGAATCACAGTAGCCTTGGAGTTTTGTTGCTCCGACCTCTTTGGCAAGTCGCATGCTTGCCAACATTGTGTCGTACTCAGATTCGTTGTTTGAAGCGCTGAAAACGAGTCAGAAGGATTGCTCCAAAATTTCTCAGGTGGGCGACTCTAGGCGGATCATGACTCCGGATCCTCGTTGGGATGACGATCCGTCGACGTAAAGCTTCGGTTCTTTTTTGCGTAGCTAATCACTCAAAAGTTCTAAAGGTATCTCCTATTTGAAATCGGCGAGGACCTAAGCTTTCTTGGTAGTTTGAGATCGGTACTCAATGTCGTATTTGCTATGCTCGACTGCCCCTCTGACTATTCGTCTGGATTGTGTGGGGTTGTGCAGTATCATTTGCAGCGGTTGGTTGGTAAGGATGACGAGTGTGTGAGACTGAAAATATGGTCTCAATTTTCTAGCGGTGGTGAAAATGGCTAACCCCAACTTCTCCAACGTTGGATATCTTGTTTCAGCGTTCTTTAGGGCCTTGATGACGTAGAAGATTGGTTTCTGCTTGTCTCAATTCTCGTGAATTAGTACTCCGCTTACAACCAAGCTAGTTCGTTGAATGTGTTCTCACATTTTTCGTCGTAAGAGAGTTGGTAAAATGGGAGACATTTATCGTTTGACCTAGCGATGAATCAGTTAAGGGATGTGATTCGTCCTGTCAATTTTTGGACGTCCTTATTATTTCACTATGACGAGAGCTCTCATACAGCTCTGATCTGTTTTATGTTAGCTTGTATGCCTCGTTTGCTAACGATAAATCCAAGAAATTCACTAGAAGTTACCGCGAAGGTACATTTGGCTGGGTTTAGCTTCGTATCGTATTTGTCTAGAATGTTGAAACAGACGAAGAGATGTTCAATATGGTCCTTGAATTCAAGGGATTTTACAAGTATATTGTCAATTTAGACTTTCATAGTTTTTCCAAGCTCTTCGGCAAAATTTTGGTCACCAAGCGCTGATAAGTCGCACCGGCGTTCATCAGCCCTAATGGCATTTTATCCTGATCATCAGGGTGGATCTTGATCTGGTTGTAGCCGGAAAATGCGTCCTTGAAGGACATGAGTTTGTGTTCTGTGGTTGTCTCCACCAGCTAACCTTTGGGTAGGCACGATTTAAATCAGTGAAATCTACGCAGACGTGCCATTTTTCGTTCTTTTTTTTTGATGATAGTAAATCTCCTTAATCATCTTGGCTTTTAGGAGTCTGTCTACCTCATCTTGTATCGCTTTATCTCGGTCTGGTCCAAGTTTCCGTCGTTTTTGACGTATTGATCTGAAGGTCAGATCAACATTTAGTTCATGCGCTGTTATTTTGGTATCTATTTCCACGATGTCTTCGATGGAACAGGCAAAAGTTGTCACTCGCGTTTTGAGGAAGTCAACAAGTTCTTTCTGGAACGGTTCTCCGAGGTCAGCTCTGATGCTAACGCAACGCGTTTTATCAGAGAGGTCAATGTTTTCTTGTAAAGTTTTGCTGAGGTGGAGAACGACTGTCCTGGTTCTTTGATCGTATCGAGCTCCAACTTCCCCTTTAACTATAACTGATATAAGTCCTCTGACCTTTGCTGCTTCTTTTCGATGATGTAGCAGGCTCGAGTGGCGCGTTGATCTCCTTTGAGAGTGAATATTTTGTTTAAGCTCGGGAAATTCTGGCAGAGATGGTAGGTCGACGAGATAGCCCTCATCGAATGCAGATTGGGGGTTCCGAGTATGGCGATGTAAGTTTGTGGTGTGTTAATCATGACAAACTCAACCTCTCTCTCGATTCCACCAACAAAAACAGAGAGTGATCCTCCTGATTGAGTACAAGGTTAAAGTGTTGAAGGCTGCTAGCGGTTCGTTTTCTGGTATGATTGCTGCGAATTTCACGTTCATCTTCTTCAAGGTTTTCGAAATGATCAGGTTAACCAAACTCTCAGTATCTACCATCACCCGTTCTACATAGTAGTTTGTGATGGCAAACTTGACTACAAGAGAATCGTTGTGGGGGTGTATTACTCCATGGGCGTCAGCGTTAGTGAAGGTTATGGATACCTCTTATCACCCGACGTTTTCCTCATGCCATTTGCTTATGTTCATCACTTGGCGGGCCTTTCTTTTCAGCAAGTTCATCGAGTCTTCAGCAACCATGAGTCCTCCCATAATAACTGATATCCACTGACAGGCTGGTGGTGCTTTATCAGGGCGCTCATTCATGTATCGTTTTGGTTGCCTCTGTGGGCATACTTCTTCAGCCCCACCGACTCGCTCTTCAAACTTTTGATCTTCGATCCTTTGCATCTCGTGTTGTTGTCGATCTGTTATTTTTTTTTATTCGATAATTTCGACTGTCCGAATAATTTGACCTATTGTTTCCTTTGAATTCGACAACAATTTCTCCGCTCTTAAATTTTGCAGAAATAGTTCTGGAGGTTGCGACACTCGTCTGTGGAATGGTCAAACTTTGTGTGGTAATCGCAGATGGTGTTTGGCTTAGAGAAGGTACCTTCTCCACGGTTTTGTTTTTGCGAATGGCTGCTTGTCGACGTTCTTGGTGACATGGGTGGAATTTTTCGTTCCCCTTCCACTTTTAGGCTCATTGTCAATAACGATGTATTGTTTCTTGTTGTCATATGCCAATCTCAACGGCATGTGTTGTTTGCTAACATCGCAGTCTCCTCTTCGCTGGTGACGTATCTCGATGCGCAGTTTAGAGCGTCTTCCAACGTGACGGGTTTGTTGAGGATCACTTTCTCTGAACCTGGATCCGTGCGGCCAGGGCGAAATCCTCTTGAATTGAAACCATTGACAGAACTTCCTTGAATCTTCTGATAAACGATCGTAAGGGCTCGTCTACGACTTAGACCAAGGCCCAAAGATCGGCACTTGAGGTCTCTCTGGTAGTGTACATCGAGTAATGCTTTAGAAAGGCAGTCGACAGCAAGTTATAGGAACTGAATGGGGTTGGATTCTAACCTAGAAAACCAAGCCAAGGCATTGTCTCTCAGGACTTCGACGAACAGTTGGCATGGTTCGCCTACGAGTATTCTAGAAGCAGATGTATCCTTTGGATATCAAGAGAGAAAGTCGTAAAAAATCTTATCGGGTCTTCTTTTCCTTCGTATGTTGGTAACTTCACCTT
Source organism: Crucihimalaya himalaica (assembly GCA_004349715.1). NCBI lineage: Eukaryota > Viridiplantae > Streptophyta > Magnoliopsida > Brassicales > Brassicaceae > Crucihimalaya > Crucihimalaya himalaica. The sequence goes on along the minus strand of SMJT01000033.1, from coordinate 1,227,368 downwards.
GTAATGTGGCATCGGGACACTTGATTTGCGCTTTGAGAAAGGGGTTCTCTACGTTTGTTCCAGGATTCGATCGATTTCTGGTGCATAGCTAGAGAACTGATGGATCCGTGATTGAATTGTGCGTAGCTCGTCATGCATCTTGTCTAGTTCTCAATCGCGAGGGGAGTCTTCTTTCTTCCTGCCATAGTGGGGTTTCATAAATCATCTGATTGTTGCGTGATCCTGTACCGCCACATCAGAGGTTTGTTGTTATGCGTCGAACAGGGTGGCTCTTGGGGTTAATGGGAGACTTTTGTTGCGGTTCTCGGCTACTCTCTTTTGAGGGGTGACCATGATATGTTTGGACAGCTTGGTTATCACTTTTCCCTGTACAGAAAACTGCTCGAGGATAAGATCGTATAGGGCCTGCTGCTGTTTGGAAGTCAACAGATTGTTGCTGTTTACGACATGGGCTTCATCGCAAGGGATGTCGATGTGTTCAACGTCGTGTTCTTTGCTGTCGTTATCGGTTTCGTTTCCTCTGATCTCTCCTCATCCTTGTTGTCCTCGACGTTCAAGGGAGCCTCTTCTCCTATATTGGGCAGGGACTCATCGATTATGGTGACCGTGTCCTTACCTATTTCCTCTTGCCCGGATGGTTGATTTTCGGACATGGTTCAATCTTGTCTTTCTCTAATCGTGGTTTGAGCTTGTAGCCTTTTTTTAAGAAAATTCTCCATAGGCGGAGCTAATTTGTGCGAGTTAAAACGAACACAAAAGAATAAAACAAAATAGAGAATTTCTTATCAAAGGTTTATTAATCTCGAGGAGTCGAATAGCAAATTATAAAGATCGTTTCTCTCTTTTCTCTTAGATCGAAACTATTGAGTTCACTGCTCTTAAGCCATTCTAGGGTTTTTCGAGTTAATTATGGATCCCTCTTCAGATCTTTAAGCTTTTTTTTATAGTCGAGATTCATTTTCAGAGGATAAAGATTCTTTCCAATAAATTCTGTAAATCTCAGTGGAGATCAGGAAAATTAGATTTTGAGCTTATCCTTTCTATTGAAGATTGCCGAGCTTCGTTCTTATTAATTGGAGATCGACTTTAGGTCCTATGGGCTTTGCGTCGAATGGGCTTTTTCGGTCCAAATCGAATCATGTATGGACTATTTCGATTAGAGAGAATTATGCTAAATTCATCCTCTACAGTTATTGCCTGAAAATTGTAATATATATGAGACCATTAGGAATATATATCATTTTTTCGGTTAGGCATTTTAAACCATTTAGTTGAATTATTAATTAAAAAAAATGAGGAGAAGTTTATAGGAATAGGCATTTCTTCTTCTTCAATTATTTATTGGCTCATTATTATGTTTTGTATATATATATATGTTTACGTGAATATAATTAGGTGAGGAGAAGTGCCCAATTTCGTAAATCCAGTATGAAAGTGCTCATTCTCTAATTTTCAGCCCAATAAATGCCATTTATGTAAAAAACTCTAATATCTATAGTAGTTGTAAATGAATAATTCTACAGATGTGAAAATTGGTAAACAAAAGTCCCGTTCAGCTTGGCACCCCAGTAATTCGTTTACCAAAAGTTTGAGCCCGTAAAAAGTGTACGGTAAAAACGAGCACTAATATATCAAGAATAGATAAATGAAATTTTCATGAAATGCTTTATTAATATCGAGGAGCAAATTAGAAAATTACTAAGATAGTTTCTCTCTTGAGCTTAGATTGAAACTGTATAATTTTCTATTGCTAAGTTATTCTAGGGTTTTTCGAGTTAATTGCGGATTCCTCAAAAAATCTTCAAGTTTACTTTTAATAGCTAAGGCTGACCTTTAAAGGATAAGGATTATTTTCTATATTCTTATTGATATGCTCAAATATAATACCCTAAAAGTACTAAAGCAGTAACTGTAGTATGTTAGGGGTCGAACCACAAAGACTCAAGAATTCACTCAATAAATAATAAGACTCGAATTAAGCTAAGCAAACAAAGTAATGCAGGAAATAAACAACAGAATATAAAAGTTGTGAAATTCAATGGGAGGAAAATAAGCTCAGGGTATTTCTCAGGAAATCAAAGAATGAAAGAAAATCAATCAATCAGGATTCAAATTTAGCACAGATCTTGAACTCAAAACACTAAGCTATAATTAACCAACTGTCGTTGCGAGAATAATCTAAATCTAAATCCTAGAATCCAAAATATCTTTGCAAATTCTAAAGATCTAAACCAGCTTTAAAGTTCAGGTTTGATATGTTCACAAAATAACTAAACCAAATCTCTTTGCGGATAGTTATTTTGCTCACCCTAGGGTTGTCGGGTTTCCAATCACACTCTCATGTCTAGTTGATCAACATAAGATCTAAATTCCAGATTCGTCAACCTAGAACTAGCTTTGAGAACAACCTATGGTGAAGAACTAATTTAGATTATGAATCCTAATAGATCAACTTATCTAACAAGCCATGAAATCTTTTATGAGAAAACCCTAAACCTAAGAGAGATCTACTCAGACATGATCAATGAAATAGAAATCATAATTGAATAGAATTGCATAGAATTAATCAAGAGTAAACAAGGGTTCAGAATTGTCTCCCACAAAAACCCGGAACCAATCTCTCTCATATATCGAATAATGAAAAAAAGCTTGTCTCCTCTCTAAAAGTGGCTAAAACCCCTAAATATAATGTTAAAACACGTTCTGGGCTTAATTGTAAATAATAGAATCTTCTGGACCAAGTTGCAAAATCTTCAAACTTGTAAAATCACGTGTTTTCGTTTTCTGCAGTCGGTGTCGATCGATATTGGGTTGGTGTCGTTCGACACCAGGACTCTGTGCTCGCCAGACTGGACTGTCTTCACAAAAACTGACATAACTTTTGATCGCACCGTTAGAATGGCCTCAAACCACTTCCAAATGAAAGCTAATCCATTGATCTGTCTTGTATCCAAATTTGAGCTCAATCCAACGGTGGGAAATTCTTCAACGGACTCCAGAAAGCTCCATAATGCTCTAATATCTCCAATTATGCTCCAAACGTGCCAAAACCTGAAAAGACTCAAAAAGACAACAAAAACACTAGAAAGACTCTGAAAACAAGATCTATATCATGACTAAAAACGGGTAAAAACCATGATATATCACTCATTCGAGAATATTGTGAAGTTACCTTTGGATTTGTATGCAGAACCGATAGAGCAATAATCTACAATGCTCTCTTTGGTTTGAATCTATTCTCAAATACTCCTCCTTTTCTTTTATTATTAAATAGAATTAATTTTAAATCGAGATTATGACAATAAACCCAAAAACCCCATCAAAGTCTTTGTATTTATAGACCCAACCACATTTTGGATCGAGTAAAGTTGAGATCCGGTGAATTGGGTCGGTTCTAACTGGAAAATTAATCCAAAATTCACTTTTTTATTTCAGAAATAAACCGTATAGGTAGACGAAGAAGGCGAAAAGATTTCGTGGAAATCAAGGTTTTCTGTCTAAAATTTTCATCTTTATCCATCCCTTTCTTCTTCTCCACGGCAGCAATGGTGGCCCGTAAAAAGAAAAGAAAAATACAGGAAAGGCTGAAAGATGGAGACCCGTCGTTCCCAACCGTACTCCCGAGCGTCCTTCTTATTTGAGTTTAGCGGTACTGCGTGTTGTAGTGATTGCGAGAAAGATTGGAAGGACAGAGATGAGTGATGGTGAGAGAAATGATTTCGGTGATGAAACCACTGTATCGGAGGTGGATACTCAACACGGGGACACCCAACTCGCGATTGTCCCATTTCCCTTAGAAAGTCATGTCTCCCCCTCCAATTTTCTTTTAAAAACGAAATTGGGAGAATTGAGTAAAATTGGAAGAACCAAGTAAAAACTGATTTTTTTGATGCAGGAGAACTCTGATGAGGTCGATGATGAGGCTGAAAAGGCTGAATTTGACGAGGAAGTGGAGGTTGAAAAGGATGAGGAGACGGATCCGGAGAACTCTGAGCAAGAAGACTTGGTGTCTAAAATCCAAGCTATACAACCATATAAGATGTTCTTTGAACCTTCTAAGTATAATATATCCATCAAGCTGTCTGGAAGATGCTATGTTTCTACCGAAGTGAATACTTTAAAAAAGGTGCTAGATGAAAGTGAGTTTAAGTGGTTCACAACGCACCCTCAGTTCAATCATTTCTTCCACATCTGCCTAGAGGATAACCAAAAATCTATGGGTATTTCGATGCTCCTGCTACGCATGGTGTCATCAACGAAGCAGAAGGAATGCTGGTTTGTAGTGAACGGTGTTCCGATATGGTATTGGAAAGTTTGGTCTTATTTTTGTTTTAAACTACCGTCAGTACGTACCCAGATGAGTTCCTGCAGGAAACCTTAAGTGGGGACAATGATAAGTTTGTTGAGAAGCATTTTGGGAAAGGTTAAAAGAGAGTTACAATGATGGATGTCGAAGACAAGCTAGAGTCAATGAGAGGGAAACCTGGTAAAGGTAGGTTGAATACTGTTGTGCTATACTTCTTAGCAAGCATGATTGTTGGAAAGGAGAAGACAGGAGACAAATCCCCTAGTGTAGATTCATTCTTTCTTAGACTACTTACAATGGTGCTTTTTTAACTGTTGAAAAAATCTATCAATTGTTGAAAAGTTTGTAATGGTGTGTTGTAAAAATAAAAAAGATGATGTGGCAAGTTTGGTGTTGTAAAATTTCAACACCGTTGAAACTCAAAAGAGTGGGGTCCTTTTTGACATGTGGTCACTTTTGATTGGGCAGAAAAAATATTATATCATAATATATATAGATGAGACACATGGAACGCATTGATTGGTTGCTCATATTTTGGATTTTTTTTTCCATCTTAACTATCTAACAATAATTATTTCAGAATAATTATATGTGTATATATATATATATATATATATATATATATCTTTATATCAAAATTCATTATTTTATACTTTATAAACAGAGACTTGTTTCATTTGTTTTGGACACACAAAAAAACCCGTCTTTCTACTATATTTATTCTATTAGCATCCAATAAACTCTTGTTTATCACTCAAAACATTGTTTTAGTGAAATTGATCCCAACAAAAACCCGTCTTTCTACTATATTTTTTGTTTATTAAAAGATAATATATACATTAAAAACAAAAAATAGTTTAAAAAATTATTGAATTCTTAACTATTTAATTTAATATCAAACGATAATTGTTACTAATAATTTTACAAAAACTAAAACATAAAATAAAATAAAAAAATGAAATCAAAGTGGTGGGAAGGGTGTTTTGTAATTTTATTAAACAACACCATTGTAGAGGATGAAAATGAAGTGGGTGTTAAACTATGATGTGAACAAGAGAGAAAATGATGTGAAGTGTTAAAAAGTAAAAAGAGGGTGTTGTAACTTTGGAACCAATGTACATAGTCTTAGAATGGCTAGTGATCTTGGGTTGTGTGAAACGTTTCCTTGGAGAAGATTTGCATATGAGCTTAACATGATAGAAATCTCTAACCAAACAAAGTCATTCCTAACTTCTTCCTATGGAGGTAATAATGTATAAAAGTGTATTACTTGGATAACTATTCTTTGGCGCATTTTTTAGTAATGTATAATTGTGCATTACTTGGATAACTATACTTGGATTAATATACTATAGCGCATCTATAACTGTGTATTACTTGAATAACTATAGTTTCTGGCGTTTGATGCAATTTAGGTTCTTGGAAGCCTGTTCAGAAAAGTTGTTGATGGAGCAAATAGTAGGTGCCTTAGGATGTGCAAGACCAAGTTCAGGAAGGTGATTTGAAAGGTTTTGCACTTTCAAAAATAAATATGAAACTTGGTGCAACTAAGGAGATTCATAGTGTGTTGGCACCTTCCAAGGATGAGCAGGCTGGCTGGCATAATGGATAATGTAAATTTTGAAGAAGATGCGGCTGATATAGTTATTGATGGTTAGAAAAGGATTTTAGTAGACGAGAAAAGGGATATATTCTTCGAGGATATGTACAAGTAAAATGTGAATAGCCGAATGAGTGATGGGAAAAAAATGTTATCCGAGTGCAAAGGGGAGTTTGCAAAATGGGATTAGCTTCCAAAAATGAACCCGAAAAAATGATGGAAGGACTAGAGTGTTTGAAGAAAATAGTTGAAGATGGGTTCAAGTTGATGCAGGAGAAGCTAAGTAACCATGACCATGACAGAAGACTTGGAAAGAAGAAGTTGAGAAGAAGAAAAAGAAACACGATGCTGAAATGTGGAGGCAGAACGCGAAGAAGAGGATAATGAAAATGAGGAGGTACAAGAGGAAGAAAACAATAAAGAGGAAGAGCAGAATATCTTAAGGAAAAGGAAGGGACAAACAATATTTAAGAGGAGTCTATATAAGACGAGGTTGCGAGAAAAGAAGAATTAATTTATCATTGTGCTTGTCTCGTTTGTTTTAGACTTCTATAGTTTATCAACGTACTTGTGTATTACTGCAGACATTTGTGTCAGTATGTCATTGTTGCTTAACTATGCTACGTTTTACAACAAAAGAACTTAACTATTTACTTAGTTACCAAAACAGACTGGTTACAAAATACAGCAGACATAATGTAGGGGTCAGCACATAGAGAAAAATATAACAAATTGTGCACAAAATATAGCAAACATAAGGAAAACATAAGCATTGTTCTTTCATTAGAAATGGCTCTTTAGATCTTCATAATTCATCTGCTGACCTTCGATTCCAGATGCTCGCATCTCTCCATTAGCATATGAATCTCCTCTAACACAGCATCATCGCACCATTTATAGAAGCCACAAGGTTCAATCTAAAAAAAAAAAGAAAATCAGTTATGTCCCCCCCCCCCCCCATTAACTGTAATTCACAAATTTGAAGTCCACTTACTTCTTCGAAAAACCCGGGAACGACAAACCTGAAAGTGTAGTAGCGTTTAAATTTGTAATCCTCTGATGAAGAGGGTAGCTCTAGTGGATTAGGGCCATTGGGACAGTGACATGTTCTTGGAACTTCCATTTGCTATGGGATTTCGACTACATCTCGCACACCATCCCTGGCTCTCAGACCCCATTTGTAATATTTTTCAGGCATCTACAATACATGAATAAACTTATAAAGAACTTGTGAACCCAGAACGAAATCGTTAACCCAGAAAAAATTCAGAACTGTTAACCCCCTATTTTTACTAGTTTTTAGAGTTTTTTAATAATTAATTTGTATCTTTTCATCAAGAACAACATAGTTTTGTGGTGATATCATTGTTTTGCTGGATTATGGACTTGATCCATGAAATAAAGAAAAATAGGCTTCATTGGGACTTCAAACGTTCTGGAAGAAGAAGATACTCGGAGGCACCAAACGATCGGTTGCTCTCTGCACCGATCGGTTGGCATCTCAAATAGGATATTCTTATCCTTATCCTATGATATTTTAGCTCTATAAATAGAGGGCCTCAACCCAATTTTCAAATCATTCAGATCTGAGCGCAAAAATACTTGAAGAGATCAATGTAAATACTTAGAGTTTTATTTTTAGTTTTTTAGTTTATTTTGCAATACAATTATGTTTTCATATTTGTTTTGCTTCTTTCCTGCAATTATGGTTGAGTAATATTCTTTGGCTTTTAGGGTTTCTAATAGGATGTTCTAAACTAAATTTAATATGCATGCTTAGTTAGAGAATTGATGTTAGGGTTCTTCGCCTAGGCTGTTAGTAATGCTTATCTGAGACGAAAATGTAGGTCTTGTCTTTAGATAGAACTATCGTAACAGCAGTTGGGTAGAGATCACTATGAGCATATTGATCCTTTCCTTAATGATAGCTATTAGATCTTATATAGTGAACGGCAGTTTCTGTTTATGATTGTTTAGCTTAGTACGTTATCGCAACGGCAGTTTGGTAGCTGACATTTATGATTGAGTTCAAGATTGGATTTAATGCTCTCTCACATTTGTACATGTTAGTTAGTTTTGAGATTTTAGGTGATTCCTTGATTGCCTGACCATCTATCCTTAGTTTTAATTTTTGATTATATAAAAAAGAAACCAAACAAAAATCCGTATTTATTTGTCCTAGCTAAGTTGTAATTGTTATAGTCAGTGCAATTTTTTTGGTCATTCTGGATTCGATCTCTAAGTAATATAGCGGTGTATCGTACACTTGCAGTAACTAGTTAGGGAAAAACATTGTTCACACCAAAATTTTGGCGCCGTTGTCGGGGACCATTAATGAATGCCTTTAGATTTGTAGTTAGAATTTTGTCTAGGATTTCATATTTCTTTATTTAAAGGGGGAATTGCTAAAATTAGACCCAAAATTGAGTTTGAATGCAAAACTAGACCCCAAATTGAAACAAATGCAAAACTAGACCTTAAAGTTATGAAAATTACATTAACCTCTTTATTTACAAACAAAAAAAAACAGAAACCGCAATTACAGTTCTAACCTCTGCCCGGCGTAGACTACTTGAATCGAATCTCACAGTAGACTTCGTTCATGATATCCATGAAGTCTGAACCGTAATTAAACCTTAGATTTAAATTAGAAAATAATAAAAAAATATTTTCAATGCAATTTCTTCTAAAGAAAATAAGATTATCTAAAATATGAACTTAATAAATTAAAATTTCCAAAACTTTCATAAATATTAAGCATGTAAGGTTGATTATGTTCTAAAATAACATAAACAGTCGTAGACTTCGACCATGAAGTCTGGAACCGTAATTAAATGTGAAAATTAAATAAAACAATGATAAAAAATATTTTGATCAAAATTTTTGAAAGATAAATTATTTTAAATCAAAGGGAATAGGTTTTAAAATAAAATTTCATAAAACTAAGTCATTTGATGTAAACCATGTGAGGCATATAGGTTAGAGGTTGCCAATGGGTAAGAATCCATGCATATATCTTTAGGGTTAGACTTAGTTTGATATGTTTTTGATATAAAATGGTGATCCTTTGTATAATTGTTAGATTTTGAATATATTATACTATTTTGATGTCAAATGTTAGTATTTGTTAACAAAAAGTGAAAAAACATTCTAATTTTAGAGTTTAGGGGTTACAGACTTCTCAATTCACTAGTGAAGTCTCACGGTAGACTTCGCCTGTAAAGTCTGTAACATTTTGTTATCGTAGAATACTTAGTAGAAGTCTGAAATTCAAATAAGTCCAAAATTTCAAAAATTTTCGCGAAAAGTTTGAAAAAATTCAAAAAATTCAAAAATAATAGACTTCGCTAGGGAAGTCTGCGACTGTTAATGGTTTTCTAGAACATAATCAACCTTATATTCTTTAATTTTATGAAAGTTTCTGAAATTTTAATTTATAAAGTTCATATTTGGATAATCTTATTTTCTTTAGAAGAAATAGCATTGAAATTAGGGCGAATTGCTAAAAATAGACCCAAAATTGAGTTTGAATGCCAAACTAGACCCCAAATTGAAACAAATGCAAAACTAGACCTTTGGGGTATGGAAATTACATTAACCCCCTTATTTGCAAACAAAAAAACAGAAACCGCAATTACAGTTCTAACCTCCGCGCGAAGTAGACTTCTTGAACGAAGTCTCACAGTAGACTTCTTGAACGAAGTCTCACAGTAGACTTCTTGAACAAAGTCTCACAGTAGACTTCATTCATGACATTCATGAAGTCTGATACGTAATTAAACCTTAGATTTAAATTAGGAAAATAATAAAAAATATTTTCAATGCAATTTCTTCTACAGAAAATAAGATTATCTTAAATATAAACTTTATAAATTAAAATTTCCAAAACTTTCATAAAGTTTAAGCATGTAAGGTTGATTATGTTCTAAAATACCATAAACAATCGCAGACTTCGACCATAAAGTCTGAACCGTAATTAAATGTGAAATTTTAATTAAAAAATGAAAAAAAAATATTTCGATCAAAATTTTTGAAAGATAAATTATTTTAAATCAAATCGAATAGGTTTAAATAGAAAAATTCATAAAACTAAGTCATTTGATGTAAACCATGTGAGGCATATAGGTTAGAGGTTACCAATGGGTAAGAATCCATGCATATATCTTTAGGGTTGGACTTAGATTGATATGTTTTGGATATTAAATGGCGATCCTTCGTATAATTGTTAGATTTTGAACATCTTATACTATTTTGATNAGATTGATATGTTTTGGATATAAAATGGCGATCCTTCGTATAGTTGTTAGATTTTGAACATCTTATACTATTTTGATGTCAAATGTTAGTATTTGTTAACAAAGAGTGAATTAAACGTTCGAAATTTAGAGTTTAGGGCTTACAGACTTCTCGAGTTTCGGGTGAAGTCTCACGGAAGACTTCACATGTGAAGTCTGTAAGATTTTGTTATCATAGACTTCTTTGTAGAAGTCTGATGAAATTCAAATGAATCCAAAATTTTGAAATGTTTCGCAAAAAGTTTGGGGGGAAAATTTTGGGGGGAAAATTTTGGGGGAAAATTTACATGTACTAAACAAGATAAAACTGAAATTACAATAGTTAATCTGGGTAAAAAAATTAAAAAATTTCCATCGCTCTTTTTCTTCTTCGACTTCACTAGGGAAGTCTGCGACTGTTAATGGGTTTTTAGAACATAATCAACCTTATATTCTTTAATTTTATGAAAATTTCTGAAATTTTAATTTATAAAGTTCATATTTGGATAATCTTATTTTCTTTAGAAGAAATAGCATTGAAATTATTTTTTATTATTTTCCTAATTTAAATTTAAGGTTTAATTACGGTTCAGACTTTGACCATGAAGTCTCGAACCGTAATTAAATGGGAAATTTAAATAAAAAAATGATAAAAAAAATTTCGATCAGAATTTTTGAAAGATAAATTATTTTAAATCAAAGCCAATAGGTTTAAAAATAAAATTTCATAAAACTAAACCATTTGATGTAAACCATGTGAGGCATATAGGTTAGAGGTTGCCAATGAGTAAGAATCCATTCATATATCTTTAGGGTTAGACTTAGTTTCATATGTTTTTGATATAAAATGGCGATCCTTTGTATAATTGTTAGATTTTGAATATATTATACTATTTTAATGTCAAATGTTAGAATTTGTTAACAAAAAGTGAAAAAAACATTCGAATTTTAGAGTTTAGGGCTTACAGACTTCTCAATTCTCGGATGAAGTCTCCCGGTAGACTTCGCGTGTGAAGTCTGTAACATTTTGTTATCCTAGACTACTTTGTAGAAGTCTGAAATTCATATAAGTCCAAAATTTCAAAAAATTTCGCTAAAAGTTTGAAAAAATTCAGAAAATTCAAAAAATAATAGACTTCGCTAGGGAAGTCTGCGACTGTTAATGGTTTTCTAGAACATAATCAACCTTATATTCTTTAATTTTATGAAAGTTTCTGAAATTTTAATTTATAAAGTTCATATTTGGATAATCTTATTTTCTTTAGAAGAAATAGCATTGAAATTAGGGTGAATTGCTAAAAATAGACCCAAAATTGAGTTTGAATGCCAAACTAGACCCCAAATTGAACAAATGCAAAACTAGACCTTTGGGGTATGAAAATTACATTAACCCCCTTATTTGCAAACAAAAAAACAGAAACCGCAATTACAGTTCTAACCTCCGCGCGAAGTAGACTTCTGAACGAAGTCTCACAGTAGACTTCTTGAACGAAGTCTCACAGTAGACTTCTTGAACAAAGTCTCACAGTAGACTTCATTCATGACATTCATGAAGTCTGATACGTAATTAAACCTTAGATTTAAATTAGGAAAATAATAAAAAATATTTTCAATGCAATTTCTTCTACAGAAAATAAGATTATCTTAAATATAAACTTTATAAATTAAAATTTCCAAAACTTTCATAAAGTTTAAGCATGTAAGGTTGATTATGTTCTAAAATACCATAAACAATCGCAGACTTCGACCATAAAGTCTGAACCGTAATTAAATGTGAAATTTTAATTAAAAAATGAAAAAAAAATATTTCGATCAAAATTTTTGAAAGATAAATTATTTTAAATCAAATCGAATAGGTTTAAATAGAAAAATTCATAAAACTAAGTCATTTGATGTAAACCATGTGAGGCATATAGGTTAGAGGTTACCAATGGGTAAGAATCCATGCATATATCTTTAGGGTTAGACTTAGATTGATATGTTTTGGATATTAAATGGCGATCCTTCGTATAATTGTTAGATTTTGAACATCTTATACTATTTTGATGTCAAATGTTAGTATTTGTTAACAAAGAGTGAATTAAACGTTCGAAATTTAGAGTTTAGGGCTTACAGACTTCTCGAGTTTCGGGTGAAGTCTCACGGTAGACTTCGCATGTGAAGTCTGTAAGATTTTGTTATCATAGACTTCTTTGTAGAAGTCTGATGAAGTTCAAATGAATCCAAAATTTTGAAATGTTTCGCAAAAATTTTGGGGGGAAAATTTTGGGGAGAAAATTTTGGGGGAAAATTTACATTTACTAAACAAGATAAAACTGAAATTGCAATAGTTAATCTGGGTAAAAAAATAAAAAATTTCCATCGCTCTTTTTCTTCTTCGACTTCACTAGGGAAAGTCTACGACTGTTATTTTCTTTAGAAGAAATTGCATTGAAATTATTTTTTATTATTTTCCTAATTTAAACCTAAGGTTTAATTATGGTTCAGACTTCGACCATGAAGTCTAAAACCGTAATTAAATGTGAAATTTAAATAAAAAATGATAAAAAAAAATTCGATCAAAATTTTTGAAAGATAAATTATTTTAAATCAAAGCGAATAGGTTTAAAAATAAAATTTCATAAAACTAAGTCATTTGATGTAAACCATGTGAGGCATATAGGTTAGAGGTTGCCAATGGGTAAGAATCCATGCATATATCTTTAGGGTTAGACTTAGTTTGATATGTTTTTGATATAAAATGGCGATCTTTTGTATAATTGTTAGATTTTGAATATATTGTACTATTTTGATGTCAAGTGTTAGTATTTGTTAACAAAAAGTGAAAAAAAAAACATTCGAATTTTAGAGTTTAGGGCTTACAGACTTCACAATTCTCGGATGAAGTCTCGCGGTAGACTTCGCTTGTGAAGTCTGTAACATTTTTTTATCCTAGACTATCTTGTAAAAGTCTGAAATTCAAATAAGTCCAAAATTTTGAAAATTTTCGCGAAAAATTTGAAAAAGTTGGAAAATTTCAAAAAATAATAGACTTTACTAAGGAAGTCTGCGACTTTAATAGTTTTCTAGAACATAATCAACCTTATATTCTTTAATTTTATGAAAGTTTCTGAAATTTTAATTTATAAAGTTCATATTTGGATAATCTTATTTTCTTTAGAAGAAATTGCATTGAAATTATTTTTTATTATTTTTCTAATTTAAATCTAAGGTTTAATTACAGTTCAGACTTCGACCATGAAGTTTGGAACAGTAATTAAATATGAAATTTAAATAAAAATGATAAAAAAAATATTTCGATCAATATTTTTGAAAGATAAATTATTTTAAATCAAAGCGAATAGGTTTAAAAATAAAATTTCATAAAACTAAGTTATTTGATGTAAACCATGTGAGGCATATAGGTTAGAGGTTGCTAATGGGTAAAAATCCATGCATATATCTTTAGGGTTAGACTTGGTTTGATATGTTTTGATATAAAATGGCGATCCTTCGTATAATTGTTAGATTTTGAATATATTATACTATTTTGATGTCAAATGTTAGCATTAGTTAACAAAAAGTGAAAAAAACATTCGAATTTTAGAGTTTAGGGCTTAAAGACTTCTCGAGTCTTGGGTGAAGTCTCACGGTAGACTTCGTGTGTGAAGTCTGTAACATTTTGTTATCGTAGACTTCTTTGTAGAAGTCTGAAATTCATATAAATCCAAATCAAAGTTTAAAATACTTGAAACTTGGATTTTTAAACAGAGATTTAGATAGATAAATTCCCTGTCTAGGGACAATTGCCCTGTGTCTTGCAGCTATCATATCAAACATCACGAAGTCGTCTCTCAAATCTTCAACCTCTTCCATCGCTGGGTTGAACAAAATGTCTGATAAACCTTCTTCAGTTTCCAGCCAAGTGTCATCATCACCACCTGTATGAATCAGATTAGTATTGTCGAGATCAATTACGATATGTTAAACTTTAGTGAATAACACACTCATGCGCGAGCGGATTGATCCTCTATAATTTAAGCACCACGATCACCGCTCCACCCCTCCTGGTCCTAAAGCCATTCCAGAATTTATAAGCGTGTTCGCCGGTTGCCACACACTTTAACATATTGTCCCTATTATGATTAATAAAAGGTGGTTGTAAATTACAATAATGTGAGTTTTTTCATGGTGTTATTATTGTTTGGTTTAAACTTACATGGAATCTTTGATGTGAAACACACTATTTGTATGTGCACGGCCATGTGGACTCTCTTGAAGGGGGCATGTGTTGCAGAGCATGCCCATAGTATCTACATCATAAGTGTTATCCTTCAGTTAAATAAAGTTACATGCATATAAATTATAGTTTAACAAATTTGCATGCATACCTATAGCAGCGTTTGTTTTGGTTTTGATGTCACGGATTTGGGTCAAACTTAAAAAATCCAAGTAGTGTTTGTCGTTCAAAAGATCGATTTTTATGATTCCAGTCTTTGTAGACAGAATTGTAAGTGCGAAGCGAGAGTTTGTTGAACGAAACTCTGCAAATCTTGGCCGTACTGCTACTTTCTGTATTTCAATCCAGTGCCCTTCATACTTCTCCAATCCAAAGAACGTTGTCACATATACTGGAGTAATCATCAACTACATCTTGGTTCCCTGCATAAGAAAAAGCATCACCAAAGTATTGCATTGTCAGATCCATGTGACTGCATGTCTGCATGTGAAAACATAAAACCTAAGTGATTATCTCTTACCGCTTCATCTACTAATAAGTCGGACCAGTAGGGACCTTCATTGAGAACGGAGTAAGAGTAGGCGCGGAGAGTCTTTACTTTAAAACACCAATCTGTTTTGCTTCCATTGGGTCTTTCATTTGCTTTGGCTAGAAGGTTGTAAGCATCCATAGATTTTTTTTTTGTGGTTGTGAGTTTTATGTTGCTCAGATAAAAGCAGTTAAGAGACGACTTAGTCTATGGAGTTGGAATGATTAATAGATGGGAAACTGAAAAGACGGACGTATCTTAAGGACGTATCTTAAGGACGTGAATTTTTTTTAAAAAATGCAACGTTTCTAGTTCTTTAATGTTTTGTTTTAAGGGTTACAGACTTCTTCAGTGATGTCTGTATACGAAGTCTGCAAGCGAAGTCTCTAAATGAAGTATGAAAATGACAGATTATAGACTTCATGCGCAGACTTCACACGCAGACTTCTCCGAGAGACTTCTTTGGCGAAGTCTGCCAATAGACTTCGTCTGTCAAGTAACCGATTTATCAGACTTCATTGTAGAATTCTAATTTTGAAAACTTTTAAAAAATTTCGAAAACTGAAAAGATTTTTAGGTTTAAATTTTTGAGGGCAAAAAAAAAAAAATTTACATTTACTAAACAAGATAAAACTGAAATTGTAATAGCTAATCTGGGTTAAAAATTAAAAAATCTCCCTCGCTCTCTTTCTCCTCCGATCACCAAACGTCGCCGGAAATCTCTAAACGCCGACACTCTATCTCGTCTCCTAAGATCGTCGCCGTCGTAAGTTATCGATATTCTTCCTCCCTGCGGGAAAACACCAAACTCTACCTTTCAGAGTTTGCTCGCAGTCGCCGTCGAGACAACACCGACTCCTCACTCTTTCACTTAACCGTCGTCGTGGCCTAGGAATTCTCGCCCGAAAATCACCATACGACGACACCCTCTCTGGGATGACACCCTCTCTCTACTCTTTCTCTGAACTATTTCTTCTTTTTTTTTCTGTATCTAATCCCATCTTTTATTTGATTCGCAGATCTGGGAATTGCAACCGTCTATTCACATCTTCAATCTTTATTCATCTACAAATTCTATTTCAGTTTAGTCTCTTCATCTGTCTCTTTTCTGATCTCGGATTTATAATTACTAGAGTGTTGGAGACTTCGTAAGGGAAGTCTTTTACATAGACTTCATAAGGGAAGTCTATATGAAGACTTCACCGGCGAAGTCTCGTACACTTCCCGTTTTTTTCTTCTGTGACATAGGTTTTTAATATGGCTATTTCGCACGAAATAACTGAATATGAATCAAAGACTTATTTCCACCATATGCCAGAGTTTCCACCCAGGCATTTCACCAAAGACGCTGAGCCGCAGCCTGAAAAAAGTATAGGCTACTACAGCGGAACACCTAAGGTTCTTGAAGCTGTCAAGCGTGCACTAACTCTAGCTGAATGGGAAAATATTTGGACTTTCCCTCTGGGTGTCTTCCTAATGTACCACAAGCAACATATCACATGGGCATCGAGGTTGGTCCACTATATGTTCGGTTTCCAACTTGTATGCTTCAAGAAACATGAGATTTGGAGTCTAGTTGGTGAAGTCCCAGTCATATTATCTATAAACGAGTTTGAACACATCACTGGGCTCAACTGCGAATATGTGAAAAATCTTATGACTCCGGAGCCTGAGGCTGAGATCACGGATGAGATGAGAGAGTTTTGGATAAAGCATGGAGTCGATGTGGTGGGTGGACCAAGCTATGAAGACTTAGTGTCAGCGTGTAGACGCAGTTCTCAGTGGGATACGAAAGATCGCGTGAGGTTAGGCTATCTAGCCATCTTTTCCAGCTACATTGATGCACACCCTCACCATCAGGACATCAATGTAAGCTTGGCTAGGCTGGTGATGGATCTGGACAAATTTGCTACATACCCTTGGGAAGAGTAGCTTTCAAGATTTTGATTTCTTCGGTGACGGCTGCGGATATCACCAGGACTTATCACATCAGCGGGTTTGTCCAAACATTGCAGTCTTGGGTTTACTTTGCCCTACCGGACTTTGAAACAGAGGTGGGAGATCCTCTATCCTGTAACCCAACGCCACCTCTTCTAGCTTACAAAGGATCAAGAGGGAGGAAAAACCTCAGAAATGGCATCCTCAAGCAGGTATATTATCAAAGCTCTAATATGGTGTCATTAGAGACATCTTTCTAGAATTTTTTTTATACTTCACACATGAAATCTGTTATTATATTATCTAATCTCCCTCTATTCATTTTTATGTTTGTAGACCAGAGTCTGCAGCTTTGTCGAGAAAACATTTGAGGAGATGTTCCCACGTTGGGATGATGATGAGGAGGCTCAGAGAATTGTCAACATTGTGAAAGCAATGTTTGGACGATTGCCAATGAATCCTTGGAAGTGGCAAAAAGGACACTGGCCATCTTTGGGTGTGTTGCCCTCAAACTTCAAGGAAAACAAGGTGAAGGTGAAGGTGAAGGTGAAGGTGAAGGATGAGGTGAAGGATGAGCCGTATGAGGGCACGTATCATGGCATTAAGAGAGAGCTAGAAGCACCTGAAGAGGGTAGTTTGAAGAATGTTCGTCTATCCTCTGCTGCAGAATTTGAGAAGCGCTTATGTGATGCGTTGAAGGATGCAGTTTACGCTCAACTCAACACGTTTGAGGCAGAGTTGAAGGGGCAGTTGGTTGCAATATCCATGTGAATGATGTTTGTTAGTGTGCCTTATCCATGTGAAATTGCAATAAAACGATGTTTGCTTCCAACTATGAAGAGTAGTATTAACAAAGGCAGTGAGTCAAATATTGTGATGGTGGATAAGCCCAAAGAACTAGATATGGAGTTTGATAAAGCAAAAAGAGCAAAACAGAGCTTGAAGGAGAAAACAACATTGTTCATGGCTAAGAAAATGAGTGATCAGCTAAAGATGAAAGAGAGGCAGGTTGTTCGCCCTGGTACGGAGACTATACTTCCGGCTAAGCATGTTGCATGCGGCAATGGCTATAACCCTTTTGGTTCTATCGACAAGGACAAAAAAAACCAAGATGATTGCCTTCTTGGAGACTTGCCTGTAAGTCGCACTATTTAAGATTTTTAAACTTAGTTTATGTGACAACATTTTACAGAGAGACGAAGAAGAGAAACCCCGAGCAAGACTCAAGCATATTCTGGTATCGCACGCTGCGGTCTCCCACAAAATGGCTTTGGGACATGGTGAGAGTTCGTATAATAAGTCTGAGAGTGAAGTCTCATAGTGAAGTCTGAGAGTGAGGTCTCAGAGTGAAATCTGAAGGTGAAGTCTGAGACTGAAGTCTGACAGACAAGTATAAACTTCATTCTGGACTATAATTCGATACTTCATTCTCTGACTTTGGTTTGAGACTTCACTCTCATACTTCATAGGAGACTTTTGTTTTTTTTTTACCGTTAATTGTAAGGTTTTTTTACCATAACTAATTATATTCTTACTGCAGCACATTGATGCTGAAATCAATCTACTAAGACAACGGTTCACGAAGCATCCAGAATGGTTTAGGAGCGACATAATCTGCTTCATTGATTCGATCTTCACCACATTGTGGAAGTCTAAGTACCAAGAATTTCAAATGACTGCTAATAAAAACGGGTTAGGCAGATTGCTACCTCTTGGGGTGTTTGATCTCTAAATAGGAGAGCAACCAGAGTTCTGCAGATCTAACAAGATGTGGGGTAACAAGTTGTGGGGTGTAGATGTGGATGAAATCTACACCTCCCTTAACATCAAGGATAGGCATTGAGTTGCGTTAATTATTCAGGTTCATAAGAGACACATCGTTATTTGGGATAGTGATCTAATTGTAAGCAAGTATAAGGAGATTGACGTTGTAGTATATCATATTTGCGATGTAATGGCTTATCTTATGAACCTTCTTTCTCATGCGGATCAAAAAGCTAAGCACCCTTATGTTCCCTACACATACGAGCGGGTTCCACAAACGACAGTTCCTAAAAACTTTTAGAGCGGTGATTGTGTATTGCCTGAAGTACATCGAGTGTCATGCGCTTGGCATACCATTTCCTCCAAACCTCTTGTGTGATAAGAACATCAAGTTCATAAGGGAGAAGCTGGCTATAGAAATATATGATGAGTTCGGCATAACATGGACTGAGAAGCGCGGTTACAAAGGTTTGGACTTATACGACGAACGCTGAGCTTATCTTTTAACCGTATATTTTGAAATCTTGTATATATTTTACCTCTTTTGGCTGCTATTGCGGGAATGTTTTTGTCACCCAATGGAACAAGCCAAGAAGTTATTGTAATATTATTAAATTAGTTTGTCATATATGATAGTTATATGAAATACAACCACAAAAATACAAAAAGAACTTGTCATAATTATATAAGTAAAAGTTTGAAAAGGAGACTTCAAATGCAGACTTCGCGTGGAGACTTCATATGGGAACCCAAACAACTAGTAAGAGACTTCTAGTAGAGACTTCACGAGTAGACTTCATCTGGAGACTTCATCTTCGTACTAAACACCCAATTAGAGACTTCTCTAGGAGACTTCAAGCGGAGACTTCAAGCGCAGACTTCTACTGGAGACTTCATCTTCGTACTGAACACCCAATTAGAGACTTCTCTAGGAGACTTCAAGCGCAGACTTCTACTGGAGACTTCATCTTCGTACTGAACACCCAATTAGAGACTTCTCATTTAGACTTCAAGAGCAGAATTCTATTGGAGACTCCTCATTTAGACTTCAAGAGCAAACTTCTATTTTGCTTGGCAGTAAATAAAGCTATTATTCCCGATAGGACATGTGGCCGATGACATATTCCATTGGGAGGTACGATCTTTGGCCCTCTTGGCACCCCTTTTGAGGGAGGGGTTTTCAAAGTGACTATTCATTATCCGCCAAAGTACCCGCTGAAACTCTCACATGTAAGTTTTGATCATATTCTAGTTACACAAATGGAACTTAGGGAACGCACGCATGTTTAATAATTAGTAAAACACATAAAGAAAATTAGTAATAGAATAAGTCATTTTCATGTAATTGGAAATTCCTTAAATATCGTGACGTTTCATATGGTTAATGTAGGTTGGTTTCAACATCGCGATCTACAACCCTAATGTGGATCGCGGGAGTATCCTCTTGAAGATGCTCCTACCTGATAACTAGAGTCCCGTAAACAACATAACCACAGTATTAGAGGCCCTTGTGAAGATGTTGACTGAGCGAGAGTTGGGTGAAGGATATAAGTTTGTGGAATCCATTGCTCAAGTCTACATAACCAATCGAGACCGTTTCAATGAGAAGGCACGAGAAATGTCTGAAACTTTTGCCAGAGGATCAAAGAGCACCTGATCCTTTTAATTTCTATGAAACAGAGGGGGGTTTATGTAAATTATATTTTCGAACTTTTAATTTATTTATTTTAATTTCTTTTGAAACGGATTGGAACTTTATTTCTTTAGTTTTATGTTAATTATTTTTAATTTCTCTTATTATGTTAATTATCTTTCGGAACCTTTAATTTCTTATTATGTTAATTATCTTTAATTTCTCTTATTATGTTAATTATTACAAAAAGAACCGGTCATAACTATATAAGTAAAAGTTTGAAAAAAAGACTTTAAAAGTAGACTTCTCGTGGAGATTTCATATGGGAACCTAAACGACTAGTCAGAGACTTTTCTTGGAGACTTCACGAGTAGACTTCACCTAGAGACTTCATCTTCATACTGAACACCCAATTAGAGACTTCTCCAGGAGACTTCCAGCGCAGACTTCTACTAGAGACTTCAGCTGCGTACTGAACCCCTAGTTTAAGACTTCTATGGGAGACTTCATGTACAGAACTCTACAGGAGACTTCATCTGCATCCTAAACAACTAGTTAAAGACTTCTAACGGAGACTTGAAGTAAAGACTTCTACTGGAGACTTCGTTTGCGTCCTGAACTCCTAATTGAAGACTTCTATGAGAGACTTCAAGTACAGACTTATATTGGGGACTTCGCATGCGACATAAACTCCTAATTGAAGACTTCTACGGGAGACTTCAAGTACAAACTTCTACTGGAGACTTCTATTTGTCCTGAACTCCTAATTGAAGATTTCTACGGGAGACTTCAAGTACATACTTCTACTGGAGACTTCGTCTGCGTCCTGAACTCCTAAATGAATACTTCTACGGGAGACTTCAAGTACAGACTTCTATTGGAGACTTCGTATGCGTCCTGAATTCCTAGTTAAAGACTTCTGTGGGAGACTTCAAGAGCAAACTTCTACTTTCCCTCAACCTTGAAACTCTACGTAACATAAAAAAAACAGAGTCCCTTCAAAAACAGAGTCCCCTAAAAGACAGTATCCCCTAAAAAAAATATACATTCATGGAATCACAAATAAAGATTTTAACTTACACAGTTATCGCGAGTATGTCCAGATTGCCTGCATTTTGAACAACTATATTGCTTGTGAGCCTTCCACGGTTTTGGCGTAGTCTTTCTTGCGATTTCAAGCCACATTTGCCACCTTGACTTCTTCTGCCTTCCAGGAGGACGCTGGATGAGTGGAGGGAAAACTTTGACAAACTCGGGCTCTTTGTGTATGACGGGTATACGAGGGCAGCAACATCCATTTTAAGCTCAGGAGCAGCAGCAATAGCATGCGAGCAAGGTATTTTCTCAACATAATACACATCACATCCACATGTTCAATGTTGGAAATCAACGATACAATCTCTATGTCCTCCTGTCAGGTGAAATCGCCAACCGTCTATGCGTTCGACAGTCATCTGGTCAGCATAATGCTAACGAATAGTTAGCAAATATTCAACTCCCTTGCTATGTTTTGTTGTGAGACTCATAACGTCTTCTCGCCTTTTAAAAAACCATCTTCCTAGCTTCTCTCGTATGAATTCCAAAAGGAAGGGTATGGGAAATCCTCGAGCTAGCTTAAGTGTGGAGTTTATCGATTCAGCAATGTTGCTCGTTTGTATGTTGAATCGGTCTCCTAGAAAGTGAATGCGGGCCTATTGTTTCACATTTGCGTTCTCCAAGTAAGCTGCAAGCTCGGGCTTCGTCTCACAAAAGATGTCCATGTATCTGTTAAAATCATAATGCGTATATGCATACGCAGCGCCTCTCACCAAGTACATAAGATGTTTTCCCTGGTACTTCGTGATTATGTTATTTTGTAGGTGATAATAACATATCCCTCTTGATGCCAATGGCATAACAGTTTCAATGGCATTCTTAATCGAGGCGTGCATATCGGACACTATGACCAAAGGAAATTGATCGGAGACACATCCACTCAACTTGGTGAAAAACCATTTCCATGATTCATCATTTTCAGAGTCTACAATTTGGAAATTCCCGTCCTTGCCGCAAGCCACTAACATAACACCACCATACTTCCTCAGTATTAGACACCCATCCACTACCATAACTCTTCTCAGAAACTGAAAACCGGTAATAGAGGCTCTAAGAGCCATAAACAGATATTTGAATCGGTTCTGATCATCAACCACAAGATCAGTGACGATTCCGGGATTGGCTAGCCCGATGCGATAGAGATAAGACGGCAACTGCTCATATCCATCTTCCGTTGTTCCCCTCACCAATTGTTGGGCAAGTATTAAAGCTCTATAGGAAGTGGTATAAATCATCTGCATACCATATTTATTCTTCATTGCAGATCTAATCATCTTCGGCATTACTCCGTCGATTGTTCCCCATTCATCATAAAACATTTTAGCAATATATCTCGGAGCATGACGTTTGAGCAGAGAAATTAGGTCCACCACATTGCAAGTATGATCTTTTTTGTACAAGGTAACCGAAAACCTTTTTGGTTCGTTTTTCACAGCCGCTCTAATCCTCCAATTGCATAATTTCACACAGCAAATGGATACAAACAACTTTTGTGTAGACTTATGCACTTTGAACGTGAATTTCGAAAATATCAACGTCAACCGCAGCTCGGATACAAGCGCATCCTTTCTAGGAAAACTCCCAGTCGTATAGATATCGTCTGACCATGTCATGTTGGATCTTAGGCCTTCACCAACAAAGCCACCTTCCGCAAAAAGACACGTATTATCATCATCATCATTTTTACTAACATCCTTATCCTTAACTTTCAGAGCCACTAGCCATACCAAAACGACTCGAGACGCAAAGGCGTACAGCATGCGTTTTACATAACTCAACCAAGGACCGCACTTGTCTATCATTTGAGACATGCATAGGTGGTGTAGGAAAATTCGTGTCCGTTAGTTGCAACATTGAATCTGGCAACGAGTAAGTTAACTCGACGAAGTCGTTCTTGTCCAGCTCATAGTCTGCTAGTGTCATCTCAATGAGTTCACGGTGTGTACAAGAATTACTCAAGAATAACATTCTCCCTCCTTTGGGAATATCCACCTCAAAATGCCACTTACAGTCTCTATTTACCCATTCTCCATAGACAGCAGGTACTTGAACCATTTTCTGAAAAACATTTGAAACAACACAAATGCAAACTATTAGTTTGACAGTAGACTTCAAAGGTGAAGTCTGTAGAAAAATAATTATCAGAAATTCATAAAATCGATTTAAGATATAATATAAGACATTGAGATGTGAAATTCATACATAAACAACAACAATAACTAATACACATGTAAAATAATTCAAATCTTGAAAATACAAATTATATATGATACAAATACATTTTTTTTAAAAGATAGTGCAAGAGACTTCTCGAACGAAGTCTACGCATAGACATCCTCTGTGAAGTCTAAAATTTATAAGCTAAACACCTAATAAGTTAAGAAAAAAGATATAAAAATAATTGTGCGACTAAAATAGTTCAAATTTCACCACGTCTCCTTCATCACTCTTCTCAACCACCAACAATGCCCTTACCAATCTTCTTCACAGCCTATGATTCTCCCAAGAAAATACTTTTCCTAGAGCTCTTTTCTTCTACTGATTTTGTTTCATCACATAGAAAAGGTACCAAGGGTGCTAACGTGATATAGTTCTTATCCTTTAAAACAGAATAAGTATTCTTGTAACCATCATGCATCGCCTTTCAATCAAACTCCCAAGGTCTCCCAAGTAGGATATGACAATCATCCATTGAAATAACATCACAAAGCACCTTATCTTGATTGTTCTTTCCAATAGAAAAAGAGACCAGAACCTGTTTTGGAACTGCAGCTTGCTCCCATCATTAAACCACTTTAGCTTGTCTGGTTGCTTATGCTTTGTAGTAGGCAAACTCAGCTTCTCCAGAAGTGTACTAGACGCCACATTAGCATAGCTCCCACTATCAATGATTAGATTGCAAACTTTCCCTAGAACCGTGAACCAAGTCTGAAATATGTTTTCTCTTTGTGCCTCTTCTACAATATGAACAGAATGCAACACCCTTCTAATCAACAATAATTCTCCATGATCAGGTTGTTCAACGATTTCTTTATCTTTATCTTGAACTTTCTGATCCACAACTTCCTAATCAAGAGCGTCCTATTTTAACTCCTTTTCAATCTCCTGAATCTCATGAATTGTCATCGCCCTTCGATTAGGAGACTCAACTTGATAATGACCAAATCCTTGACACTTAAAGCACTTCTTCTTCATATTCACGTCCACATGTGATGTAGTAGCCTTAAAATCTGTCTTCTTACTGCTTCCCCCAACTTCACCTTTAACAACAAGTTTTGGATTCAAAGAAGAACAAGAATTGTAAGACCTTGTGAAAGGCTTCTTTCCCACCTTGACCTGCTTCTCCACCTTGATAGAAAGATTATTCACGTTATCAATGGTCCAGTTAGGTTGCAGCTCCACCTTTGATGCAATTTCCTCATTCAGACCATGTACAAAGCGCACAAAGGTTCTCTCTTGTGGCTCCTCTACATCACATCTCAACTGCAACAGATCAAACTCCCTTGTGTTTTCTTCAACATTACGCTTATCCTGCTTCAAGTTAGTAAGTTTCAGGTACAGATCTTGCTTGTAATCATCCGGTATGTACCACCTCTTTATAAGTCGCTTAAGTTTCTCCCAAGACCTTATTCTAGTTTTGCCTTCTCTAACACGCTGCGACTTAGTAGTATCCCACCAAAAGCTAGTTGTAGCATGTTCGTCTGGAGAAGCCGAGTATAGGGCCTTGTCTACCACCGTTCGTGAGGTTCTATGGTTGAAGAATCTGCTTCTTTCTCTCGGCATTGATGTGCATGCCCCTTTCAAAGTGAATTGTGATTACATTTCGTCAAAGATGAGATAACTCGGGAACAATCGCCCCACTCGCCACGTCTCTTCTACCAATAACCAGCTTGTGGACATAATGACCAAATCGTTTGGTCAGAAAGAGTTTGAAGATCAAGGTGGGCATTTGTGATCTTTATGCTCTAACGTGAAGGGAATATTGAGATATGATACGATATACATATATTTATTCTCATATTTTGTGTATATTGGCCTATGTTTATATAAGTTAGTTAAGGAAATTAGGTTAAGTCATCTTTGTATAAATAGAGGCTTAAGCGCCTCCAACAAAATAAAAATAAACATTCATACTTCTCTGTTTCTTGACATATTTGCAAGAATAATGAGAACATCATCTAATTTAAAATGGTTTGTTCTCAATTATAATTTAAAATGATTAGGAGAAAATAAGAGTTTTGGTTCTCCCAAAAAGAAAATTTAATATTTTACGAAATATGAACCAAATTAGAATATTAAATGGTGGAACCAATGTTCAAAATACGGATTTATTGATCTGACTATTTAAACGTAGTAAGTATGGTTGCAACTATAGGAGTTTACGAAAGCGGACAATTGTGGTTTTCAACTTTATTAAGTGTTTAGAATGATTAGTTTATCTGATAATAACGATTGCATTTACTATAGTTTTAGAATTGGTTAACCAGTGAGTGCGACAACAGTTAAATCGAAAATGATCAAAATAAATGTAATATATAATTATAAAAAGGTATTAAAAATATAAAAAAAATAAATGTAATATATAAGTATAAAAAGGGTTAAAAAACCAAAAATATTGTTTGAATTCGTAGATTTTTGTTTTGTCTTCATAAATATAATAAAATATTTTTAATGACTCTAAACGATTTTCTACTCGACTTCAATTCAAATCTATTATAAATTAGTCGTTTGTATTTTTGAAAATTAAATTAAATATATATATAATAATTGATGAATATATATATATATATATTTGATAAACCGAAATATAAAATATTTCATAACAAAAGTTCAGAAAAAGTTGTAGAAATTTTAAAAAACTAGAGACAAGAGGACCTAGAGGTAGTTGACAAGAAAAGAAAAAAAAAGAGGACCCAGAGATAGATTCGACAACAAAAGAGTTGGGTCGTTAGGGTGTTCTTTCCCGTGTGTCGGTGTTGACTTACGTCGTCAACATTGACGACGCGAACTATAAAGGCACGACAAAAGCAAAAGACGTTTCACGTGTTATCCAAGGATGTTTTTTTATTGCGCGACAATTTTTTATTCAATTTTGTCGACACATATAAATTAAGATAGAGATGCAATTCGCTTTGACTGTTAGTTAATACTACTTTTCAGTTCAGAATACAAAAAAAAGTGAGTATATTTATTAACAACTTTATTTTTAGCTGAACAATCATCTTCTCGTATATTTCATTCCCAAGAATTTATATTTAAAAAAAAAATTACTAGAAATAGACGAAAGCGATTCAAACTCAAAAGAAATCATTTAAAAAAAAATCACAAAAAAACAGAGCCGATAAATATCCAACAGCTTAATAAACCAAACACACTTCCAAACAGTCACCGCACAAAAATAGAACCAATCTTTATTTTCTTGAGAGAGAGAGAGAGAGATAAAGAACAAATCTTTTGTTCTTGTCTGAAGGCCAGATCGGAAACTGTATGCTTATCAAGAATAATTGTTTAATCAGACAAGATCTGTAAGAAAATAACATCACATTTCTTTGTTTCAATTTTGTTTTTGTTTCTCCCCTATTTTCTGTATTTTGTTCGAGGAAAAATGAAATTTAATTTCACAAGTCCGAATTTTATTCCTTTTTACTCCAATTGTTTTTGAAAGAATTCGATTATCCAATTTCTGAGGTTTTATGTGAATTTTGCTGGTCATTTCTTTTCTGATTCTGACCAAATTCAATAAAACCTAATCATTTTTCAAAAGTAAAAAAAACAACAGATTAAAACCTTTGAACATTTCTGAGTTCATTGAAATGAGTATTTTTTTTTTTTTTGGGTCACGAAATGAATTTAAAATATGTCTTGTGCATAATTAATTTAGAATCTTGTTATTAATTTTGGTCAAGAATGGTAGTAGTAGTTGGAATGAGAAGAGAAGTTGTTGAGTCGGTGAGCACCGATGCATCTAATGAAAGGGTTCACGTGTCTCCGAAGATAGCTGCAGAGGAAGAAGATTATGAGGTTAAGGTATGCGCTGAGGAGAATTCTCTTTCCCAGAATCATAATTCTTATGTAATCACAGATGTATTGTATAAAGAGAGCTAATTGATTGAGATTTGAAATTGGTTTTTCACACTTTTTGTTCTTGATTATATCAGAATGATGTAAAGAAGAAGCATTTGGATGACGAAGATGATTGTTCGGTTGCTTCTTCATTGAAGAATGCTAAGTCTAAAGTAACTCATGGGACTGCTCCACGATTTAGATGTGCACATCGCGCTGAGAAACGGAAAGAGGTAACTTCAATTGTGTTTACATAAAGTCTCATATATGATCTATAATAAGTTACTTATATTCTGTTTTATTCACTGATTTTGAAGTCATTTTGTGGTTTTAGTATTACCAAAAGCTTGAAGAGAAACACCAAGCACTTGAAGCTGAAAGGATCGAGCTTGAACAAAGGCAAAAGGCAAGAATATTTTTAGCACCTAAATCAGGAAAAATGTATTCTGAAAATCTAAAATGGGAACACAAATTTGCAGGAAGAACAAGAAGCAGCCATTAAACAGCTTCGGAAAAAACTAAAGTTTAAGGCTAATCCTGTTCCCGACTTCTATTACCAAGGACCTCCCGTGAAACCAGAGCTTAAGAAGGTATTTTCTAGAACATCTCTCATCTTTGTTAGGATTCAAGATTATCTCACATTACTTGTCACTTGTCAGACAAGCAAACTTATGAAATGCTCTTTTATGTAGTTTCCTTTGACGCGTCCTAAGTCACCGAAACTCAATCTATCCCGGAGAAAGAGTTGCAGCGATGCGGTTAACTCTTCCGGTGAAGAGAATTCAAAGTCACAGAAACGCCACAGCGTGATAGAATAGGGTTGAAGCATGTTGATTGTGAATGATCGCGCTCCCAAAGAAGCTTCCAAGGAAGAAGATGTTTTTATAACCTAATTTTACTAGACTAGAGAAACCCAAACTTTTATTTCCGGTTATTTCCGGTATTTGTTGTATTTCACAATCGCTCTCCTCGAATGATTATTGATTGTTTTTTTTTTATTTTTCACGTCTGTCTCTACTTGATTTCGGTTTTAATTTTACGTAACGTTTAAATCTGAAATTGTGTATTTATATGTATTGAAGAATCTTGGATATAAAGTTTGCATCAATTATAGTTTCTTTGTTATTGAGAGTTAAATAGAATACTAATTGGTAATGTGATCTCACTAGATTTTATACCATGAATAGTGTTTTTAAAACTGGACTGGTAACCAAACCTAGAAAGCTTTTGGATCATGGGTTAATAAGATCTGACCGGATTCGACGTGGTTTGATAATAATTTTAAAACAATATATACATATATATATATATATAATATTATTAATTTGAAATAATAAATAAGACACTTCAGTAATCATAATTTTCAAAAAAAAAATCATCAAATAAAAAAAATGACTAGCTATAGAAACCACATAATAGTGAAACTATTTGGTTCTCTATTAAGAAGAGACGTAGAATATGAGGAAGGAAAGGTAAAAAGGTACTGTAATATATGTTAAATGTCATTAATTGATAGGTCAAATACTTTTTAAAATAAATAACTATATACAATATGACACAAATATATTGTATAGAAATAAAAATTTAATAACAAAACAGGAAAATGACACTTTTTAACAAAATTCGGTTTGATGCGGTTCAATGGGTCACCGGTTTCTGTTTTATGATGGTCTAATCCGATTTTTTATCGGCTTAACTACCCTTGGTTTTATGATCAACTCCTCACGAATCTGCTTCCGTTCATTGTTCAATCCGTTCCGACCGCCGGTTCAGTCTAGTTTTAAACTACTTTTTATATTCCTTGTCTTCTTCGTATTCTTCAACTGAATAAAAGAAGAGGAAGATATTATGGATTGAGTTGACGTCTGGCAAAAGAATTGATCCTTTTTTAGTTTTGTAACTCTAAGAATAAAGCCGAATAGAATTGGGCCTGCAACTCGGTTGTATGTTGGCGTGTGTTTAATATCGTGTGTTTGAAATGTTTTCGCATTTGAATAAGTCTTCCTAAAGTGTAGGACATATACAAGTTCTTAGTTCTATTTTTTTCAAGTTAATTAGCTTAAGTTTTGGTCGTACTATGTTAGTAATTAAGGTCTATAAAAGACCAGTTTCTTTTTCAATGAAAGTATGGATTATTCAGGCAATTCCTTCTAAGTGATCCTCTATTCCTAAGATTTTCTTTAGTAAATTATAATCAGTGATATCAGAGCTTGTCACGAGCCTCGTACAAGAGATAAAATTATGAGGGAAAAGGAGTAAGTAATCATTCCCAAGTTTGATGGAGATTATGAGCATTGGGAAATGTGAAACACCCTAACCCAGAAATCCTACCGGTACCTCACTCAACTAAGAAATTTTGGCTAGATGCTTATACGGAATTACAACTATTTTCGATTTGTTTACTTTTCTACATACATTAAACATTTAATGCAGCAACATAACATAACATTCGAGTAAGTTCAATACTTATCTTAGTCGTACCATAACCACTCGTAGGTTCTCTGTTGGCTCGTCCAACGTACATCTACGTGAATCCTTGCCAGCCATCCACGAACAGCTTCCGTTGACAACTACCATCGTAGATCCAACATAGATCCTCCTTCGTACTTAGTTATTCAACTAACCACCCCACATAACCAAGCACGAAGAGAGATTTTCGGAGTAGTCACCGCGCCGAACATCAAGCACGAATCTTCATTCTTGATGACTCTCCATTGCCACAATTGCATGTGCAACTGATTACTCGATCATCTGTTCACCATCGTTGATCGCTGTCATCCGTCCAACATATCCGCTTCGGTCTACTTCGATCACTTCTGTCCAATTACTGAACACAGTCCACGATCACAATTTGCAAACCATCATCGATCACCACTTATCCCCATCCGTGAACCATCTTTAATCACCATCCGTGATCACCACTTATTACCATCCGCGAACTATCTTTGATCACCATCCAACATATGCGAAGACCTCGAACGTCATTCTTGTCGATTTCTCCCTTTCCTTTGACAGAACTCGATAGATCTTGGCATATTTGATTCACCGAACGTCTGCCACGATGATTTACGTCAATTCCCAGTAGATCCACTAACAAACTTAACCGATACGCAAAGATCTACTATCCGCTGCGAAAGATCTATAGTACATTTCGACAGATCAATAGTCTCGAACGCTCACCGAATGTTATATTAGATGATTCCTTCCTTTTCCTCGACAGATCTCGACGATCATCGTTCATACTCTCCCACATACTTTTTCTGATCCTATTAGAATTATCACACATCGAGAATTTTGACATCCTCGATATATGAACACGATCTCCAAACACGCACCATTAGCAGCTCGTACGCCGAACGTTAGTTACATGGATTCGATCGACAAATTTTGTCAATCCTCCATTGTTTCTCACTAACTTTCTCTCGATTTTCTTATATGTAGTTATTAGGCTTTCTTGCGTGATCCTCACTAAGATGCAACAATCTTAGGTATTTATAAGTTAGGGTTTCGTGATTATTTACCCTAATAATCAAATCATTAACCGAATTACGTTGGATCGAACCATTGGGCCTCAATCCTGACACATGCATCCATAGATCTGAACGTGGTCCATCAATCCTCGACGTTGGCCCATAAATCCTCGACGTTGGCCCATAAATCCTCGACGTTTTCCCATCATTCCTCGACAATTATTTGATTCCGTCTGAAAATTATTCGAGTATACCGAACATTCCTTATTTTCTTCGAGCATTATCCATTTTGTCCAAACATTTCCATTTCTATCCAAACATTTCTATTTCTGTCCGAACATTATCCAATTATGTCCAACCATATACTGTCCAAACATTAGTCAACTCGACCATTCAACGCGAAATTATCAAAAATCAGCTTTCGGACTAATTTTTCGTCGATCATTCAGATTTTCTTTGACCAAAGTAACTTATCCATGACCATCCTTCGCAGTTTATCGACTAACTGTGAACAATCCTCCTTGTCCTCGATGGTTCTCGACAGAATCATCAGACACGAGTGTTACAACTCTTTCTCACTTAGAATGAATTCGTCCTCGAATTCAATTGTTGGAACCTTTCCAAACATTAACCTTTTAAAAAACTTTCTCGACCATTGTCTTTTAACATGGTATCCTTACCACTGTTTGCAATCTTATCCAAGACTTCATAACAATTTTTTTTTTAACCTTTAATACACCTTTCCATTGATATATCAAAGTCCTTTCAACCAGAATTGCTTCGATTCTCGGTAAACCTTTACCACTTTACTGATTTGAATATAATTTTTCTCGATCGCAGCCTTCCCTTGACTTGATCATAGATACTTAACCCTAGTATTATCAACAATTTTCAATCCAAATCTCTCATAGACTTGATCTTTAACACTGGATATGTATTTCCTAGACATGATAAAGGACCTTTTTAACCTTTTCTAGGTGACTACAACATTCACACTAACATCTTGTCCGACAACTTCTTGGTCAGGCTACTTTCGTCATGGATCCGATGGTACACTCCAGTGTTCACGAGAGATCCGTTGGTACCATCCAAGGTTCGCTAATGATCTGTGCCTTAATAAACTTCCAAATTTCTAAGCACAATGATGTTTTTACCTTAACTTCAAACTGATTGAATTTCTTCCCCCAACTTACTCAACCTTAGCATAGGACCATCTCTAAATGCTTACACTTTTAACCATGTTCTTCCCAAGAACTTTTTGGATCATACGTTATCTTACAAATTTTTCCTCGGATCACACTTGGATCCTTCAACATTCACAGATCTTCCTTGATCCTTCCAAACTTAACAGACATTTCTTGGATTTGTTCTCAATCCTTTTAATTGTTTTTCATAACACTTTTTTCTTCAAGTAACTAGCGGATTCTTTACAACCCACCACTACAAGAAAACAGGGTATTTGCGTCGTTTTTTTGCGTCAAATTTATTCCGTCGCTAAAAAGCGTCGGCGTAGCAACGTTTTTGCAACAAAAATTAAAATCGTCGCTAAATCGACGCTAATTTGCGACGTTTTAATTCGTTGCAACTTTGCAACGATTTTGCGACGATTTAGCAAGACCATATAAAATCGTCGCAAAATCGTTGCAAAGTTGCGACGATTTAGCAACGTATTTATTCGTTGCAAAATAGCAACGATTTAGCGACGATTTCAAGTGGTTAAAAAACACGTTTTTAGGTTGTTGTACTGGTTTTTTGCGACGGAAAAAAGTGTTGCAAATTCGTCTGTAAATCGACGCTAAAACGTCACAAATTTTTAATGTTGCAAATTCGTTGCAATATAAAGTGGTGTAATCCTTGCAAAATCCTTGCAAATTTCTATAAAACTGCCTATATAAAGCCTAGCTCCTTCCTTCACTTATATTTCATAAGAAAAAAAAAAACAAATCACAAAAAAAAAACACATAAAACAGTAAAAAAACTTTTATTATGAAGGATGTCTAATGGAGGTGATATATACGAACTCCGAAGATGGATGTATATGCATAAAGATTCTGAAGGAGTGGTGACAAACAAATTCGTGGAAGGTCTTCAAATATTCATGTATCAGGCGAGAAATATGCCGACGATCATGGAAACCGGTATGATGTATTGTCCTTGTCGGAAGTGTAAAAATAAATCATATATTAATACTGAGACGGTGGAAAAGCATGTCTATAGTAGAGGGTTTATGCCGCAGTATTTTATTTTGTTTCAACATGGAGAGGGTTATGGTTAGTGTTATAATTATGAAAGGGGTAGTAGTAGTAATTATGTAGATGTGGATGATGAACCTAATATTTTGCATGATCATGAGGATTATCATCAATACGGTAGTCAACAGAATGTGGGTGGAGATTAGAATATGTTTCATGACATGGTTACAGATGCATTCCATGAGACAATAACATCATTAATGGAAAATAATGATTATGAGGAACCAAACATAGATGCAAAACAGTTTTATGATATGTTAGACGCTGCAAATCAACCAATCTACGAAGGATGTAGAGACAGGTTGTCTAAGTTATCATTGGCATCTAGGTTGATGAACATTAAAACTGATCATAACTTATCTGAGATTTGCATGGATAGCGTGGCAGAGGTCTTCAAAGAGTATTTGCCAGAAGATAATCATTCTGCAGAGTCTTACTATGAAATCCAGAAATTGGTCTACAATCTAGGGTTACCATCAGAGATGATTGATGTTTGCATTGATAATTGTATGATTTTTTGGAAAGATGATGATAAGCTGTAGGAATGTAGATTTTGCCAAAAGCCGAGATACAAACCGCAAGGTACTGGACGAAATAAGGTACCGTACCAAAGGATGTGGTACCTCCCAATAACAGATAGGCTGAAGCGATTATATCAATCAGAAAGGACAGCTGCATCGATGAGATGGCATGCAGAACATTCATCCACAAATGGGGAGATAACTCATCCATCTGATGCAAAAGCTTGGAAACACTTTCAGACGGTACACTCATCTTTTGCTAGAAATATTCGGAATGTATATCTTGGTCTTTGCACTGATGGATTTAGTCCATTTGGTATGTCTGGAAGGCAATACTCTTTGTGGCCAGTAATTTTAACGCCTTACAACCTTCCCCCAGATATGTGCATGGAAAGAGAATTTTCTATTCTTGAGTATTTTAGTACCTGGTCATAAACATCCAAAGCGGTCGCTTGATGTTTTCTTGCAGCCACTAATATATGAGTTGAAGCAATTGTGGTATACAGGTGTCGTACATATGATATCTCAAGGAAAAAGAATTTTACGATGCGTGCAGTGCTTATGTGGACCATAAGTGACTTTCCA
The DNA here is from genome assembly GCA_004349715.1 of Crucihimalaya himalaica. NCBI lineage: Eukaryota > Viridiplantae > Streptophyta > Magnoliopsida > Brassicales > Brassicaceae > Crucihimalaya > Crucihimalaya himalaica. The sequence continues at coordinate 1,193,119 of SMJT01000033.1, read as the reverse complement.
GCTTATGGAATGCTATCGGGTTGGACTACGCATGGAAGGTTGTCATGTCCGTATTGTCTTAATCGTACATATGCGTTTCAATTAAAATATGGACGGAAAACAAGTTGGTTTGATTGTCACCGCCGGTTTCTCCCAATCAACCATCCTTACCAGAGAAACAAGAAGTTGTTCAGGAAGAACAAAGTTGTACGTGCCCACCACCACCGTATCTAAGTGGAGAAGATTTGTTTGCGCAAATTGATCATTACGGTGCCCAAGAAACAACTTATCGGGGGGGGGGGGGTAACTGGCACATTCTAGCTAACATGCCTGACGGATATGGCGATCATCATAATTGGCATAAGAAAAGCATATTCTGGGAACTTCTTTATTGGAAAGATCATCTTTTGAGACATAACCTTGATGTGATGCATATCGAGAAAAACTTTTTCGAGAACATAATGCACACAGTCTAAATAGGACTTGCCTGATATTTGTTAAAGAAGTGATTTGCACCTTACAAACAATGGAAAGCCCTATTCCGACATATCGGTTGTCTGCAAATGCAAAGGCAGCGTTGTTCGATTGGGCAACATCAGCCGTCAACTTTCCTGATGGGTACGTTTCAAAACTATCTAAATGCGTTGAGCAAGGTCAAAAGTTTTCAGGTATGAAAAGTCATGATTGTCATGTGTTTATGCAACGACTACTACCTTTCGCATTTGCGGAGCTTCTACCCAAAAATGTACATGAATCAATTGCTGGAATTATAATTAATTTTATTTAATTTATTTCAGTTTTGATAGAAATTTTAGTTGACTAATTATTAATTTATCATGGTTACAGGAACAAGAGCATTTTTTAGAGATTTATGTACACGAACTCTTACAGAGGATGGAATTCAACATCTGGATGACAACATTGCAATATTGTTGTGCAACTAAGAGAAGATATTTCCTCCGTCATTTTTTGATGTTATGTAGAAGAAGCATATCCAGATATAACGTCTGATCAATTTGAAAAGCTTAAAGATCGCGATTTTGCCCCATGGTTAAAGGCACAAGTACGTATATATATATATATATATATGATTTATTTATATATATAAATAAAATTTAGACATGGAAGTATCGATGTTTGGTTGGATTCGATATAACGACATGATTTACATGATCTGTAGGTGGAATATGATGATACATCATATCCAATTTGGTTTCGAGAGTTGATTCAAGGCCCGGTTGGAAAGATCACGACTGCACCTATGTATTTTACTCGAGGATATGTGTTTCATACACAAGAACACGGGAGCCATAGATCAACCGCTAATTATGGGATTTTTGTGAAGGGTGACTTAGACTTTTATGGGATATTGACATACATAATTGTTAAAATGCACATTAAAATGCACATTATTCAAATGTGATTGGTTTGATCCCGTTGTTGGTGTAGGTGTTCGCTTAAACAAATTTGGCGTAGTCGATGTCAATGCATCACGGCGATACCGGAAGTTTGAACCTTTCATACTTGGATCACAGGCACAACAAGTCAGCTTTATTCCATATCCTCGAGTTCGAGAAACAGGGATACGATGGTTATCAGCTATAAAAGTTTATCCTAGAGGTCGTATTGTTGGTCTTACTGGTGAATCGCCAATGCAACAAGAATTTTGCGGAGACATGTCAACGCCAGATCAAACTACTGATGACATCTTACTTATCGATCTGCATAGTTTTCAAGTTGAAGATTTAGTTGATGACAACATTACTGAAGACGAAGATGGCAATGAGTTTGATGAAAGTGATGAAGCTACCGATGAAGACTCCTCAGAGGAAAATGTCTAATTTTTTTTTCGTCAACTCGAGATATATTATTATTAAATATTATTTGTACTCTAAATATTTTTGTGAAAACTTAATTTATTTCTTGAAATGAAGTTTCTTAAGTTTATAAAAGTTTTACAGTGTAATAGCAAAATTATTCAGAATTTTAAATTAATACACTTAACTTTCATGTCTTTGTGACAAAAACTTTGCAACGAAATAGCAACAAATCGTCGATAATTCATTGCAATTTAATGGCAAAATATGAAAATATTGAATAATATTTACGGTTTGCGAAGATTTAGCGTCGATTCCTCGCTAAATCGTCGCAATATTGGCGCAGAAAATTGAGTTTCAAAAAATGTAAAATTATTTTTAGAAAACGGTCAAAATAAAGAGGCCAATTTAGCGACGATTTAGCGACGGTCAATATTGGTCAAAATTTCGGCTGCAAAATAGCAATGTTTTTGCGTCGATTTTGCGACGGAAGCAAAATCTATATATACGCCACCAATCTTTTTCCCACTTTGCCCATTCCTATTCCCATTCCCCTCTCTCAAACCATTCTCCAAGATTGGAATATTTAGAATATGATTAGAATGTTTATATTTGGTTTGAAATATTATTTATTGAATATTGGAATAAGATTGGAATATTTAGAGTAGGATTGAATTGTTTAAATTTTGATTTTACATAATTTTATTATATTTGACTAATTAATTAATGTTATTAATGTTATATTTTATTATATTAATTAATGTTTTAATTTTTTTTTTAGATGAGTAGACGACATAATCCCCCACATTATGCGGATTTTGTGGGATCACGAGCGGGCCCGTCATCATCTTTCGGTGCATCTCGTCTAGGATATTCTACGTCCGCTAGCGTACGGGCGCCTTCACAGATGTCACCGCCACCTCCACCACCTCCGGCATCACCACCACCACCAGTTGATGTACCAGTTCCTGCACCACCTAACCATGAAACACTTATCGCTCGGGTCAACAACTTTCTACGACAACCGGGACATAGTGATCTTGATCGATTGGATAAAAATCGACCTCCTAACACATTTTGGTAATTTAATAATTATTTAAAACAATTTAAATAATTTAATAATATATTTTTATTAATTATCTTTTTATATGCAGGTTTACCGTAGATAATCGTGTTAATAGGAGCGTCGCAGATTGCATCAAGAATTACTTCGTCGAGCCGCATGCCAATTGGTCTCAGGCGCCTCGTTATATCAAAGATATTTGGTTCGAGATGTTTGCGGTAAAAGTTTTAATTTATTTTTCTCATATTTTAAATTTTAAATTTATTTAACTATGATATTCTATTTAATTTGTTAATTTTTTTTTTGTAGCAAAAATGGCATTGGGATGAAGGTATAACCGGAGACGTTCTCCGAGCTTTTGAGGCAAAGGCATTGAAACGCCTTGCTGGGACGGTTTCCAACTGGAAGAAGGAGTGGAAGAATAAGGGCGATGACGCAATGCCGCAGAGTATGGATCCTACTGTTTGGCGCGGTTTCGTTAAGTATTGGGAAGATCCTCATTCGCAGTCAGTAGCCGCTGGATGTTCGAAGGCACGGAACTTTGATCCTGACGATTACGGACCACCTAAGCACACTGCGGGTCAGACGTCGTTTGCCGCAAAACGAATAACATTGGTAATAAATAATTATAAAATTATAGTAATTAAAAATGGTAAAAAATTTATTTGTTTATCTAATATTTTTTGTATTTTCTAATTAGGCTAATGGAGGTCAGCTACCTCCTATTGTGCAAGTCATGGTCGAGACCCACAAGAAGAAGGATGGCACATTTGTAGACTCGCGGTCCGAGAAGGTCTACAACGATGTGAATGCCAGGGTTCTTGAGCGTCAGACCCAGCTGTCCAAGACATCTCCAGGCGGTAGTTGCGTCCAATCTTGTGATTTAACCGTCGACGAGATGGATACCATTTATAAAGAGGTATGTCTATTTTGTTTAAAAAATTATTGTTTACTTTAATATAAAATTGTTAATTACAAGTTTTATTTTTTTATTTCAGGTTGCTCCGAAGAAGAAAAACCGGGTTTTCGGAGTTGGTTCCATAGAAGATGTTCCGGCGGCATGTTCTTCATCATCTAGGACTCGTGTTTATGACGATCCTACTCTCTTGCGGACTCAGTTATCCATCGCGAACAACGAAATAGAAGCTATACGACAACGACAAAAAGCGACGGAACGTGAGCTCTCAGGGTTAGATCAGCTGTTCGAGATCATCGCAGTTGACAACCCGATCTTAGCAGAGGCGTTACGCAACAGACAACATGCCCAGCCACCACCTCCGAATGAGAACCGATCGACGGAATTGCAACGGGCTGCAGCGGAAGCGGCCAATGCGGATGACGATGATATTTAGTTTTTTTTTTTGTAATCTAAAAACATATTTTAATATTTTAATATTGATAAAAAATATTTTTATTTAAATTTTAAATTTTAAATTTTAGTTTTTATTAATTATTAATTATCAAAAATTTAATAAAAAAAAAATTATTTAAAAATCGTTACAAAAACAAAAACGATGCTAATTCGTTGCTAAAGTATTCGATGCAAAATCGTCGCTATTTTTGCGTCGAATCAGCATCGAACAAAACCAAATCGTTGCAAAATCGTCGCTAATTTTTGCGTCAAATCAGTGACGTTTTCGCGTCGAAATTTTAGCGACGATTTAGCAGCAAGTGTTAAACGATGCAAATTTTGCAACGATTTAGCGACGTTTAAGGTTTTTCAGAAAATCGTGGTGTTTTTGTCGTTAAATCCTCGCTAAATTTGCGTCGATTTAGCAGCGCCTTTTTGCCTCGATTTTGCGACGATTCTGGTGGCGACGCATATTTGGGATGATTTCTATTTTGCGTCACGTTGTTTGCGACGTTTTGGATTTCGTCGCAAAGTTGACGCAAACGCCGTTTTGCAACGATTTAGCAACGAATATGGACGTTGCAAAACGTCTGTTTTCTTGTCGTGCACACAAAGATTCCCGGATCACGCATGATCCTCACAAACATTCTTGGATCCCTTGATATCCTCACATACATTATTGGGTGTCTCCCGATCTTTACATACATTCTCGGTTTTTGCTTTAGTCAACCAAGGTCTTATCACCGTTATGCCTTAAAAACTTTCTCTTAGTCCTCAAAAGACACATACATGACAATGCTAGGCAAACTAACTTGTTTCCAAAGACATTATCAACAATACCTAGTGTTGGAATTTTGCGCATTGCGATTATAACCTTGGAAAGTTAATGTTTGCCCAACATTACCATCTTAACAAACTCCACAAGTTTCCGATACCGACTTACATTCACGCCTAGGAAAACTTTCTTAGTTTTAAAGGACGATTCACATTCCACCTTAACAACTCGCAAGTTCCTAAGGACTTAACATATAAGGCCTCAAACTCCCAAAGCACACAAACAATCCCGCTAATGTCCCAATACTTAATACCTTCACTACCTTAAGATCAAATAAACATAACATCACTTCTTCTCAATCAGTTTCCGTGATCAAAGTCAATAATTCGCAATCCAACAACCGATTCACCTAGTCAGTGATACTTTTCAAACATTTTTTACATTCTCATCAAGCATGATTGTCCCAACACCAAACATTACACATCATGACAAGCAGGCATTCGCAATATCAAAGACATAGAATTTCATGCAAGACCGGCGCTATACTTAGGCACAGATCCACAGTCAAACAACCTGCACTAGACTAAGTCGTAGATCCACAGTCAAACAATCAAAATTCACATATCTAAATGCAAGTCATGAACATTCATTTATATTCACATAGCAATTCTTCACACATAATTGCCTTGGCACGCATATATTATAGATCCACTAGCCGTGATCTCCCTCTGATCTATGGGGTCCGGCCTTTCAAAGACAAAAAATCTTCTTGAAGCGACTACACTGTTTTGCATATAGCCTATCCCTGTTCAGGTCCAGTTAATTGGCCTACTTAACTCCAGACCAATAGTACATTCCTCAAACACATCCCATGAGTCACACAAACCTGCTTCACTCGCAATTGTTTTCACCACTCCGCTTCACTCACGGATGGCACTCAACACCATACGGCTTCACTCGCCGTAGGCACCACTAACTAACTAGATATACTCAAAGATCTAATTACTCTAACTACCTAGTCTAGTTCTATTGGAATAGAACTAATAGAACTACACGCAAACAATCGAGTTCTACAAACTTGATACAACAACTATCGAACAACAACAACAACAAGCATAATAACTATCATCCAACACTACTAACACAATCAAGCAACCTAGTTCTAAGCGGTATATAACTAACACAATAATAATGCAATGTTACTCTAACATGCAAACAATTAATACCAATACCATGCAATGGTAATACTTTTAGCATGCACACTAATCAACTTCAATCAATCCTAATCATGATTAATCAACCTAATTATGCAATTAATAACCTTAACCATGTAATTAACCCTAATCATGCGATTAACTAACTAATTATGCAATAAATCCTAATCATGCAATTAACATAATCATGCAATTAACCCTCACTACCCATCATAACACGTGCCGCTTCAATTCAGGTGCATCGAGAACTCACACTATTTATAGCTAAATGGAATTGCGATGGTGTGTACATGGCAGACGTCCTCCTCGACTCCTCCCGATCGTACTGCGGCTTACTTCAACGATGCTCTCGAATGGCAGACGGTGTACGAATGTTTTTCGAGCAAACCTCTAGACGTCCTCATAGATTGTTGTCACCGTCGAGCGGATTTTAAAACATCATGATTCATCATCTCTCTCGGATCGGATCTCTGGCAACTACTCGAATCACTCCTCTCGAACTAGTTATCGGACGACTACGAGTTTCTCCATCAACCCTCAGATTAGCTCTCGAATCTCTCGAACATTCTCTCGGATAACCCCATGGATAAGATCTCAGATAGGTTATCCCTCCTCGAACTAGCGGCGGTTCGCTCTCCCCGATCACACTTAACGATCATATTTCTCTACTTACACCCAAACACTAGCTTTCTCTTCTTTCTTTTTATAAGGTGGAGTTTAGAATGGGAAAGTGGTGAGGAATGAAGGTGAGGGGTGGTAGTATTTATAGATGGAACCCCCTCCATGCACGGTGACACTTGTTTGAAGTCCGGCAACACATGGCTGGTGAACGTCGACACATGGCGACGGGTGTGGACAACTGGCGATTATAAGGATATTAATCCTTCTTCTTCAACACTTGTCCAAAACAGTAACTTGCACTCCAAGGCTACCAATAAGCCTTTAAAACCACCAATCCATGTCTCATTCCATGAATGTGGCCATTAAACATTCGCCGGACATAATCATTATGCCAAACCTTTGCCCCAGTAGTGGTCGGCCGGCCGTCCTAGGCACCGTCTTAGTGTTCCCTATAATATGACTTTAATTATATGTCAGTCTCAATTTTGCATAGTTTTACGGATTGACCCCAAAACTTTCAAATTGCATTTGTACGTTCGTACTGCTAATCGTACGGTCTGTGTCGCTGCCGTTTGTACGATCATTCCATTCGTCCGTATGGTTGTCTTCATCGTCCGTGATAACTATTTATGACTATGATTACTGTTTATGATTGTGACTACAATTCATGACCGTGATTATTGTTCATGACAATGGCTTTGGTTGTGACAGATTGTCGGCAGTCCTTCGATGATATTTTGGAATTATTACAGTGGTCGAAGTTACTGCTACAGTGAATGACTTTACTATTCCGGTCACTGACTTTACTATTCTGGTAATTGACTTTACTTTTCTGGTCAATCACTTTACTGTTTCGGTGGTCGATCGTCTTCCACGCCTGTCAACGATTCACGGCCCGATCACATGTCCACGTTCATCTGACGATTCCTAGGCCATTTGGCTCCAAGTATCATGGTTCCGACCTTATTTCACACTTGTATTAAACATCTATCACTTCCTTGGCCATTTGTCTGTTTTGTCTTCCCACATCTATCCGAACAACAATCTATGAATCTCAGCTAACTCCATCGTACGTTTGTCTCTTTTCTCTCGACGGATGCCCCTCATTTCTCTTTTAAGAAAGTTCCATCAAGTCACTTTTCTTTTTCTTTGTGTTTTGGTCGTATGCTTACTACAGTCCATGTATATCCACGTACATCCCATGTACCACTATCACTCGTACCGCTAATTTTGGTACGAGGTGTTACATGGATGGTTCACAGTTGGTTGATAAACTTCGAAAGATGGTCATGAATAAGCTAATTTGGTCGAAAGAAATCCGAGTGTCCGAAAAATATAGTTCGAAAGCTCATTCGCGATAAATCCACGTTGGATGGTCAAACTAACGTTTGGATAATGTTAATCATGTTCAGACAAGTATGGATATTGTGTTGAAAGAAGTAGATATGTTTGGCCAGGATCATATATGGTTGGATGAAGTGGATTATGGTCGGACATGATCGGATATGGTCGAACAAAGTGCATTAGGTTCGAACAAAGTTGGTCGTGTTTAGACAAGTTTGTATAACGTTGGATTGTCGAGGACCACGTTGAATAATGCTAGATCCGCGTTGGCGGTCAAAGATTTGCGTTGCCGGTCAAGGATTTGTGTTGGCAATCGTAGATCGGCATTGGCTGGTCGAGGATTCATCGAGACCCGATCGTAAGCCTCAAATTCGGTTCGTTAGTAAGTGGACTTTTAGGGTTTTATGCGAAACCCTTATCTTATAAATAAAGGACGTTATCGCCTCCTAGTGAGGAGGACGCGAAAAACCCTAATAGTCGCACATAAGAAACTCGAGAGAAAATTAGTAAGAAACAATGAAGGATTGACAAAATTTGTCGATCGGATCCATATAACTGACGTTCGGCGTACGAACGGCTAATGGTGTGTGTTCGGAGTTCATATTCATATATCGAGGATGTTGGAAGTCTCGATGTGTGAGAACACTAAAAGAATCAGGACATGTATATGGGAGAGTATGGTAGATGATTATCGAGATATATCAAAAAAAGGAAGGAATCGTCGAGTATCACGTTTGGTGAACGTTTGGGACTGTAGATCTGTCGAAGCAGACAATAGATCTGTCGCAGCGGATAGTAGATCTGTTCAGAGTCGTGGATCTATTGGAGATAGACGTAAATCGTCGGGGCAGATGATCGGTAAATAATATATATCTAGATTTGTTGAGATCTGTAAAGATCAGTCAAGATCTATCGAGATATGTAGAGATCAGTCAAGATCTGTTGAGATCTACCAAGGAAAAGGGAGAAATCATCAAGATGGACGTTCGAGGCCCTCAGTTATGTTGGATGGTGATCGAAGATGGTGATAAGTGGTGATCATGGATGGTGATCAAAGATGGTTTGCGTATGGTAATAAGTGGTGATCACGGATGGTGATCGATGATGATTCGAGGATGGTGATCTTGACTGTGTTTGGTAATCGGGCTGAAGTGATCGAAGTAGATTGAAGCGGATACGTTGGACGTACAACAGTGATCGATGATGGCGAACGATGGTGAACAAATGACTGAGTAATGAGTGGCACATGTGATGGTGGCAATGACGAGTCTTCAAGAATGAAGATCCGTAGTTGATGTTCGGCGCAATGACTACTCCGAACATCTCTCTCTTTGTGCTTAGTTATGTTGGGTGGTTGGTTGAATAACTTAGTAAGAAGGGGGATCTAGGATAATATGGTCGTGTAATGTAAGCTCGCAATGGAAGCTCGTGGATAAAGGACTGTTCGTGGATGGCTGACAAGGATCAACGTGGATGTAAGTTCGACGAGCAAACAGAACCTATGAGTGGCTAAGGTACGGCTAAGGTAAGTGATACACTTAGTCGTTTGTTATATTTATACTACTGCGTTAAATGTTTAATGTATGTGGAAAGTTAAACATATCGAAAATACTTTTAATTCCGTGTAAGCATCTAACCAACATTTTTTAGCCTAGTGTGATACAGCAAGATTTTTGGGTTAGAGTGTTTCAATTTGGTATCAGAGCATGATTGGATATAGGACATAACGTGAATGGCTCAAGGGCAGAGCATAGTTGGTTCAAGAACAAGATCTTGAAAGGAAAAAGGCAAATATCATTGATTAGAATCAGAAAATAATGCTGAGGAAAGCATTTATAACTTGTTTATGTTAAGGAATGGCATTCGCTAAGTGGAATTTGCTATGGAGAAGCATTGATTTTTGAGGTGAATGCTAAGGATAAGCATTGACAAACTAATGATGGTAATTTGATTCAGGAAAAATCGAGTGGTAAGTTTGGCGAAAAAGGAAACTCGAGAGCAAGGTGATCCTTTGTTGGATGGATGCTCGGTTTTCAATTATTGGAAAAAATAACGAGTTGGAGTTGGTTTACTAACTTGATTATATAATCAGAAATAGTTGATCAAAGTCATTTAAAATGACTAAGTGTATATTGTTGGTTTCCTAACTTAATCATTAACCAGATGTGATTGATAAACGTCTTTGCAAATCGTTGGTTTTTTTTTTGTTGATCAAGTCATCAGAAATGATTGAACGAAGTCATTGGATAATGGCTAGTGAAAGTGAAGAAGTCATTGTTCAGAATGGATGAATGATGGCTAGTAAACTAATGGAAACTCAAGGTTTAGCACTTGAAAAGTAAAAAATCCATTCAGTCAAAGATAAGCCGAATGATTGGATGTCTACAACAATGAAATGCCGAAGTAAGTTTTGCTGAGAGTGTTTAGATGGATATCTAACGTTCCATAAGAGGATGAACGAGTAATTTGTGACTGACTTGTAAGTTCTATAAGGGAATGGAAGGTGCTGCAAAAGTGATGTGAAAATATGGCAAAGGATTGTCGAGCTAGGATTGCTCGTACACTGTTGGAGCTTAACGAAGCCGCCAAGCAACAAGTTAATCAAGAACCGAGTTACTTTTAAAACGAGATAAAAAAGATATTATTAGTGTTGAATCAAGCTAATTCCTGAAAAGACTGTTAGCGGTGAACCACTAAAGATGTTGTTCACGCATAAAATCAGAAGGAGTGAATTAGGAAAACTCTTAGAGGATAACTTAATGTGAATGGGAAAGCTTAAGTGGCAACTTGTCAAAAACTTAAGGAAATGGCCAAACAATGGTTCATGGAAAGAACCTAGTCTGTCTTGGGATGGTGATCGATGATGGTTCGCAGATGGTGATCTTGATTGTGTTTAGTAATCAAGATCCTATGCTCTGCGTTTGGTAGAACTTTTGCAACTGTGTTGAGTAAGCCCTGAAAGTAAAGACACAAAGAATCAAATAAAATAAACGCTGAATTTGAAATTTCGTTCATTGTTCTTGTTTATGCGTTATACATTTCGTCCATTGTATTTGATCATATCATTTTTTATATGTGAAGAATTCATTAGTGTTATGGGAAGATGAGCTCTCGATGTAGGAGTTATAATAGATAAAAATCGTGAACGTCTCTCGTCAATTCTCAATCATCAATTTCCAAATATATATATTAGACATTATCAACAAATGATAGAGATACAAAATCAATGTGAAGATGCGTATGAGGATTGACATAAGGGATAGGATGATTTAATCACCCAACAATGCAAAACAAAGTAAGAAAAAAATAGAAAATCATACCTTTTGCTTATCTAATATTATTGTAAATTGATCTCCGAATCCCAATCCTAGATCAGACTTTAACTTCTGAACAAACCATTCTCATGTCTCGTTATTCTCTCTGCGGACTACAGCCCATGCTATCGGATAAATCCTATTATCGGCATCTCTACCAACAGCTGAGAGAATCTTTCCTTTCAACTCCCACTTCAGGAAAGCACCATCTAATCCAATTATTGGGTGACAACACCTTTTCCAAGTGTTTCTTAAAGGTTCCAAGCAAACATAAAAGCTGTCAAATACTTGCTTCCCATCCTTCATAACAGTCCCTATTTTTGTTTTTGTATCCTTGTTAGATCTCAACAACTCGACTTCGTAATCCCACAATTTAGCAAACTGTTGTTTCTGAGTTTCTAACAACATATCTAAAGCTAGTCGTCTTGCTTTCCTGCACTTATATATCGAAACAGAAACGTTGTACATATGCATCAACTCGTCTTTAATATCTGAACTCCTTATATTATGTCTTCTTCTTGCTTCCTCTCTAAACAAATTTGCAATGGTGTTTTGTTTCAACATTCTTACTTTTCCTGTTGGAAGATGATTATGTTTTCCATTATAAACTTTAACCATCCACTTGCGTATAGGTTTCTCAATCGAGCAATAAATCTTCCATGGACACTTCTTATGAGTGCACTCAGCTGCTTGCTTTGTAGTTTCCCATCTATTCAACTTTACATCATTTCGCGTCTTTAGTACATAACGAAGTAGTTGATCCTTGAACTCTTCTCCACTATTAAAGGTCTGCATAACCCATAAATAAGGAGGCTGGTCATACTGATAAAGGTCGCTTGTTGTCTTTCTTGTTTGCTTATCATCTTTCTTGGTCTAATTATCCCACTCATCATCGGTTTCAACAAGAGAATCAGGATACTCATCAGCTCTAATTGGTCTCTCATCATCACTCTCACTCTCAGCTTCATCCTCGTGCACATTTGATTGATTATATGTAACACCAATTACCTCATATTGTGGCTCATTAAATAATTATTCAAATCGTGCATCCTCAGCCCCTTCATCTAAAATTTGTTCTTCACCCTCATATTGTAGATCCTTACCTTCAAGATCTTCCTCATGTTCACTATCCTGTTTCTCACTTTCGAAATCTTCTACGTTCTCACGGTCACTGTTTTTTTTCTCATCATCTCTTCCACGATCTCCCTCGTCACTAACACAATCTCCTACACTAGATTCATGAGACTCATCACCAGAATTCCTGAAAAAAAAATATTTTAAAGAGTTACCATATGAACAAACCTCTACACATCATGTAAGTATTGGGTTTCATAATAGGTTCCTCATTTTTTTAATTATGTTAATTTCCTCTTGCTAAACGAATAGGCACGTTCTCCTTTAATAACAAAAGCTAGAAAAATTCCATGAAAAAGAGCTCAAAGTTTTTGTTCCTAGTCTAATGTCAAAATCAGGTAAGGTAGCTTATGCACTCTTAAGATGTCAAAATCTAGTTGAATTGTCTTATCATTTCAAACGTGAGAGAGAGTTAGAGATATACCTCATCTTCGATTTCTCTACATCGACGAACACATGCGTTCTTCTCTTTCTCACGCCTCCGACGAAATCTGCTTCCCTCTATCTCTAGTGTTTGATCAGTTTACGTTAGGGTTAAATTAAGGGTTTTCAATTAGATATTTATTCTAATTATAAAATATGTGTGGGTTAACATTTAACCCAAGGTTAAGTCTTACACATCGTATTAACACCATCTTTACTTCCGTTAGTTGATGATTCCTACATGATAAAAAATAGAAATATGGTTATGAGTTTGGGTATTAAAATAGGTGTATAATTTAGTTTGTGTATTTTTGTGGGTACTCTAAAAGTTTGTGTATTATTGTGGAAGTAGAAAAATAGTTTGTGTATTTTTATGGAATTTTTCCTTTTGAGTTTGACCTGCTTTTACTACTCCCATTTTATTCCTTGGGACCTTTAGACATCGATCTTCTCTCGTCATTTGTGTACAAACTTGCTGATGGACTTTCGTAGTCCCTTGATAAATCTGTGATTCCCTTTCTCTGGACCTAACACCTAATATGACTTCTTCCAGTGTCAATGAATCCCTCACATACTTTAGAGTATGGTTCAGCTGATCATAGCTTGTTGATAGAGATGTCAAGAACAAGATAGCTTGAACTTCATCAGAAACTTTCACATCAAGACTACCTTGTTCTACAACAATATTCACGAATTTTTCTACATTCTCATCAATCCTCCTCGATTCATTCATCTTGAATGTGTAAAACTTCTGCTGTAAATGGATTTTGTTTGGTAGAGTGCTTTCCATGTACAGTCGATTAAGAGTAGACCACATATCTACTACTGTAGCACAACCCTCGATTTTCCTAAGCACATGATTCACCAACATTTATTATAATCAAGGTTTATCAGTGGTTCCGATGAAGGTGTTTCATCTCCCTCAACAAGTTGAGTTTCTTCCAAACCTCCATCTCCAGTTTGTGGTCTGTTATGATATCTTTCAACCCAAGAATACCAAAGTGGGCCATCATCCTTATCTTCCATAAGGAAAAATCTCCAGAACCATCAAATCTGTCGACATCAACCGTAGCGTTTTCTAACAAGTCTTTAACCATGATTCCAAGACAAAAAAGGTGTCAACTTTCTAAGCAAATCTTCAAACTTTTGTTACAACCTAAAACTTTTGGGTAAAGTCACAAGCTTTTGTAGTGAAACTTGATAAAGGTGGAAGTTTTCTCCTGAATCTTCACAAACCTTGCACCTTATTGAGTTTCTTGAACAAATTTCACAGCTTTTTGTAGTTTCTTCGAGAATGCTTGAAGCCTTAGTGTTTTTCTCCACAAAGTTCAAAGCATTCTCTAAGAACAAGGCACTGATACCACTTGTTACTTAAAACCAATCACATTTATGCTTCAACAAGGCTCTCACCTCTCACCACTCTGTTTCGTTCAACACAAGAAAACAAAACATAGAATAAACGAAATGACACAAGAGTTTGTTAATTAACCCCGTTCAACCTATCAATGTGATAAATCTACGTTCGGGGGGAATTCAATACTGGCACTATATTGATCTGAGATGAATGTTACAGCTCTAATACCAAAGCAACAAGAAAATCAACAAAGAAAGGTTCTCTCTCAGCACAAAACCCTCACCCTCTCGACAACATTACAAAGAAGAAGAGAAATCAGATTATTTTTACTCAAGCAAAAGCAAACCATCTACCGCGATCAAAGTCTTTGCCTTCTTAGCTCCTTTATTCAAAATGATGAGTTTCAAACAAAGCCTAAACAAGCTTCAGTTCATATATAACTAACTCAACATAATCTCTGTTTGAACATCAGACTAACATTCAAATTCAAATTGAATCACTCCATTGATTTCATCAACATAAATATGTCTCATCCAGCATAGTGCAACTTATATAGAAACGATAATGCGCTGCTTATAGATATGGGCACAACTTTCTTCCCTTGTCCTACATAGGATTGGATACTGATCTTGATAAGATAGACCGATCGGTGGATAAGATGACAATGATGCACTAGGTTTGATCTTGCTACTTACTATCTATATTGTTATATCTCTTCTTTGGGTCATGAGCATTCCAATGGGGAGAAAGCAAAATTCATCCATATAGAGAATAGATTAACAATGATGTTATGCGTGCAACTCCAGTCATATAATTTAAACACGTGTTGGACCACAAAGTTCTCATAATCATCAATCCTTACCAAAAATCGTTGTTCGCGACTTTGTTCAGGAGATGGTTTCTGTACTAAGGATAGTGATATATCATGGTTTTTACCCGTTTTTAGCCATGATATAAGTCCTTTTTGTTGAGTCTTTTCTCTAGTTTTAGAGTCTTTCAGGTTCTTTTCAAGTTATAGGCACTATGGAGCTAATTGGAGGATTTGAGAAGCTTTTGAGGCAATCTGGAGTTGAAGCTGTTCGGGAACAAGCTCAGCATCGATCGACACTGAGAAGCATCGATCGACACCCTTCGTTTGGAAGTTCCACGACCAAAAGACCAAGCATCGATCGATACTACTTATAGCATCGGTCGATGCCAGTGACCAGAACGTGAAGAAGCCCGAAGATCATTCAGAAGCTTTCCTTATTTTTCGAGATAGATTCCAAAACGTTTTAGAAACAATATAATTAGGTTTTGAGCCTCCGTAGAGGTTATCTTGTATCCTGTTTACCTTGAGTGATTTCTGGAGAGAGAGTTCTTCGACAATCGAGTATTTTGGAGAAGAATTCTTGAACCTTTTTTGTTATTCTTATTTCTTATATTATGATATCTATTCTATTCATTGTGTTTGTTGCATTCACCATGTCTGAGTAGATCCCTTGTTAGGATTAGGGTTGCTAAAAGGTATTTGATGAATTGTTAGATCTGATTTGATTGTTAGGAATAAATCTATAGAGCTTTTCACCTAGACTTGAGTTTAATGCTGATTTTAGCCTCGCGAACTAGAATCTGACTTTAGGTTGTTGATTTGCACGGAAGTGTGATTGATTTGCCTGATCTAGTGTTTGGTGAGCAAAAGCCCTATTCGCAAAGGAATTTGGTTTAGGGATTTTGTGAACAATTGAACTTGAACTTAATGCTTGTTTAAATTCATAGAATTTGCAAAGGAATTTGGAATTCTAGGTTTAGGCATAGATAGTTTTCGCAACGACAGTTGGATTACTTTATTTCTGTGTTTCAAGTTTGAAAGTGGTGCTTAATCTATTCCTGATAATTGATTGGATTTGATAGATCTGATTTGCCTGTTAGTTTCCCTAAGCCTAGCGTTTTCCTCCATTGATTTATATCCTTGAGTTAGTTGCTTTGTTATTTTTAAATTCCATCTATTCTGCTTAGCTTAGTTCTTATTTCTGAAATCTATTGAGTGTTATCTTGAGTCTTTGTGGTTCGACCCCTAGAGTACTATAGCGACTGCTTAGATACTTTTAGGGTATTAGTTTTGAGCATATCAGATAGTGATGGTCCAACTCGGTTATAGTTTTGTTGACGGCGATGTAAATGTGTTGGTCACGCGATGAGCGAAGCGCATATTGGAGAATGAGGTCGTTCATTGACTCCTTCTTGTCTAGTTGAAACACCCTCGTTCCCTGTATCACCATTCACCACGTAGGACGCATACTTGTCAATCATGACCAGAGAAAGAGGCGTCTAATAGCCTCGTAGAAGAAGGCGTCCATGTCTTACCCATAAGTTTCTATATGTTTTTGGACCCGTTACTGTTTCTTGCGACCTCCATGAAGTAATCGGAATATGACGTCAACAAAAACACCATCCTTAGAAGCTTTCTTCTGTCAAACATTGAGATCACATCTTTAAAGCAAGGCATATCCACATCGTCTTCGCTTATAGTCATTAGGTTTAAGATCCATTGCAAACTCATCTCCGGTATTTCAGGAGTTAAACCCGCGCTGCTTTGGCAGCGGAATAAAATATCTCCACCACATGAAGGAGGAGAAGGAATAACCCTGGGCTCCTCGTCCATAATTTTTCTTGCGGGGACAAACAGAGTTCTTGCAAAGCATGGAACAATGTGGACATTTAAAGGATTGGTGATTTCCATTGTATTACGTCGATCTAGGGAATTGAACTATTCTCAAGGCTAATAAGGATATTTCTTGTGATTTTGGAGAATGCTAAAGATTTGATTTTGTTATGAATCGTTATGATACATATATATATAAGTTTTGGTTTTTCTAGTTAAAACATGAGTCATGTAGGTTACTTCTCACAAAACAACTTCTCATAAAAGTTTCGTTTTTTACATTTACTTTTAACTAATTAATTAAAAGACTTAGATATTACTACAATGTTTTCTATTTACTTTTATTTTTAACTAGTTAATAAAATCTTAGATATTACCATTGTGTTTCCTCTTTTTTACGTCTAAAATTATAGTAAAACCTCTATAAATTAATAATATCGGAGCTATAATATTTTATTAATTTATAAAGATATTTTCTTATTTTAATATAAAAAAAAGAGAAATACCCTCGATTAGCAACAAAACTATTTTTTTTTTACAACAACATTACCACCAAAACTACTTTATGTTTCTAAACTACCACACACTCTTTAATTTTCCACTAATAACATTCATTAATGAATAAAAAGACATGATTGCCCTTGTGTTATAAACACCAAATTTCCCAATTTGTTGTGACATCTCCATTGCCTGTATCTCCAATGTAAGTCCCGGAGAGGTCTCCGTCTACCTCCAACTATGGCTTCGTCTTCCTCCGACATTAGTTCCGACAAGGTTTGACGATTTGACGATCGTTGATCATAATTAGTGAACATTTCTATATTAGAGGTCATGTCTAGTGGTATATTAATTGAGAACTTGGACCAACAAAAAAAGGTTATGGAATTTGAGTAAACCGATCCTGGTTTGAACCGAGGATACTCGAGTTCGTCACTCATTCTCAAAAACTTTGTTCTTCATTCCTCAAGATTCGTTCTATCCAGCGAAAATAATGTGGTAAGGATAAATACAAAGTGCGTTAGTTTCCTAAGAGATCTGAGAATTTGGATTTGTTGTGTTGTTATATAAAATTATGTTTGTTTAATTTTCCGGCGAGAAGGCGGCAAAACCGATAACAAGTTTAGTTCCTGTGATGATGTACCCGACATTGGCGGTCTTCACACTAACCATTAGTCTCACCATTACTGCTTCCTTCTTCATGTAAGCTAATTTTTCAATTTGATTTGTTCTACTCGAAATTCAGATTATTCAGATGACTCGTTTGTGCTTGTTTGGACAATATCATAGGATCAAATCATTGATCTAGGTAGATTCACATGCATTATTGATCTTATTTGAGTTCACATGCATTATGATATGGAGAATATATGATTATTTCCTTTAAGCTCTCTTTGTTCTGAGTAGAATATTATCATGGAAGTGAGGTTGCCATTTACTATGTTTTTAGCTAAATTTATGTGGGAGGTTTAGGTATTTATGTGAGTAGTGCTTATGATACTGATACTTTTACCTTTGATTCAGCTCAGTAGTTCTTGTGCATTCCTCTAGTTAAAATCATGAATAGGTTATATCAAGCATATGATTCACTATTAACCCAAAAACCTGTTAAGTTCTCGAGGTTCATTCATCTTGCTACATGTTTACTGTATTTTGTTGAAAGAGGCTTTGATTATTTTGAAGCTTAGTCAACATTGTTAGTGGTGGTTTCTTATCAACATGCATTCTCAATTGCTTTCTTAACCTTTTAGTATGTTGTATTCGTCAATGCTATCTTTGTTTCGCAAATATTTTTTTCATTGAGATGATGTGTGTTTATTGTATTTATCTCTTTGACTTCATTATGCGGAGGTGAGAATCTATAATATGGCTGCATTTCTGTTCAACAAGTGTTTGGGTTAGTTTATAGGAGGTAGCACTTCATAGGTAGAGCGGATAATCATCAATAAATCCAGAAGTTTCAACCTTTGATTTTGAGGATCGTGTATATTGGTAACAGGTTCCATGGCTTTAAATATATGTTTAAATAAGGCATTATCAGGTTTCCGAAGTATGATGTTTATATTGTTTGTAATTATAATTATATTCTCCACTCAGACATCACCTTTCAATACTGTTGTTTTGGTTATTTTAATCCATAGGATTCTTTTCATTACCAACTCAGATTTTGGTTATTTAGGAAGGCTTTCCTAAATCGATGTTACCCTTCCCAATTTTCAAAGATTGCTTCCTGAACTTGATTATATCTTTTGTTCTTTCTTTAGAAGCCTTGTTTCTTTTCCTTATAAGTGTAGAACGCTGTGAAGATTAACTTAACTGGTTTGGAAATTGGTAGCACTTGAATGTGTTGAATCAATGTTGATTCTCTATTTTTATTCTCTTTTTTATTTTCTATTTTATTTTCAGTTAAATAGTTGAGATAACATCAACTAAACGAAATTTTGTTACAAATATTAAAGAATGAGGTTCTTGTTGTAATGTTGAGGAGAACATCAGTATCAAGGAGTTGATGCATATAGTGTTTGAATATTTCAACTTTGATTAATTGTTAAAGGTCTTTTCGTTACATTCATTCCCTGTAACCCTTCATGTTGAATATGTGACCACTATATACTCGAATGATTTTAAGTGATTTTGCCTTAATGTATACTCGAATTAAAGGTTTAAATTATTGGTTACACACAAGTTTTCAGATTTAAATCCTAAAACTATATATATAGGAAGATCTTTCTAAAATTCAAAAACGTCTTCCTAAACATTATGGAACCCTTCCTAAATTCAAAGAAATGTGTTTCGAATCTCTTTATTTTATTGTTCATGTCTAACATATGTGGGCACACCAATCTCCATCGAACACAATCATGTGTTGGTCTATAAACGTGTTTTACACGATTAAGGAAGACATTCTAGAAATTTCAATAAATCTTCCTAAAGGTTCAAAAATGTTTCCTAAGTTGCCAGGTATTGCATAAACCCATGAATCATTTTTTTTTTGGGGTCACAATGCAAATAGTTTATACACATGTTTTCTAATTGCAGTATCAATCACACATTTTACAATGCATTTTTGTGCTTTTTTTTATTGATTTATGTTTTAAAAATATATTTAGGGAGATCTTCCTAAAAAATTTCACATCTTATTAAATTTTTCACTAATGCAAATAGTTTCAAAACCATCAATATACATCAGAAAGGACTCAAATATACTTGACAAAGCCGTGCAAAGTCTCTTACATTTCCAATAATCAGAATTATGACATGAAATATAATAGTTCTAAAACTTTTGATTTCGTCATCTGGAATCGCCTGACTCGTTGACCCATCATCATCTATAGTTGTAGCAAAAATATCATTAACTGCAAGATCTCACAACTACACAGGTTTAGGATATAATGAAAAATCTTTCCGAGCAACTATATCATCTTTGCGGAGTTAAGTACGAACTAATGCAGCCAGATTCATACGCGAATTAAAAAACAAACTTCCATCAGTATTCTAATAAACTCTAGTGGCTAATCTTTGTAACGAGGTAAAAGGTTGATCCTATTTTTAACAGAAAATTTAGCAATCTTCGATGATTTCAAATGAGCCACGAAAAACAATGCAAGGACATGAGAAGTAATGCATTCATTTACCTGTAGTCCTCGGTCAATAACAATCTTCAACGCACCAAGGGACTTGTATTTCTGTCTTAGTTGTCTTTTACAAGCTTTTTTGCATCTATCTCATCACTTAATTCTACAAACGACCTTCATATTCTTATACCCATTCTCAGGATTCCATCTTAGTTCAGGCACCACATCAACATCCACCTCATAACTGAGGAACAAGAGAAAATCAGAATTTCATGTAAAGTTAGTTAGCAAGCAGCAGTCGTGAGCTGTTGTTCAGATTTTTGCATATGTGAAGATTAAACATATACCTAAGAGTCTTGAGCTGACAATAAGCCTTTTCCATCTCTGGAAAGCTTCTTACAATCTGTATTGATTCTTGTAGAGCCTTCTAGTCACCCACAACGCAAATCTTATACGAAAAGTGTTCCAAGACAACAAAGACCGATTTTAGTTAGAAACATCACAAGACTTATTCCCACAAATCATTCTGTCAAAACATGGAAGATTGAAAATATAATCAAACTAATATAAACATTAGAAAATTTAGCGAGTCCATGGCGTGAGGAAGTGCTCTCTTCAAGATAGATTGAGTAGTTGCTCTCAAAACGTATTGCCTCCTATCAAAACCAACATTAATATTCTCTGGAAATCTCGTGTAAGGACAAAATCCAGGAACCTAAGTTAAACAAAACAAAATCAAGCAAATCTAATTAACAGCAAGCATATTATAGTAAATGATATCAAACCAAGTAAATTACAATCAACAACACGCATTACATAGATCAAGTTCGGCTATGAATCGAAAATCTAAAAAAATTCCAATCATAGTTTTGACATTTCGTCTTGATGCAAGATGAAAAATCAATTTACCTTTCAGAGCTTCATGAACTCGAAGGTAACATCTTCACATACAATTGCTAGGACTTCCACACTCAATTTCACCTAAATCAAATTTCAAATAATTTCAAAACTCATAATAAACTCAATGCAACATATATGAAAATAGACAAACTGATTTGAAATCCCTTACACGTGAATTCGCATGTACAGTCTCGGTGACCTTAAGATCAGCTGGAAGCTTGTCTTCCTTTACGCTAGTTTCAACCACCAGAGAAACCACCACGAATCGCTTGAGATCACCACCGTGAGACATAGAATCTTCGAGAAATTCAAATTTTTTGGAGACACAAGATATCTCCAAGGGGATGCTAGTTCGTTTCTATCAGCCTACCACCAAACTATTACACACGATCTGAATGGAACAAACGGGAGCTAACACGAAGTGTAATGGAAGGAAGAAACGGACTAATCGAGCTCCCTCATCGATAAACCGGCGACGATAGACCGTTGATATGCTCAAATATAATATCCTAAGAGTACTAAAGCAGTAGCTGCAGTATATAGGGGTCGAACCACAAAGACTCAAGAAATCACTCAATAGATATTAAGACTCGAATTAAGCTAAGCGAACAAAGTAATGCAGGAAATAAGCAGCAGAATATAAAAGTTTGAAATTCAATGGAGGAAAAGCGCTAAGCCTAGGGAAATTCTGCGGTAAATAAGAATTGCAGATCAAATAGAATGTCAGGAGGATATTAAGCACTGTTCTTGAGCTTGAAACACAAATGTAAAATCAACCAACCGTCGCTGCGAAGATTATCTATGTCTAAACCTAGATATCCAAATTTCTTTGCAAATCCTATGAATTCAAACAAACATTAATGATCAGTTTCAATTGTTCACAAAATCCTAAACCAAATTTCTTTGCGAATAGGTCTTTTGCTCATCTAACACTAGTTCAGGCAATCAATCACACTTTTGTGCCAATCAAACAACCTAAGATCAGATTCTAGGTCATGAAGCTAGAATAAGCAGTAATCACAAGTCTAGATGAAGAACTCTATTGAATTTCTCCTATCAATTCAGATCAACCTAACAATTCATCAAACACCTTTGAATAACCCTAAACCTAACAAGGAACCTACTCAGACATGGTGAATGAAGCAAACATCATGAATAAAATAGATTGCATAAAAGAGTAGAGTAAAGAGTAACAAGGGTTCGAAATCTTCTCTCTCATGAACAGAGTTTATGAATTCTCTCCCTATCTGAAAACCCGAACAATGAATAAAATCCAGTCTCCTCCAAAGTGGCTAAAAACCCTAAATATAATGCTAAAACACGTTCTGGGCTTAATTGTAAATAATAGAATCCTCTGGGCCATGTTGCAGAATCTTCAAACTTATAAAATCACGTGTTTTCTTTTTCTGCAGTCGGTGTCGATCGATACTGGGTTGGTGTCGGTTGACACCACGACTATGTGCTCGCCAGACTGGACTGTCTTCACAAAAACTGGCATAACTTTTGATCTCACCGTTAGAATGGCCTCAAACCACTTACCAAATGAAAGCTAATCCATTGATCTGTCTTGTATCCAAATTTGAGCTCAATCCAACGGTGGAAAATTATTCAACGGACGCCAAAAAGCTCCAGAATACTCCAAAAGCTCCAGAATACTCCAATAGCTCCATAATACTCCAATAGCTCCAATTAAGCTCCGAACGTGCTAAAACCTGAAAAGACTCAAAAAGGCTACAAAAACACTAGAAAGACTCTAAAAATAAGACCTATATCATGGCTAAAAACGGGTAAAAACCATGATATATCAACTCCTCCAGACTTAGATTGCTTGCCCTCAAGCAAACAGAAAGCTAAACTAGAGAAAGAGGTTTGAAAATATGGAAACTCACCTGTTCTTGAAACATCGCAATGACCTTTTCCCCAATCTTTCCAGATATCACCTAATCAGCTTCAGATCTAACCACCATGTACTTCTTCGTAGACAATCGCAGCTTCCCAGACTACACACATTATTTCACAACATTATCCATCCAAACCTTCATCGCCAGTTTCATCACTGCAGCCAATGTTCAAGAACCTTCTAGATTCTTCTTCATACGATATCATGACAAAAGAACCACCCAAATTACACACTTTTGGTATTGTTTTCCTCTCCCCCAGACTTATCAGTTTTTATGTTCTTTTTATTTTTATTTTTTTTAGCTTCACATATACAAATCAAGGTTTGAGACGCGAGTATTGATGGTGTTTGCCACCGAATCCCCGGTTCTCCCCTCTCAATGTATCAAAGGCTTTAGACGAATAATGGGGTCCCGGGAAATGTTCCTACCCCTCGCTTCCAACCTTTGTGTGATCATTCCTTATCCAAGTAGAATAATGGGATCACTGGAAATTTTCCTAGCCCTCTTGATGAGGACATCGAGACTGAAGAAGAGATTCCTCTACAAGACTTTGAAGATGCTCCTGCTATTCAAGACATTACTGCAATGAGAGAGCCGCCAAGAACTCGTTCGGGAACTAGAAGACTTAGCGGCTTATTCAACAAGGCAGTTCAAGGCTTTCTAGCACAAGAAGAGAAGAAGAGTTCGATCAAGACTCAAGCAGCCCAAGAAGACTTGAAGATAATTTTCTCAATACAGCCCATCTAAGCTTGTCAGAGATCAGCCCATGAAGAAACAATGATGAATTCGACCAGCCCACTCCAAGCTTCTAAAATCGATTAAGGTATGTGTTTCATTTAAATTATATTGTGTTTGCTCATTTTGCAGAATTATTAGAAGCTTAGGTTTATTTTATTTCATAGTTTGTATTAGGCGTTATTTATTTTATGCATTTTATTTCATTATGTTTTAGGACTATAGATTAGCATTTGTATTACGGTTTCGCCCAAGAAGGCATCAGCTGCACGAGCCCCTTCATAAGGTTCCTTAGCAGTCGTGTATCATTTTTTACACATCTATAACATAACGCAGTTCTTCATCGTTCTCTGAGAAAGAATCTGATTTTCGAAAATCTCTAGCTTTCCTTGTGAGTAATATCAAGGCGACTTAGTGATCTGTCTTATCACATGAAATCACACTTGTGTGGCGACTTCACCTTCACCATCGATCCACCCTCCATTTCGAATTCATTCACCTTTCAATCGATCATACACTTATCCATTCATCATCTCATCCATCGATCCACCATTCATCTCATTCGATCACCATCTCATTCAATCTACCATCACATCCGTTGCATTTACCATCGATCCATACATCCATCCAACTTCGAAGAAGGCTTGAGACCTCAGTCCACCTTCCTTTGATCGTTCACCATCGCATCTTACATCATTTGGTATCAGACCTAAAGCTCCTATACCAGGCTCGCTCACCCCTCTTTCCTTTTGCTTACTCGCTCATTCGATTTCTTTCCATTGCTTATTCATTGCTTGATCAGTTTCGTTTGTTGCATTTGTTTGTGTTATTTTGTTTCGTCGATTTATTTGATCTGTTTGGTTACTTGTTCATTGTTAAGTTCTGTTCGATTGCTAGTCCTTGTTTTGTTTGTTGCTTGTTCTGTTTTGTTATTTGTTTAGGTTGCAGTCCTTGTCCGATTTCTTTTACTAGTTTGTTGATCTGTTTTGTGCTTGTTTGATCGTTTGTTTGTCTCTAGTTTGCTTAGCCGATCGTTTGTTATTGCTCCTTATTCGTTGTTTCGTTGTTTGATTTGTGTTTGCTTAGTTGTTCTAGTTCGTTTGTTCTTAGCTTCGTTCGTTTGTCTAGATCTGTTTAGGTTTCGGTCTTGTGTTAGGTCCTTGTTCGATTTGTCAAAGTCGTTTGTTTTTTTTTGCTTTTGCTTAATCGTTGCTTGCCTTGCTCGTCTACTCCCTTGTTTAGTTCTGTTTGTTTTAATTTTGTTTCCTTGCTAGTCGATCTCTTGTGTTTAGGTTTATCGCTTGTTTTATTGTTTAGGTTGTTAGCTAATTTGATTTTGAAATCTTGTAGGATTAGGATAAGTGGTCCGATTTTTTTTTTATTGCTAGGTTTGTTAAAATTTGAATTTGTGTTGGTTTAGTTTAAGTGATTTCGGTTCTGTTCAATTAGTGGTCTAAATTAAGTTAGTCGGTTTAGTTTAATTTATTTTAGTTGGTTTAAATCAATTTGTTGGTTTAGGATAATTTGTGTGGTTTAGTCGGTTAGTATTAAACTTTTTCTAATCATAGGTTTAGTTATTATTTTCAGATTTATTTTTCTAAGTTTACACCTTTTGTTTCGTAGTCCCTTGATTGCTTTTTCGAGTGTTTTCAGGACCAAGATTACCATGGCAGGAGTGGATGCCGACCCCAACACTGCCTTGCTAGAAGCTCTTCAGAACATGAAGAATGACCTGGCAGCTCAGATTGGGAGAATCGAACAACGAGTTGGACGATTAGAGCTTCCCCGAGAAGAAGAGCAAGCTGACGACGAGGAGAGTGACCATACCATAGACGCCAGAGCAAGGAGAAGGAACCAGCAAGCTCATCACCCACGACCAGAAAGGGAAGTGAACCGAGGGTTTAAAGACTTGAAACTAACTGTTCCTACTTTTGCAAAAAGAGTTAATCCGCAAGCTTACCTGGACTAGGAGAGGCGCATGGAGTATATCTTCGACTATTATGAGTACAATGACCAGAAGAAGATAGCCCTTGCTTCAGCTCAGCTCACTGACCATGCCCTATCCTGGTGGGATCGAGAAACCCAGGACCGAAGGAGAAACAACTTCGAACAGATCACCACTTGGACAACCATGAAGTTCAACTTCAGGAATTGCAGATGGCTCCTCGCAAGAGAACCCGACAGGACGATGCTTCTAGTTCCAACCCTCCACGCAGCAGTTATGATCTCCAGGACGAGGTGGAGGCTTTCCATGACTCACAATGGCACGCTGGAGTCATTTAAGCCATTCTTACTGGCGAACGCTACCGGGTCCTAAGGGGAGGATCCACTGAGAGCACATGCCGTCAGAGTTTCATCGACGCTCACATCAGTAACCTGAGGCCTGCACCACGACGTTCCCCATCTCCTTCTGCTCCTGTGCTTGATTCTAGGCCTCCCTGGCCTAAGCTCGAGGGGAAGATGATCATTCCGCGATGTAATTGGGAAGGTTTGCCCAAGGATGAGACAGAAAGTGAGGCCTGCATTTACAGGCCTATAGCTGAAGAGTGGGACGAGTATGACACTCTGTTCTACAACGAGTGGCTACGCGTCGTCATCTTGCCTACTCGTTTCATCGATCCACACACCATGCGTCGGTTGGTCATCGATGTTGATCTTTCTGCCATGCTGGAGAAGATTGGATTGGGTACTCTTTACTCCAGGCAGTATGACCTCTACCCAGACCTCGTGCGTCAGTTCCTCGCCACAGCTCGGGTTTATTACAGAGACGAAGTCCACCGCACTTCTTCAGAGGGCACGTTGACTTTCCTGATCAGAGGAGTTCGTTACAGGCTGCCTATCCTTGACTTCTGTGGTATCTACAGGTTCGATCCCTCTCCCCAGCAGATCGCTCTTCCTTCCCAGTTTCAAGATCTGCAGAACTTCTGGCGACACATTGGTCTTGGTGAGGATCTCAGAGCTGATGCTGTTGTTCAAGGCAGTTGGTGACATCATTCCTGAGGATAGGTTTGAGTGGCCCGAGATGAACCTCGTGGTCAACATTGGCGCTCTCTTTGCTCACCACTTGGTCTCTCTGAAGACCAAGCCCTTCACTGGCCGCAACTACGCCACAGCGCGGAAGTCCGAGTCAGTTGGCAGCCTCCTCACACCTATCTTCGAGCACTTTGGCATCTCCACTGCTGCATGCACGATAGTGACTACTCGTTCCCTCATGGATGAGCAGCATATGCGTTGGTTGAAGGCTACTCGCCGCTGGTGTTTGCCTACGACAGATGGAGAGCTCTTTGTGCAGCTCCCCAACCGCGCCCTCACCACCATTGGCACTCACCCTTCTTGGCTACACTTTGATCCGGACCCGAGTCTGCTTTCGGTCGCTCCTTCTGTTCGTGTGCGCGCACCACATCAGCTTCAGTCCGCTCCTGTCGCTGCAGCCGAGCCACCAGCCGCTGACTCTGCTGGGAGTCAGCCTCGCCGTTCACAGCGCCGCCAGACATCTGCTCCTGCTTCTTCATTTCCTCCACCACCAGAGCTACCCATGGAGACAGCTACCTTTCAGAGGTACGTGGTGGAGAGTCTTCAGAGCATCTGGTCTGCTGTTTCTCGCTGTCGCTGCATGTCCTCCACAGACGCCGATCCCTCTGCTGCTGGCCCTTCGACGCGCTACCCTGTCTC
>SMJT01000033.1:1091992-1159822 GCA_004349715.1 Crucihimalaya himalaica | reverse complement strand
AACCTCTGTTCCTGAGAGAGAAGATTTCGAACCCTTATTACTCTTTTACTCTACTCTTTTATGCAATCTTTTTTATTCATGATGTTTGCTTCATCCACCATGTCTGAGTAGATTCCTTGTTAGGTATAGGGTTATTCAAAGGTGTTTGATGAATTGTTAGGTTGATATGAATTGATAGGAGAGATTCAATAGAGTTTTTCATCTAGACTTGTGATTACTGCTGATTCTAGCTTCATGACCTAGAATCTGATCTTAGGTTGTTTGATTGGCACGAAAGTGTGATTGATTACCTGAACTAGTGTTAGATGAGCAAAAGACTTATTCGCAAAGAAATTTGGTTTAGGATTTTGTGAACAATTGACCTGATCATTAATGCTTGTTTGAATTCATAGATTTGCAAAGAAATTTGGAATTCTAGGTTTAGACATATATTATCTTCGCAGCGACGGTTGGTTGATTTTCATTTGTGTTTCAAGTTCAAGAACAGTGCTTAATATCCTCCTGACATTCTATTTGATCTGCAATTCTGATTCACCGGCGAATTTCCCTAGGCCTAGCGTCTTTCCTCCATTGAATTTCACAACTTTTATTATTCTGCTGCTTATTTCCTGCATTACTTTGTTCGCTTAGCTTAATTCGAGTCTTACTATCTATTGAGTGAATTCTTGAGTCTTTGTGGTTCGACCTCTATAATACTGCAGCTACTGCTTTAGTACTTTTAGGGTATTATCTTTGAGCATATCAAATTTTGGCGCCGTTGCCGGAGACTCTAAATTCACATTAGATTTTAGATTAGAGTTTCGACTAAGTTCGTCGGTATCGATCGATACCCAGCTGGTATCGATCGATACTCGTCGTAATTTTTTTATTTTTGTTACTTACGTGTTTTTGACTTTTGTGTTTCAGGAGAACAAAGAGGTTAGCAGAGATGAACAATCCACTGATTTTGGTTCGTGATGATGCTGGAGCTTTGAGAGACCATGAGGGTCAATTGTACAATGAGAGGGGACAAAGACTTGATGGAGATGGAAACATCATTGTCCTCTCAGCTGTTGTGAATGTTGGGATGATGTGGTTATCGTGCTTAGGCGATTGGTGAGTACAATAGGCCTGATCAGTTCTATGCCAATCGAGCAGCGATTCGTGTTCCTGCGTGCTTTCAGAGGAATGACTTTGGAGCTGAACCTGCCATACTTCACTCTTGTGGGTCGCATCTTTTTCATGGTCTTCTCTCATAACACAGCTCGACACATAAGTTTTTGTGATCACCTCTATGTACAGGCGGAGGTTTTTGAAGGACTCTACGGTCTATAGCATCAGAGTACAAGGGTGTCTATTGATTTCGCTCTTCGTAGCCCTCATTTCACATAGCCTCGTCATGGGAGTGCAGCTTACTGGCTTAAGCAGTATGCTCCGGGTTCGCTCACTACTTGGGAGGAGACTAAGATATGCGTCCCTGAACAATTTTTATGATGATGTGAGATCGCGGGAAGCTGAGGAACAAGATCTCCCCTATTCTCTCAGGGAGCAACAGAGGCGTTTAAAGGCTGCTTGGGTGAGAATTCAGATCCTATCAGAGAGATTGTCCACATCACGGGTTCTCACAGGTTCAGTTGCTGGGTATTTTTCTTCAGAGGGATCGATTGGAGTATCAGATGGCTCTGGATGCTGCGAGCAATGGAAACTTCAACACTAGGTATCCTGACGATGCTTATGTGCTTATTGATAACTTGGCGTCTAGCAATAGCACCCAAGAATGCAACTTTGAGCAGAAGAAGCAGGCTGGGAATTTGGATGGATCGCAGATTGCTGAAGTGCATGCGAAACTGGATTCGGTGCATAATCTTTTTGGTGGGGCAAGGCAGCAGAAGGCTATACACTTTGCTTATAAGGTCGAGATTGTAGATTGAGTTTAAAAAAAGGATGTTAATTACATTGGTGGTACTTGGTTTTCAGAATCAGCAGTATCAGTTCAACAACAACCAAGGCTTCACCAACAATGCTCAGCGAGGAGGATTCAAGTCTAATTTCGGAGCGAATTCCTTTGCCCAGATACCGATGGAGAGCAACGCTACGAAGAGTTCATCTAACCAGACTCTGCCGCCTAAGAAATCAGGAGAGTAAGGTGGAATCCATGCTTGAACAGATCCTTGAGGGACAGAGAAGATGACTGTTGATTTTAATGGGAAGATGAACGTCATGTACACCAAATCTGAATGGAAAGATTTGAAGCTCCTTAGCATTCATCAGAAAGATGCTGGAAACTCAAATATGCCTCAGACATCAGCAGCTGTCAAGGGACAGAGTTTCTGACTTCTCTCCCTCTCTCAAAACCCGAATAATGAATAAAATCCAGTCTCTCCTAAAAGTGGCTAAAAACCCTAAATATAATGCTAAAACACGTTCTGGGCTTAATTGTAAATAATAGAATCTTCTGGGCCAAGTTTGAGCTACCTTGTATCCAAATTTGAGCTCAATCCAACGGCGAGAAGTTATTCAACGAATGCCAAAAACAAACTCCAGAATGCTCCAATATCTTCAATTATGCTCCAAACGTGCCAAAAC
Organism: Crucihimalaya himalaica; assembly: GCA_004349715.1. Taxonomy (NCBI): domain Eukaryota; kingdom Viridiplantae; phylum Streptophyta; class Magnoliopsida; order Brassicales; family Brassicaceae; genus Crucihimalaya; species Crucihimalaya himalaica. The sequence continues at coordinate 1,157,257 of SMJT01000033.1, read as the reverse complement.
CTAAAAAGACTCAAAAAGACTATAGAAACACTAGAAGGACTCTAAAAACAAGACGTATATGATGGCTAAAAAATGGGTAAAAACCATGATATATCAAATGGTCTCTGGGATGTTACCCTTTCTGGTAATCCTCTTTCTTGGCGTGGTATGCACTATGACCATTTTGTTCGGTTCTGTTTCGATAGATCTATGTCGAATATTGAATGGATAGAAGACTTCCCTTTCGGAAGAGCTGAATATCTGTGATTTGAAGGTTCGGTTCATTGGCCATTAATTACTTATATTGACGATTCGAGAGACAAACGAAGAGGGATGTTTCGTTTTGATCGTCGGTTATGTGCCAATGAGGACGTTCATGAGCTGATTGAGCAAACATGGAGAGTGTGCAACAACTAGTGCATTGAAAATAAAATGGTGGCTTGTAGAAAACGATTGGTGGCCTGGACAAAGACACAAAAAATCAACAGTGAATAGCGGATGAAGGGGTTACAAGATCAGTTCAAACAAGCCCTGTCTATAAGTGATCCTGATAATCTCCTCATCGAGAAGCTAAAATTTGAATTGGAAAAAGCATATAAGGTAGAAGAGGCTTTTTGGAAGCAACGAAGTAGAATTCTTTGGCTGGAAGAGGGAGATAGAATCTCAGCTTTCTTTTGTCAAGTTACAAAAGGTCGACGAGTTCTTAATCGACTTACGATTTTAGAGAATGAAAACGGGCAGGCTTTCCATGAGGAGCATGAGTTTACGAGTTTAATCTCGGATTATTTCATGAAATATTCATGACCAAATCTTTAGGCAATATTGAAGTTGTTAATGAAGTCTTAACACCACGTATTACACAAAAGATGAATGATAAACTCATTACTATACCAAATCTAGAAGAAATTTGGTAGCTCTTTTTGCATTCAATCCGAATAAGGCCCCTAAGCCGGATGAATCCTCTGCAAGTTTTTTCCTATCTTTTTGAAACTCTATTGGTGTTGATCTAGTTAAAGAAATCCAGCAATTTTTTAACTTTGGTAGCTTCCCTGCTAGTCAAAACCATACCAATATAAGGTTAATTTCCAAAGGAAATATCCCTAAAAAGGGTATCGGATTTCAGACCCATTGCTTTATGCATGTCTACTACAAGATTGTAGCTAAGATTCTTAAGAAAAGGCTTCAGCCTATTCTTCCGGGTTTGATTTCCAAAAATCAAGGCGTTTGTACCAGGGTTTGTACCAGGAAGAGCGATTGGTGACAATGTTTTAATCACTCACAAAAACTCTACATGACCTACGAACCTCTAAGGCAAGAGTCCATGGTTCAATGGCGGTAAAAACGGACATGACCAAAGCATATGACCGCATAGAATAAAGCTTTTTAGAAGTTGTTCTTAAGAAGATTGGATTCCATCATGTGTGGATTAACTGGATAATGGAGTGTGTATCTTTGGTCTCTTACTCCTTTATAGTTAATGGTTCTCTTGGAGGCCTGGTTTTACCAACACGGGGGTTAAGACAAAGGGATCCATTTTCGTCATATCTCTTCATCCTCTGTACGAAGATTCTATTTGGCTTATGTCAGAAAGCTCAACAAGAAGGGCGTCTTCCTGGGATTGGAGTGTCTCTGCATAGCCCCAGGATAAACCATCTCTTATTCGCGGATGGTACAATGTTCTTTTGCAAGAACAATCAGTCAAACTGCGAAGAATTAGCTCTAATCTTAAGTGATATGAGATGGTATTGGGCCAGTGATAACTCTGCACAAATCGTCGATTACTTTCTCCTCTAAAGTTCCTCGAAGTAAGAAAACAAAGGTCATGAACCTACTAAATATTAGGACGGAAGGAGGAACTGGCAAATATTGAGGACTTCTAGAAAATTGTGGGCGCAAGAAGAAAGATATTTTTGCTATTATAGTAGATAAGGTTTGACAAAGAACTCATTCTTGGACTTCAAGATTCCTATCCCCAACATGAAAGCAAGTTCTTCTAAAGTGTGTTCTCTCTTCAATGCCTGATCATTTGTTTTAAACTACCAATATCTATTTGTAGACAACTTCAATCCTACTAACTCGTTTTTGGTGGGACGAGAAACCGGAAGAGTGGAAGATGAGCTGGATTGCATGGGAAAAACTCACACAACCAATGAATGCGGAAGACCTTGTCTTTCGAGATCTTGTGGCTTTCAATGATGTCCTACTCATTAAGCTGGGATGGAGACTGCTTGAGTCACCGAACTCTTTGTTTGCTAAAGTCTTTCTAGGGAAATATTGTCATGATTCCTCTTTTATGGAGGTCAATTGCCCTTCGAATTGTTCACATGGCTGGTGAAACATTCTCGCTGGTCAAGAAGTTTTAAGTTAGGCTTGGGTTGGCAAATAAGCGATGGCTTCACGAGTTATCTATGGACAGAACCTCGGCTATCCATGAAATCTCCCATGATGCCTATTGGACCTGCACGGTCTAATGCTAAGGAGCTTTTTGTGAGTGATTTAAAAGATCCCTCTACAAATCAATGGAGCATGGATAAAATAAGGCTTCCACTTCCTCAGTATGAGGATATAATTATGTCGATCCCATCAAGTGCAGTAAAGAGAGACTACGTCAGAGTTTGGCTTACGGTGAAAAATGGCCGATATTCAACTAGATCGGGTTATGGGAAAAGAGTTTTTGTGAATGTTAGTCAAGTAGAAACAGACTTCAATTGGCAAAAACACATTTGGCGTGCTATAACTATTCCAAAAGTCAGACATCTATTGGAAATGGTGAAGAACTCTCTTCGAGTAGGAGAAAATCTTGTTAGACGAAGAGTTACGGATAATGCTAGTTGTAAGCGATGTGGAGCATTCGAATATACTCTTCATGGTTTTAGGGACTGCCTTATGTGGCTGGAGTTTGGATGACTTCCCCTATTTCTTTTACTCCTCTTGAGACTAATGGTTCTATTTTTGACTTTGTCTCTAAGGCAATATATATGGTTCCTCCCTTCAGTAGGTTCTTTGACTCCTTTCTTCCCATGGATTTTGCTGGAACATTTGGACATCTAGAAAAAAATTTATTTTTGAGGATATATTTTTCACAGTGGAGGAGTTCATTACAAAGTCGATAATGGAGCCAAAAGCTTGGTCCACAGCACATGACACTCTAAAGAAGCCGACAACAGTTCATATTGGAAGGGGAAGGCCTCAAGATCGAATCCAACAACAATACTTCTGCTTTGTTGATGTTGCATGACAGGCGACATCCCTTAGATGTGGTCTTGCCCTGATTATTCAAAGTAGGGATAATACTTATGAGTTTTCCTCTACAATGGCTCGGCGGAATGTTTCTTCAGCATTGGCAGCTGAGACATGGGCAGTTAGAGAAGCTCTAGTGACTCATAAGGAGAATCAACTAGATGATATTTAGTTTCTCTGTGATTGCCATTTGTTGGTACAAATTCTGAATACTTCTGATTCACACAGTGACATCTATGGAATTCTAGAAGATATTCGAGACCTTGTTAAGTTCTTTTCGAGTATTTTTTTTTCTTTTATTCCAAGATCGAATAATGCCACAACAGATTATGTAGCTAAGGCGGCTCTTGTACCTTTTGCTATTTGAATATAGATATTTTTTGTGACAAAAAAAAAAGAAAATATTATGGGAAGATTACTAAAGTAACTCGAATCTTTGTGTTAATGACTAGATTAACATCTAAAATTTGGGAGTTATATGAGTATATATATGCCAAAATAACACCCTTAATAAGTTGTGCTAGGAAAAACAAAATTACAGAAAATGCCATTAATAAAAAATTCCAGCGTGTATAGTATTTACAAGAATGTAATCCGAAATTGTGTTTCTAAAAAATCTGTCGTAATAAATTTACCATAGATTTATCGTAAATAAATTAAGTCTACAACAAATTTATTTTAAATATTATGACAAATTTATTTGTATGACGAATTTTCGTATCTACGACAGATTTGTGTATATTTTATGGTAGATTTATATTTGTTTAGTTGTGACAGACTTATTTTTAATGGCAGACTTAATTTTTCGCGGCAGACTTATTATTTTGCGGCAGATTTTTACTTCATAACGACACCACAATTTTTAAATTTTGTGACAAATTTTGTATAACAAACTTATTTTATTTCACAGATTCTGTGTTGTTTCAGATTTTTGTTTTGTCATTCAGTGGCAAATTTGTTTAGGAAAAAGATAATTACTAATCTAACTTTAGTGGTAACAGATTTGTTTTCATTTGATAACAGATTTGTTTTTATGGTATTATGGCTGATTTTTCTGTGCTTAGTTGTGACATACTTTTTCATTACTAGATTAACCTTTTTAGTGACTACAAAAGTTTTTTTCGTGGCATATTTATTTGTGTTTTATAAAAACCGTTGGAAAATGTTTTTCTTCTTTGTGGCAGATTTTTATAAACTTTTATATACAAAAAGAGGGAACCACGTGGAAGACGATGTGAAATGACGTCGTTTCTTTAAAAAAAAAAGATGTGAAAATTTAAGGCATAACCATGACTCGAACTCATACCTGTTGCATCAAATATCAAACGCGATAGTACTTGAGCTATGTTTATTTTTATTACAAACTCAAACAGGCATATATATATGTAATCAGCCGTTTCCCCACACTACAAGAAAACAGGCCTTTTGCGATGGAAGTATACCTCGCAATTCCGTCGCAAATAGCCATTCGCGATGGACTTGCGAGACACACCATTCCGTCGCAAATTCCGTCTCGCAAATCAATTTTTGTCGCAAATTCCTCGCAAATTTGCGAGGGACAAACGTGGTGCGTGAATGCGTCGTTCATCGCAAAACAATTCGCCGCAAAATCGAAGCAAATTGCGAAGAAGAATTCGTCGCAAATACGTCGCAAAATTTGCTTCGACAATGCTACGAAATATTTGCGACTGGATTGCGTGGAAGTTGTCGAGGCAAAGTGCGGTAGTAATCTTCCGCGGAAAAGCGTCGCAAACCTTGCTTCGGATTTGCGAAAAAAATTTCGACGAAATTGCGTGGGTATAGTTCTTAATGACGTCGCAAAGCCGTCGCAATTTGCGAGGGAATTGCGACGAAATCCGATTTATAATAATTAAACATTTTAATTATTACTAATAATTAATAATTAAAAATTCATAAATTATAATTAATTTTTTTTTTTAAATTAAAATTTTATAAAAATAATTTGTTCAAACATTAAAAAAAACTAAAATTGTATCATACATAACCGAAACTAATATTGAACCGATGGTCCGAATCCAGTTCTGGTCTCTGTTCCGGTCCTACATGTAGATGCGTCTCCACGGTCCTGATCGCGAAACATCTGTGCTAGAACCGGATCCTTTGTGGCCAAATAGTTGAACATTTGATCGAACTTCGAGATCTTCTCAGACTGAGTCACGATGAGCTGGGCCTGCGATTCAATGATGCCCTGGAGGTAGGCGGCAAACTTTGCTTTTGATGCTCCCGATGAAGAAGAATTACACGAGTCGATCTGCGATTGCAGGGAACCGACTCCGTAAATTCTCCCCTTTTTACGGGGAGCGACCTAAAAATTAAAAATACGTTTAATTAGTTGAAATTATTGTAAAAAATAAATATAGAACATCAGTTTTCATACCTCGGTAAAGATCTTGTTCTTCACGGTGGGAGTCAAAGGGGTAGATGCGCTCTCATCGCCCTCAGAATGCTGAGTCAACTCCTGCATCTTGGAAGTGACGTCATTGTAGATCCTCTCAGACTTCTTGTCGACAAAACTCCCATCTGGTCGCCTTTTTGTCTCTTCCAGGACAGCTAGCAAATCCGGGATCGAATATCCTCCGCGCTCCTTTCCCTGATTTGCTTTTTTTATAAATATCACAATAAAATTTAATTAATAATTAGAATTTAATTAATTAAAATAAATGAAAAACTTACGATTTTCCGTGCGCGGGCAATGTAGGAAAGCTGTCCAGACCGATGCTTGGAATACCGGTCCCCATCAGGATTAGCGTACCGGGCCGCCCGACTGTTAGCGCTCTTGATCTCGCTCGCCGGATCCTGCCAATACGCCACAAGGCATGCCCAGACAGTTGGATCAAACCACCTAGGCATCGCAAGGTCGCCTTCTTTCTTCCACTTCTTCTTCCACCGTCCCACCTGGTCGGCCATGCGTTCCTTCAACTTCGCCTCAAACTCCTTTCAGACCTTGCTCGTAATACTGTACTCCCAATGATAGGTTTGCTACAGGAAAAAAAAATTATCATGAAAAATTCACACAATAAGTGATATAAATTATAAAATAATTAATTTTAAATATTAAAAAAATTACGGCAAAAGTTTGAAACCACCGTTCAATGACATGGTCCGATGTTTGCCTCCAATTGGCATGAGGCTCTTTGAAATCTCTTTGAAAGATCGATCGGACCGAAGCGGCCACGCATCCGTCTTGATCAAACGTGAAATTTAAAATAATAAAAAAACAAATAATATGACTTTATTTGTTTTAAAAAACTTAAAATAAAATTAATAAAATAAAAAAAAGAACCTTACCAATACGTATTATCAGGACGTCTTCGATCAAGGCGGGGAAAAAGGTCATGACCGGGAGCCTCAAGGATCGCCTTAACGACAAGATCATCATTGTCGTTATCATGGTGTGCGGCCGGTGGGAGTTCTGAGAATGCGGGTGGAGGCGGTGAATAGTAATGACTCTCAGGGTTGTCCTGTCCCGTCTGAGAAGTGAAACTCGTCCGAGGAGTTTCTGGAACAGGCGTGCCACTCGTCCGAGGCGTGCCACTCCTCGAGAGATAACGAGGTTACTCGTTATTAACTCCAGACATCTGAAAAACAAAATTAAAAAATTAGTAAAATAATTACAAATCAATAAATTCAAAATTCAAAAAATAATATAACAATATCATATTAAAACTTATAAATTTTAAAAATCATTTACTAAATGAATTATAAAATTACAAAACCTAAAATTACATAATTAGGGAATTGATTAAAATTACAAAACCTAAACTTACATAATTAGGGAATTATAAAATATTTTTTTATCAACCACATAATTAATTAAAATTATAAATTTTTATTAAAAATTTCATAAAACCTAAGATTAAAAAACCTAAAATTATATAATTAGGGAATTATAAATTTTGTTTTTGTCAACCACATAATTAATTAATTTATAAATTTTTATTAACAATTTCACAAAACCTAAAATTACAAAACCTAAAATTACACAATTAGGGAATTATAAATTTTTTTTTGTCAACCACATGATTAATTAAAATTATGAATATTTATTAACAATTTCACAAAACCTAAAATTATAAAACTTAAAAACTAACAAATTTCTAAATTCTAATAACAAATCTAACAAAATTACCAAACATAATCTAATCTAAATCTAACAAAACTAACCTAAAATCTCCCAAATCTAAACCTAAAAACTAAATTCTAAATTCCACAAATCTAAACCTAAAACTAACAAAACCTAATCTAATCTAATGTGTTTACCTTTGTAGGTTTGAACCGGCGGCGAGAGAGTGGTCGGCGGCGGTGGAGGAAGAGATCGGCGGCGGCGGAGGCGAGAAAAAAGAAGAGAGAGCGTGTGAGAGAATCCGGCGGCGAGAGGGAGAGAGGAGGCGGGTGAGAGAGAGAGGAGGGGGTGAGAGAATCCGGCAGCATGAAGAGAAAATCCGGCGGCGAGAGGGAGAGATTTCCGGCGCGGAGAAAAGAAGAAGAAGAAGAAGAAGAAAAATCGTGTGTTTATTGAAATTAGTGTCCGTCGCAATTCCGTCGCAAAGCACACGCAAATTAGGATTTCGGATTACCAATTTGCGATGGATTTGCGACGAAAATAACCTGCCATCGTAACTCCGTCGCAACCCAAAATATTTCAAAAGATTTTAGTAAATTCAAATTTTTTGGTAAGTGGTTTAAAAAATCAAGTAAAATGTCGCAAATCCCTCGCAAATTTGCGAGAGACTTGCGACGGCTTCAAGTAAAATGTCGCAAATCCCTCGCAAAGTTGCGAGGGACTTGCGACGGCTTCCCTGCAATTCCGTCGCAACATTGAATAGGTGTTATTTATAATCATGTTTAGATCCATATAATTGTATATAATTCTCATTTTAGTCTTCCCCATCATTTAAATCAATAAACTTTGAATCATGTCATTGTTATAGTTCTAATTATAAAGACTTGTATATATACATTAACATATCTACTTTTCATGTTGATTTTTTATGAATGAGGCATCTCCAAATCTTTAACATCGCAATCAACCACAAAATGTATTTTGGATCATACTTAATCATCGATAACCATCTTGTGGGTCTAACATCTTGAATGAGTGTTGAATATTCATCGATTGCTTAATTTTCAAATTAATTCAAAGCAATTCCCTAGCAAATTGCGAGGAATTTGCGTGGAATTAGACGCTTCCCTCGCAGTTCCCTCGCAAATTTGCGAGGGAATTGCGACGATTTTCGCTATTTCATCGCAAATCCCTCGCAAATTTGCGACCGAAGTGCGTTGAACTAAAGTGATCTCTTGCAACTCCGTCGCAAATTTGGTAAAATTTGATTAAAAAAAAACTTTATTTAAAATCGAAATTGGTTAAAAACAAGAAAAAAATAATCAGATTCATTGGAGTGTTCACTATGATCAGTGCCTTCTTCATCATCAGTCTCCTCGAACTCGTCAGATTCTTCATCTTCCTTCGTCTCATCAACTATTATGTCTTCCTCTTCTCTGGTTTCTGGATCAATATGTAAGATATTCTCGGTTGATTCGATTGCTACAAAGACTTCTGGTGATCTTTCATGTTGCATAGCCACATCATCAACTTCCCCGACTATACGACCTCTCGGATTCACTTTTATCACTGATAACCACGTCTCCCGCATTTGCCTTTTCCGAGGGTAAGGAATATAACACACTTGTTCTGCTTGACATGCTAGGATAAAAGGTCGAATGGTATAGAAAGTTTTTAATTTTGTTTGCATTGACATCGGTTACCCCTAAGTGTTTTGTGCGGACGCCTCGACCGACCGTTGGATCGTACCAATGACATTTGAATAAAATGCATTTCAACCGAATAATTCCATGATATGAGACTTCCATAATTTCTTACAAGACGCCGTAGAAGTTTAGATCACTTGGCACGTGGATTACATAATTTGTGGTTGACTTATTGGAGCCATAATCATACGTATTAAAGTGTATCCACGAGTGAAGTACATTGGGGCAGTTTTGATCTTCGCAATTGGTTTCGTGAACAATCTCATGCAACCATAGTGGCAAGGGCTGGTTTGCACATCCATTCATCACCTATATATATATATATACATAAATTTTTAATTAACGAATTAGATTATTTAAATATTGTTGGAATATATCAAATATGTATATATATCTTACTCTACGTACATAATAATCTAACCATCTAGCAAATTAAGTTCTTTGGACTTCTCATACTCTTTTTCTGGTAAACCGGGACAAGCTTCTCGCATCTGCCTTTCCGATTGGTATAACCGTTTCAATCTATCAGTGATAGGCAAGTACCACATACGTTGGTATGGGACACGGCTCCTTCCGGTAATTGGTTGATATCTGGCTTCCCACAAAATCGACATTCCTGTAGCATTATCATCGTCTTTCCAGAAAATCATGCAATTGTCAATGCAAACATCAATAATTTCCGAAGGTAGCCCCAGACTAGCAACTAATTTATGTATTTCATAGTAACTCCCTGCAGAAATATTATCTTCTGGCAAATACTCTTTAAAAAGCTCAGCCCATGCGTCCATGCAATTCTCAGTTAGGTTATTATCACTTTTAATTGTCATCATCCTAGATGCCAATGAAAGTTTAGATAACCCCTCTCTACATCCCTCATAGATAGGTTGATCTGCAGCGTCTAACATATCATAAAAATGTTGTGCTTCAACATTGAGTTCTTCCCTAGTATCATCAGCAAATGCAGGAATAGATTCATGAAATGCATCAGTAACCATATCATGAAACCTATTTCCCTGTGGATCCCTTTCATAATCTTCAATCATATTTTGGCCATAATTATAATTATCATTATAATTCGGTTGATCAACACCATCACCCGTACTACTACTTCCGGCACCAAGACTATAACCCTCCCCATGTGAAAACCAGACATAATAGTTCGGCATAAATCCTCTATTATATAGATGCCTCTTCAGAATATCAATATCCAAATATTGAGTGTTCTTGCAAGTTTTACATGGACAGAATATGTTACCGTCACCCTTCGCATATGGGTTGTTAGTGGCCTGGTGGATGAATGCTCGCAACCCGACAGGATACTCTTTCGTCACTTCTCTGGTCTCCGGATCTTTTCGATTATACATCCAACTTCGTAATGCATATACTTCATTCTGCGACGCCATTCTTTCTTAGCTCTCACAAAACGATATCTCGTTTTTTTTTTGAAGTATTTTCTCGATTTTTTTTTGTAAGCTAGTTTTTTTTTTTTGTGAAATGAGAGATCTCACGTTACGGTATTTATAGTTTTTTTGCAAAATTTTGCGAGAGAATTGCTATGGAATTGCGTCTAATTTGCGACGTATTTGCGAGGAAAACGGCCCTCGCAATAATTAGGTACAACATTTAAAACGTGTTTCACCTAATTTTCTACCCATTTTTTCTACCTATTTTTACTACCCATGCAATAAAGTCACAAATCCGTCGCAAATTTCGTCGCAATCTACACGCAATGTACATGCAATTTGCGAGGGAATGTTTGCTCGCAATTTTGTGAGGAAATTGCAACGGAAACAATTTACCCGTGCAAAATCATCGCAATTCCCTCGCAAATTTGCGATTTTAATCATTCGTCGCAAATTCATCGCAAATAGGAGGCTATATCGTCGCAAGTTACTCTCAATTAGCGAGGGATATGTTCCTCGCAATTTTGTGAGGATTTTGCGATGAAAACTTGTTTTGTCGCAATTTCGTCGCCTTTTTGCGACGGAATATTTCCGTCGCAAATTTCCATCGCAAATTGCCTTTTTTCTTGTAGTGGGCCACTACACCTCTATTAGGTTTACACCGTAAGAATTTTTTTTAGGGAACACCACTACATTGTCTTCTTCATACTCTCATGAAACACAACTCTTTTCTGTTTGCTTCATTACTCTTTAATTTTTTTTCCATTATTTGTTGTCGTGATATGGATAGAGTTTGACGCATGTTTAACGATTTGGGGAAATATTATTTTTGTGTGGTCTGAAATCGTGGTTTGGGTAGAGGTTGAGGGAAACGTTGAGCTGCTGCTTTGGTCGATCCAATTTCTTATTTTTTTTTAATTTGAGGCCATAGTTTTAGGCGTATGTTGAGTGATTGAGATGAGGCCAGAAGGTGAGGAGAAGTTATTAAGCGATTTAGGGTCGATAGATTCAGAGTATGGAAGCAATTCATTATTGTATGTGGAAATTAGATGTTTGAAAAAACAGATAGTTGTTTGCTGTTGAGAATAGTAGAGGTTATCAAATTCTACAATGAAATGGTAAACCACATCATGAAAATTTCATTCGAGTGGTGTATGAGAATTATGGATTAGATAAGAGATTATGGGATGTTGAATTGAGCTACATGCTTCCGAAGCAGATCTTACAGAGACTACCTTCAGATACACCTCCAGTAATTATTGGTAAATCTAGACAATTTCAAGCTTTCTTCTGTCAATAGAAGGTGAATACGGTTCGACTTTGTGTAGAATTGAAGCAGAAAAGTATGGACGAATCAAAAGAGATAGTTGGAGATGATTTTGTTGAATGTAATAGAAAAAGGAAACATAGAAAGGTTTACGAGAGCAGAGTTGGCGGATAGTATGGAGAAAGAAGATGAAGACGATGACAAATCTAGCTTTGATTATTGTGATGACTATGACGGAAAAAATTCGGATGATGAGAATTATAACCTATATGGAATTCAAATGGAAGAAAAAGAAAAGCCTAAATCACCTATTACAAAGAGTAGTTCAGCGATTTACATTGATGAAGGGAACAAAAAGTCTGATTTAGTGAAAATAGAAATGATCAACATCAATGTACTACTTCTTGTTCGTCGCTGAGCCGAAAGGAGATACACCGTTGAAGTGGTCAACATAGTATTGCGTGAACATGAAATTCCTATGTTTAGGTGCAAACTATTTGTAATCCTTGACCAATGAGGTGATCATATCTTGGTCCATGAAGGCTATGCAAGGATTATGGTATGGAGAAGGTACACACATACTCCTTTTGCAAAACAAAGCCATTGTAAAACATATATGCGTTATTAGAATAAAAAAACTGGATTAGTAACAATCTTTCCAAATCGATCTAAACTCCACAAGGAAAGTTAAAGATAAACTCACAAAATCACGCAGCCATCCATAGTTATCTGCTGGCCATTCTTCCCTAGGTGTAGTAATCTACCAATAGAATCTTATATCTACATTGCTGGTTCTAAGAGGTTCTTCCCTACAAATCATAATAACGAGTGAGTATGACAAAGGTGGATGATGATTATGAGCAAAATATTTTTTGGAAACATACTCATCTTCCTTGATGTAAAGTGACTTACATTTGCTTGACTATTTGCCTTATCATCATCATCCTGCTTGCTATCATCATCTCTATTTATGTTTTGATTAGCAAGATCATTGGGTATGACAAGGAGATCTGGCTTTTGCATATCTTTCAATGTTTTCTCCACCATATCAATCTTTTTACCAAGGTGCACGTCTAAATCACTGATTTTAAGCTCTAAAGCATCCCTTCTACTCCTCATATTCTTATCCATGGTTGAAATGGTCCCATCCAATTTTTTGAGCATCTTCGAAATATCCAACAAGCTCAACTTCTTATCTTCGTCATCCTACATAAAATGAAACAATCATATTTATAGTTCTTATTTGGCACATCATATTAAACGAAGAAACTATACTACGTTCTATCTTATGAATTGAGTATGCACAATGTAGAAAAAGAGGACCAAATAGCAAATGCACATGACAAGAGTCTATATATAAAACCAAAAAACTAACATATACCACTTTATAACAAACTAATAATTCAGCCCTTTACAATAACAAAAAACATACTAATAATTCAGGTTAGCACAAACGTACAAACTACACAAGCACCATTAGTATTCAAATATGCATTTTATTGTCAAACGAATGAGTTGTAGTAAATAACCTCTGAATCTTTTTTTCCTTTCTTCTTCTCCTTCTTGGAAACTTTTTCTCCTTCATGATCAAGGGACACATCCTCTTTCATCTTTTTCTTTTTCTTATGATCATCCTCATCTTCTTTTGTATATACGTTCCGTTTATTCTTTTTCAAACAACATGGTTTCACTCCTTCCCAAGCATTCAAAGGAAAACGATATGAATAATATATCTAATCAAGTTGTCTATATTTGGATCCTTTATCTCATCCTCGTCACTACATTGAGGGTACATGTTATGCTCTGGTACACAGACCATATGTCTTAAACGAACCTACATACATAATTTTTTTTTCTATATTAGTGTTGGAAAAGCCTCCTGCAACGTAAAAAATAAAATTGCCAAACATAAAATTAAAACTACCGCATCATCACAAACAAAACTGTAAATTATCAAAAATAAAACGGCCACAATATCAAAACCAAACTATTAGAAAAACAAACAGTGTTATCTTTAAAAACAAACATGTCAATGGGCAACCTTCTCTTTTATATGAAATCTTTAAAATTAATCTGTTTCCAGATGATCGCCAATCTTGTAGTGGAACACCTCTCGTGGTTGGCCTTTTCTTCCCATAAAGTTCTCCTAAACTCGGAACACTCTCATTCACCCATATCTATAAAGCATGAACACTACTGTGTATTGTGTAAGAGTCTTCACTATACTCAATAAGTTTTTACTAAATTTACTAGACTCTTAAAAGCCACTCGGCCCCAAGGAAAATTCTCAAACGCCTCTTGATCAAGAACTCTTTTATCACTTTGCAAAAGAATTCTAGATCTGTGATGTATGCCATATATTCTAGCAGACAAAAAACATAACCTAACCACCATCAGCCTTTTCTAAAAACCCCATGACTTTCAAATTTCCATCACATCCTCCAAATCTTTAAACATAGGACCCTCTGATGTTGCTACTCCGATTGCTCTCCATAACTCATGGTGATCAGCATCAAAGCTGTCTAACAGGTCAATTGGAAGACAATTCAGTCCTGTTATATCCGCAAATTCGTTCAAAAGAAAACATGATTGGTCTACCATCAGTCAAAGAAAAAATCGCATTACAGTTATTGACTCCCAACTGATGTGTGAGCAAGTAATGAATTTTTTGGGTAGACCACGTGTATATTTCTTCAGTAAACTTTATCAACACTCCAAGAGACGATTCACTCAAACTTATTCCACACATCATGATCCTAATACTTCTTTAATGATACCAATTTTGGACGTGAAACAATTGTGGTTCATGCTCCTATTTTGCAAGAAGATTTTCCTTCTTCAAAGACGAGGAGGGTACTTGAAGCTACTACTCGAAGACGCCATTCCTAAACCCACAAAATAAACAACCTTGGATCAGCTAAGAATTAGATGATTTAAAACAAAATAATTCAAAAGTAAACAACCAACAACTATGACAATGCCAAACAAATAAAATTAAGTGACTATGTATAAACAAATCAATCTATGATATGAAAACAAATTTGTGATGGTTGAAATTTTTTTTGTCGCTATTAACAATAAAAAATTGAAAACCAAATGAATCTGCCACTTAATAACAAAATAGAAAATATGTGCCTACATATTTATTGCAAATTCAAAATCACAAAATATGTGGCTATATCTATTATCATTGAATTTGGAATGGCGCGAATTAGGTTTACTGAAATTGTTCCGACGATGTCTTGCAAAACCGATGATGATGATCTACAATATAGATGACGATGACGAGCAAAACTACAAAAGCAAAAATGTAGCAATCGATAGAACGTGGGTCTCTAAAACCAAATGTCATAGGTTCAAATCCTATAGAGCGTGATTTCGTTGCTCCTGTTTGGTCAAAAATTAGACTGAACTCAAATAATTGAACAATAATCTGAATTTGATCTCTTGCCAGAATTGATTTAACAAATAGACATATATATTACTTCCGACCTGTGGTGCTCTACATATTGGTTTGGTGAATTTAGATATGAAAATGAAATCTCCTTTATTTAGTCCAATGGGCACGTAATCGGAAATTCTCACCTTGGGAAGAAAGATGACACAGTTGAATGAAGCCTGAAGTCGGTGGCTCAAGGTCAACACCGGCGGCTGACATTGGCGGCTCAAGGAAGACACCAGCTGCTGAAGGATGACACCAAAGGCTCAAGGACTACATTGGCCTCTAAAGGATGACACGGCAACGACGATGACGCCAAAAATTAGAGAGACAACGTTTTGTGAGAAATCTAGTTGTGGCGGCGGTTTAAAACTAGGGTTTCGTCGGTGAGAAATTAGAGAGACGAAGAAGAAGAATAAGAGGGAATTAAATGAAATGTTATTTTCCCTTTTTTGTGTTTCTAAAAACCTGAATAGTGTTTTTTTTCCTTTTAGTTAATTAATTAAACTAACAAGGATAATGACATAGTCGTTAATATTAGACTAAATACATATTAACAAAAAGATTTGGGTTAGTCTAGTTAGTCTCTCAAATCGGGTGTTAATCTAGTTATATTTGCAATGAGTTTGTTAATCTAGGTAATTTTAAGAAGAATTATAATGCTTTTATTTGATTTGCGAAGTAGTTGACAAGAAAGTGATTTGCTAAATTGTATAATTGTGTTTCTTTATTTAGCAAATTATTAATTAGATTGACTTGGTGATTTTTTGTTTCCTTTTGTATTGTAAAGAAAGAAAGAATAGTTTGAAGAATTCGATGAACAATAAGTGCATTACTTGAAGAGCCAGATGATGAGTTTACTATAAAGAGTGATTAATTTTGTGGCCAAGTAGATCCTTGAGAGGAACCATAAAAAGTGTTATTAAAATGAAGGTCTACTAGTTACTCTGTTTAAACAGAGAAGTTAATGTCACAAAAATGAGTTTAGTGGAATAGATTTCCTTGGGAAATACCGGTGTGAGGAGTACGAAGTAAGGATTTCTGTAAGAAGACATCTATGATTGGGGGAAGTAAATATTTTACTTGTGATATCTTAGTTCATGTATAATATAGATGTGACTTCTATTTTCTTATTTTTTATGATATCTAATTAACTATTTCTATAGTTGAGGATTAGTGGTCGGGTTTGAAAGAATTGATCTGATAACTCATAAAATCCCGTATCATCTCGTTATTGCTTTATTGTTTAAATCATTTCCACACATTAATTATCAAAAATTAGCCTCTCGGATTATTTTTTATATTTTGCAAGGGAAAAAAATTGAAAGAGGCTAGATGAAATCGTTACAAGAATCTGAAACATTGTGCATTATTGTAAGGGATTTTAATGACCCGAACCTGTGCTACAAAGAAAACGGAGTACAAAACCAATAAAAACATGTCGTGTTGTTTGACTGATTTAAGGGAGTGTTCTTCAAGAGCAAGTCCATCCATGTTCTCTTAACATGTCTCTTAAAAAAAGTTATTTTAATATGTGGGTATCTTAAATAGTAGAGAAACCCACTTAAAACTCTCTCGACAGACTCTTGTTAATAGATTCTCGATGGACATGCTCTTATTTTCTTAAGCTCTTAGATTCTTAATAATGGTTGTTTTTGCATATGTTCTTAAAGGTGGATTTTGATTATGCAAATCCCATGCTGATTTATTTGGACTTAGAGTCCTAAGGGATCTTTCAATGATATAACATGCTCAAATTTTAATAGTTTGCAAATGGTGTGTTCAACTTTTATGGTAAAAAAGGGGGAGATTGTTTTCATTTGATTTCTTAAATTGTGGAGAAAAATAAAGAGAAATTTATAAGATATACCACGTTCCGTCGAAAGTATTTCCTATACTACCACTAAATCTCAAACTTTAATATACCACAACTGCCACATGTAAATATCAGAAGAAAGAGACTCCTGCATAAGCGTTGCTTTATGTGCTATCCTATTAATTATCAGCGGAAGCTTTTTCAAATCTTTTCGACGTTGCCTCTCTCCTCTCTTTTCTTTTTCGAAATCTCAATATTTTTCTTCTTCATTTTGCAATCGAATCCTCTGACCGTCGTGTTTTCGTGTTGGGTAAGTCTCAATCTTCTTCTCCCTCATTCCCGAATTTTGTATCATGTTTGGCGTCGAACTTTTTTTTTTTTTTTCGTTGTTCAGGAATCTTTTTTGTTCATAATCCTCCTGTATTTCAATTCCTTTTCGCAACAAATCCTCCAATTTTTGTTATTTTTTTGTAATTATTTCGGATTTAGATTACTTCGCTGATGCTTCAAAAATTCTGTTAATTTCTGATTTTAAGGGTTTCCGTTTAGTCCATAATATTTGTCTAATTAGCATCTTTAAATTTTTAATTTTCTTTGGAAATGAACAGTTTGTCCATGGAAATGAACAATTCACTATTAATTTTCATTGCAAATTTCCTCTTTCTATTCAGGTTTTCTACTCCTTTATTTATTGTCTACCACAATTTTGTAGCGTCAAGTACTCTAATTTTCGTAGACAAAATTACAATTTTTTCATTGAATTATTTTCCATCAGCTCCACCAGAGTTTTATTACTTGGTGGACCACCTTTAACTTTTAATTTTAACGAACTTAAAAACTGTCCACCGCTTTTTTATTATTTGGGGGACAACTTTTTACTTTTTTGTCCACCATTTACTTTATTATCCACCGTATATTTAATATTATGTGGTCCAAATAAGCCTACCTAGGTCTTGCTAATCTTTTTCTTCAAATAGGCGTTGTCAATGTCTTCCCGAAAGAAGACCAAGAAAAGATCTTCGCAGGGCAAACCATCCGACGTACCAGCCAATGAGTTCAACCCAGATTTTTTCCCTAAGAGAGGCTCTATGCTACAAATTTTTATCCTCTGGAAGGTCTCATCAATTCGTACTCGAAGCCTTAGTTTTTGCTGGACCTTGTCGAAACTCTTGAGGGAACACCAGAATTCAATTATCTCCAGGCTTCATGCTTCAACCCTCTCTTGCAACTTCCTGTTTGTAAATCCTCACTTTCTGGCAAACTCGTCCACTAGATGCCTTCCTGAAGCCTTCGTACCAACAGAAAGAAGAAATTTGGTTTGTGTTTGGTGGACAACCTTTCCGTTTCTCTCTCCGTGAGTTCGACATCACAACTGGTCTACGATGTGGACCATTTCCTGATGCCCAGAAAATTAATGCGATGCAAACCCTAGGCGAGGGCGGGGACTTTTGGAACAAGCTAATATCATTTACTGTGACCACAATTCCCATCAAAGAGATTGTCTGATGGCTCAAAGTAGACAGAAGGAAACCAGATGAAGAGAAAATGCCCGACTGGAAAAGGATTTGTCTGGCGATGTTTGTGATCGTTGAAGGAATCCTCTTATGTAACAAACAACCAGTGAGAGCTTCCAAGCAGGTTGTGGAGATGGTTAAGGATTTGGAATCCTTTGAGCAATATCCATGGGGTCGTGAATCTTTCCAGCTTACTTTGCGGATTGTCACAATTATCAAGAAATGCCTTTCCTACGATGAGCTGATCTTCAAACTCAACCAGTCACACACATCCACTCATGGTTTCAACTTGGCTTTTCAATTTTATTTCTTCAAGTCCATCCCCTGCGTTATAGAATTTCCTACCTGACGCTGATGATGAACAAAATTTCACTGATCGGTCTATTGTGAGATTGAGCAAGCTAAAGACCTTTCACAATTCCAACATTCTGGAGACTGCGAAACCACGCAATGTAAGTTTCTAAACAAGTAAGTTATCATTCTTTTTTCTCAACTTTCTTTCCAACCATTTTCCTTTACAAACACAAATCTTCATTTTAGCTTGAAATTATGCCCATATTACCTACGGAGGATGCTTTATATGAGGATGTCAACACATTGGTCCATGACGATGAGGATCCTTCTGTTGTTTATCTTGAGTGTCTTATTGATCAAGGTTTCAAATTTTCTAAACAAGTTTGGCAAGGTGGCTTAGAAGAATGGTCGTTGATGGTAGTTGACACAAAGGAATGGACAACTCAACTAGTCAAGGAGACAAGAACTCCAAGTCTGTAGAAAACTCGACTAGGACAGTGGACAAGAATTCTAAACCTGTAGACAGTAATCCTCCGAATATGGTGGACAAGTCTAAAGTATGGGAGATAATGCGCTAGTAATGGTGGGTAATAAACCATTGTCTACCGAGAGGATACTTGGGAGTATGGGAATGCCTGACTGGTCTGGGTATGGAGGTGTCTCCTAAATTCTTAAAGACGTTTCTGAAGTCCATGAAAAGGCCCGCGTGGTAGACGGAGTTGACCCAGCTGTTAAAGATTTTGTCGTTGAAAGAGGATTCATCCAATGATGATGAAGGTAGTATTGATTCTACTGAAAACGTTCAAGCTGAGGTATTTCCTAACATTTTAAAGTATAATTCGTGTATCTTTACTTTTAAGCCTTTTTCCATTAAATTGAATATTCATTTTTAGTTGCAGGAAATCATTGTTCATGCCTTTAAATCCCCTAAACCTGAGATGTCAAATTCAGGAGAGGAGTCTACAACCCAGGTTTGTGTATTTACGATTTCGTTAAAACTTTATTTTCTCCTTATTTTATTCTTTTTAATATTTTCATTTGTTGTTTCTGAAACAATCATCATCCAACGATGGTGGAAAACCGAACGATGAGGTTGATTGATGCATCTTAATTTTTCTATTTTAAATCATTTTGTTTCTTATTTAATATAGTTCAATCAATTTTCTATTGTCAGGTTAATTCACAAA
Source organism: Crucihimalaya himalaica (assembly GCA_004349715.1). NCBI lineage: Eukaryota > Viridiplantae > Streptophyta > Magnoliopsida > Brassicales > Brassicaceae > Crucihimalaya > Crucihimalaya himalaica. The sequence goes on along the minus strand of SMJT01000033.1, from coordinate 1,137,328 downwards.
GTGAGGATACGTCTATCAAGAATGTAGAGGATAAATCTCAGAATCTAGTTAGTTTTCCACCTCTTAAATATGTCCCCATATTAAGCTTTTTACACCATCATTAAGTTCGTCTACCATTCTCCCATTTTTGTAATTACCTAAATTATCTGGTTTTCATAGGAGGTAGGGGTAGTTGATCATGATATGGCGGAAGTGGCATCCAATCCTGAAGAGGCGTCCAGTCCAACCCTCATAGGTCAGAAAAAGAGTCTATGGTTGAGGTTAGTGCAAAAACTCCACTATTAATAATTTGTCCATCTCTTTAAGTTTTGTCCGCACCATTCTTCACTTTGTCTGCCAGAAAATTTATTCCTTGACCTTAATATATCCACTGCTTTTATTTTTCCACGAGTTGATCTTAGCAAATCCCTTATACACCGGAGAAGCTACACCAGATGTCCAAACAATCCAAGCAGCTGTGGTCTCAATGGCTCAGGTTTTTATTCGGAATGGATCCTCTTTTTGCAGCCTTGTTCATCGTATCCAGATTTTAAAAACATTTCCATTGTTTCATTCTTCCATGCCTTAATAGGATATTGTGGTAGAAGATGAGATACCCAAAAAAATGCGAGTGGGCCAGAGAAGGGGAAAGAATAATGCAGAAGTTGAGACAAATTTTTTGCCTGCCAAAAGGCCAAGTAAAAAACCAAAAAGGTTTATGCACTCATCTTCTAAGAAGAGAAAGACCGGCCCGGCTCCATCACAGGAGATTCCCGATGACAATGTTGGCCCATTCAAAAAAATGAATCCGACACTTCAGAAAAAAAATACTTGTCTAAGCTTTCCACGTGTTGGCGCAAGTAAGTTCCTATTTTGTCCATCATATTTTCCGTTTATTTTTTCCATAATATCATATTTTTTGTTTGTCCCTCACCTTGTAATTAATTCATGTTGGCCCACAATTGCAAAATAAGATGTTTTATTTGTTTTATCTAATGGGATTACATCATAGACGGACGCCAGGTGCACAAGTCCTTCTTCATTAAGCACCACACACCTTACAGTCTTGTGGACACTCCCATATCATTTCATTTCTAACAGATTGTCCATCTTCACTAATTTTAGTCCACTATGGAAATAACTTGTCCCCTAATAATCATTTCACTTCAAACTTTTCCAGCACATTGAAGCCCTCCTCGGTCTTATGTGGAGAAAATTTGGCGATGACTTTCTCAAGAAGAAGACCGCAGTGATGAACGCTTGGTTCAAATAAATCCTCTGTGATGAATACAATCGGTTTAAGAAGTCAAAGAAGAAAGATTCGTGGTCTTTGAATAGCATGTTGAAGAGCTACGTCCGTGGCATTGTCCTCGGTAGGCCCAGTCACACTCTGTATGCGCCTATGCATTGGAGGAAAGACCATTGTGTCTCTTTAGTTATCGACCTCAAACAAGCCAAAATTTCAATTCTAGACCAATGTTTTCGCGCCCATACCGAGAAGGCGATGATGAAGATTATGAAACCAGTTGTAGAGATCTTGCCATTGGTCACTGGAGACCTTCTCTCTGCGCAGCTTAAAGGCATCCCCCATCCACCTTTAATATAGAACGTCCAATTGATGTTTCTCAAAACGACCGTGCCGGTGACATCGGACCTCTCTGTCATGTTTGTGGATCTTCATTTTCAAGGCCTTGGTTTCACGTGTATTTCTGCGGTGATGGTGGATAATTTTAGGATGAAGTATGCAGTTGAGTTGTACGAGGAGTTTGTCCACTCTTTATCTGGCTGACCTTCCAGAACTCTAGCTTGACATTATTTTTTTCATGTTCATTCAGCCTTCTATTTTCCTGATTTGTTTTTTCAAGTATTTGATTTTAGTTATCTATTTAGTTGGTTCTATGTTATTTAAAACCTTTGTTTGGAATTCTATGAAATTATATTTATTTACCTCTTAAATTCTAGTTTAAAGGATGTTATTTTCTAATCCTGGTTATATGTCCACAACATATTATCAGAACACTTAAGCTTTAGGGAAATGTAAGTGTTGGAGAATGTTAGATATTTTTAGGAGTACAATATAATATTAAATAAATAAAAATCCATAATCCCATCAAAAGTTTTTCAGTACATGAGGCAAAAGCTGTACTCCCTACCCTATAATAATATAATTTTTAATTTGGGGGAGAATGTCTTGTTCCTTCAATCTATCACTACTGCGAAGAAGTAAATATACCCACATTTCTTACCTAAAATGCCCCTTCTCTTTCTTTTAAAAAAACAAAGCCTCTCTTTAGAGTACATCTCCCTTCTCTTTCCCCCATACTTTCGTTTCTCCTTCTCTTTTTATTGGAAAGCGAAGAGAGGGTGAAAATAATGAGTTACAGATATAGTCAACCCTCCACATATTCTCCTTCCTCCGTCAAGTCCAGAGATAGGAATGAAGGTTATGGTATTCCATGGAAGTGCTATTGCGGCCAAGCACACGTCATTAAAGTGGCTACTAGCGCCAACGAGGCCGGACTTATGTTCAGACCTGCCTAAACGCAGAGGTTAGGCCGATTTTAGCAATATGCAAAAGTATTTTTTTTTGTCACGAATCACTTCGTGCTTTGTTATTCTGATCTTCCACTTATAGGATGGGGAATCTCATATATTTAAATGGTTGGACGAAGCGATGAAAGATGAGCTGAAAAATCTTCAAATTGGGTTAGAGGAATGCAACGAATGGATAACCCATCTCACCTTACGGTCTGACGGGGAAAGGGTTGACCCCAATATGATGTGGGCCCAAGTAGATGTTCATCACAAGCAAATAAATCATTTTAGACAACTGATCGTAGATTATGAAGAACATCTCGACGAAGTTACTGAATATATTAAAAATCTCCCCCTCATCGTCATCTTCGTCCTGCTCTTCCCACTTTTGGTACACTCGCAATTGTAGCTCCAGGTGTCATTTTTATCATAGCACTTCTCATTCTATTGTTCTGTTGTTGATTTTTTCCTTTATGCTATGTTTGTGTTATGTCAACTCTTTTTGTTATCGTCCACCGGACTTGGACTATGTTTCAAATCGGGTCTACCATGTAAGGTGACTTGTCCACTATAACAATTATATTCGGTTATCTAAGTCAATATGTTAAATGTTTACCTGTATTTTGACCAATTTCCATACATTACTCTTAGTTTGGCACTTATTTAAGTCGTTATGCTAACATTTTTGGCCTACAATTGAATGACATTATTATAAGAGTATATGGTGGACATTACATGTAGTGGTGGTCATTATTATCTGAGTATGTGGTGGACATTACAAATAGTGGTGGACAATTATAAAATGAGAAATAGAATACTAGTCTTCAATAATAAGCAAAAACTCGTGGACAACAAATGTAGAACTAGTTTTATATGAAAAACACAAATGGTAGACAAATATAAAATTGGTGGACAGAAAAAGTAAAAGTTAATTTATAATTACTAATACAATTCTTAAACATTAAATACTATATTCCCATCACCATCATTAAACCCCCTTAGTAACTGCTTACTAACTTGATGCCTCTTTAATTATTGTTCATGCACTTTCCTCTTCTTCTCTGACAAACTTTAATGGGCCTAATTAATGTAGTTCATGCAGTTTCCTCTTCTACATAGTTACAACCTCCGCCATACGAGACAAGCCATTCCTTTCAATCTCCAACTCCTCACAAATTAAAATTCCTATGTTGTTTAATTTGCCATAACATCTACTTCTTTCCATCATCACTCGTGTTGGAAGATCATGTTTTAGTCACTAAGGTCCACTAATAGCCTCTAGTAAAATTAGGATGGCACTTGCATTTAATGATGTTGTTTTGAAGGAGGCTTCCCTCCTCCTTCTTGAAACCCATCTCGGATTTCTCAATGATTTTCCGAAGTGACGATCTTTAATCCTCCGTTGTGTCAAGGCCGGGAATTGCGAAGCTATCTCGAGAGCCTTAGATTAGTTGTGAAACAAGGGTTATTTGAAGATGCTATTACCTTGATTTTCAACACATCCTACCACACCCCCAAAATGATATTTGTTTTTGCTTCATTTTTTATACGTGCAGGTAACTAGCACGAGGGTGTAGCCACTATGGAGGTATTTAGAAGGACTGTTGGGTCTGTAATCGCATCTGACTTCTGGGCCAGTAAAGCTTTATTCGACATGGAAGCTATCGGGCAGCGTCTAGTCACGCAATTTAACAATACATATATCTACTTCTCCCACACCGCTTGTTTTAAATGCAACATTTCCAACTTATGTGATGGTTGCTTCATATACTGGCGTCAATGAAAATTTGTTACCATGTTTTGAAAAGTATGGCTACGGCTCGTGATGCACCTGTTTGCCTCTTTTACGTAAATCAGTGTCTACCTCCTTTGCGCAAGGGGGGGGGGGGAATAATCATTTTCTTGCTTCTTCTAGGTAACCACATTTTTGTCTTTTTATTTAAGAATAGTCCACTTCAATTAGTTATCATAATGGACCAGTTTTTTTGTTGTTTATTTTCCATTTGTTCCATTTCATATTTCAAAAACGTCACTCTTTTTTATTTGTGAATACTCCACTTCAATTAGTTATCATAATGGACCATTTTTTTTTCAAAAAATTTCAGTGTCAAAATTTTTATTACCTTTCAACACATTTTCCCCACACTTTCCTTTCTATAAAACATGTTGTCCCCATATTAATATTTGTCCACCATCGTTACTTTTGCAACTTGGTCCACGATTCATACAGTAGCGTAATTTAACACAACAATATAGCATTGACGAATTTGATTGTAAATTAACCATGGACAACACCGTTTTCAGATCGAAACAATTTTTTCAAGCTGTCCTTAAGTAACCAAAATTCCCCATAAATTGCCCTTCACCTCAAAAACATCCAACCAAACCATAAACCCCCAATCAACCAAATAAATACCTTTAACCCCCTAAATACATAAATTAATTACCAAAATAAAACTCGATTAACTAATAAGTTGTACAAATTTAATTGACTACTCACTCATTAGATGGGGTTTTTGGAAGTCCCTCTATTGTTCCCAACCTTGGAGCGTGTACCGCATTTTTTTGGAAGCAATCTCCTTCTAACGTTATAGGTAAATTCGTGTCTCTCTCCTTTGTTGGGGGTAGAATCATTTTTGTCCATAAACACTCCCAGATGTCCACAAAATAACATTCACCTCTGAGAAAGTAGTAGTCCAAATTTATAATCCCAACAATAGCTAAAGCATGGCAACATGGCACTAAAAGGAGGTAAAAAATTCTACAGGTGCATGTTTTTTCCCTAGATCTACTGTGAATACACACCCTTGTCCATCATTTAATTGATAGATCCATTCGCTTGCTGCGATAACCGCACAATCGGTTGCATTGTGAAGATGGTCCATTAACATCTCCACAATCTCTGGTGTACATCTAGTAATCATCTTCTTTGCCCTCTCCTTCCGTTTGTAGAACCACTTCATTAGTTTTGTCCTTATGAACTCTATCATAGTCACTATTGGATAGTCCACTGCCTTTTGTAGACAAGAGTTCAAAGACTCCGATATATTGCTACTCATTATGTTGTAACGCATTCCAGGGAAATATGCAAGCGTCCAATGTGAACGTCCAATTTCTAGGAGATAATTTTCCCATTAAGGGTTTTTTTTTGGATCTCTTCAAACCAATACCTAAGATATCCCACCGTGTAGGACCATGCGGCCTTTGAAACTATCATCGCAAATTCGCAATTAAATTGGTGTTTCACATTGCAGAACAAATGAACACAGGTAGCATCATGTTTTGCAAGTGGGTATACCTTTTTCAGACCAACATATATAGCGGCATGCCTATCCGACACAAATAAAAGATCATCTTTGTCAGGGAAAAATTGCTGCAATTGTGTGAAAAACCACGTCCACCCAGTTGTATTCTCTCCGTCCACTACACCGAATCCTAAGGGAAATATCTGGTAGTTCTCACCCTGTCCACTGGCTGCTACCAAACAGCTCTTGTATTTCCCTTTAGTATGTGTTCCATCAATCACTATCACCTTTCTTAGATACTTATACCTAGCAACTGATGCCCAAAAAAAAAAAAAAAAAAAACTTGAATAGCGCCCCTCCACCTCTGTTTGTTGTTGTGTGGACTTCTGCTAAAGTCCCTGGGTTTGTTTCCTTTAGTAGGTGCAATTAAGTAGGCAAGAATTTGTAACTTTCCTCCTTTGTGCCTCGAGCTCGTTGCATAGAAAGTTCCCTAGCATTCCAAGCTTTCATATAGGATATTGTAACATTGATCTCTGCCAACACAATTTCTGATAGCTCACAAGCTCATGGCCCTTTTTCTCATGCTCATACTTTGCTTTTAACAGATCGCCAAGTATTGTTGTCCTCGCTTTCCTCCTGTATTGTGATCTTGACGACACATCACAACTATGCCTCAAGGTAGCAGTATGGATTTCTACATTTTTTTGACCCTTTATGTGTTGTAGCATAAATTCCCCAAGGGAAATTCTTGTCCACGCATATGGCTATTACTCTCTTCCTGTCCGAAGCCATGATTTTATAGGTGAAAAACCTTTTTGATCGCATATACGACCAATGTGTTTTGAAGCTCGCCTTTGTCTCTGAACAACCTCCCCACGTATATGGTATCACATGCCTTCTTCAAATTCATATTTGCTACATCCGGACACACCCCCTCTAGCATTATCCCATAACGGTGGTGCATCGTCCCAAACACTCACGTCATCTCCTGTAACCATTGGCAAATCAGTGACCTCAAATTGTTCATGTCCTATACTACCAATAATTTCTATATCTCTGTCAATAACAAGGCTAAAGCCAATGGGTGGGAGTTCCCTAGGGTTTGATGGTCCCTCATCTTCGTTTCTCTCGCTCACCTATCCACTAGATAATATTAGTAGTCTACTGTTGGGATGTCCATCACTTTGTCCACCACTGTGAGTTATCCCATTTTGATTCTCCTCAATTTGGCCTCCATCTTGATCCCCAATTCGTTATTCACTAAAAACAATTTCTAGTCCACCATTAAGGTTGCCTCCCTTTTCTACACTATCTTATTATTCTCCCTTTCGCCACTCGACAAAACTTGTTGTCCATCGCTCTTATTCTCCTCTTGTCCACCTTTTGTTTTTCCATCATTTTGTCCACTGGTGTGACTTATCACTTCTTGTCCTCCAATTTGATTCTCCCCCACTTTGCCTCCATCCTGATCCCCAATTCGTGGTTCACTATAAATTATCTCTAGTCCACCATTACGGCTACCTCCCTTTTGCATATTGTCTTGAATATTCTCCCTTTCCCCATTCGACACAACTTCTTGTCCATCGTTCTTATTTTCGTCTTGTCTACCATTTGTATTTCCCTCCACGTGTCCATTGGATATTATTTGATATCCACCACTCCTCGTATCTGCGCTTGGTCCACCAATTTCTCACCTTTGAGTTTGAACAGAATCAACAGAATACGGATCCAAGTCAATTGGATACTCAGTATCTATCAAAATCCCATTCCAGTCCATGATGTAATTTCCATCATACATTCTTCATTAGGATTTTCTCCATCATTCCGCTTTTTGTTCTCCGCTTCGTTTTCCACTTGAATATTTATGTCCCTGCAGTGTGTTGCTTCAACTCGATCTATTTCCTCTAGGAAATCATCTGTTTTAAAAGTCAGAAGCATTTATACTTTTCGTAGAAAATATCCTCATTAAATTTCTCCAAACAAGATTCAGAAGCATTTAATTCAGTTTCTTAAATCAATAGGGAACTCAAAAACTTGCTTGTTGATAAACAAAAAATCTTTACAAAAATATGAGAATCAATACCTCTTTGCAATAGCAACATAATTGGTCTCCCACTCAAATTTTCTACTCAAAACACACGAATTTCAACCTTATTTTCCGATTTATAGTAATATTCTCTCACCTTCCGATTTATAGTAATATTTTCCGATAACCCGACCCAACTCCAATAAATTTACGGATCCCAGTACAATTACCCAAATTGTTTTTTGTTGAACATAGCTGAAATATGAAGGAAAAAAAACAATCGCCGCCTCCAAACTAATGTGAAATTTCATTAATACATTCACATAGGTGTCTAAAGGAGTTAAAAGTATGTAAAACATTCGGATATGTGCCTAGAGGAGTTAAAATGTGTGCAACATTAGCATAGTTTTACTTTGTTGACCATAGTTGTACTTTACGCAGAAGTAATGAGAACGAAGGTGGCGTTTAACGAGAACGAGCTGTTTAGTGAAAGAATTTTTTAGTTTTAGTAAAGAATAGATTAATGGGATTAAAGCTATGGTAAACAATAAATTATGTGATACTTTTTTTAATTCCTCAAATAAAAAACATTCAAATAAAAAAAATATTGAGATGTATAAAAACCCACTTAACTTTTTGACGTAACTCTATACAAAACCAGTAAATTTGGATGATCCAAAAGCATGAATAACACATGTTTCCTCTTTCGCCGCCTTTGAATTCTTCATTCCACTCGTATTCCCAGTTATTTCATGGATCACACTTACAATTGTAGAGTTTCTGACCATCAATTTGAGCCTTCCTCTCTAGAAATAGTTGAGGAATTTCGTAAGGCCATGTGTATGGAATGATTGCATTCATGAGTCTCCTCTTTACTCCTCTAACCAAGTTCCTGCTCGGACTGGTAAGTTCTCTATCAAAATAATCTCTAGGAGTCATAATCCTACGAATGATTGCATAACTATAAACAGCCCATCATATCCCTTAAGGGCAGCATCTCTAAGAGTTGAGAGCCTCGATCCAAATCACCTTCTCGGAAGAACTCAGACATACCTCTAATGAAAATAGTAGAAGGATTATTGTTTTCAAAACAATATACAGTGAACCTATCTAATTCATGAGCAAAATTCAAGGAGGACGCATAAGGTAATAATCAATAGATCTCAAGAAAACCGAATCTTAAACTATTGCACGAAAACACTTACAAGTCGTTTTCACCATTACCATATCACGAAGACACTTACAAACTGAATCTTTAACAACTGCGGGCTTTACGCAATCGATCATATCATCTAGATATCCTTTCGACACAACATAGGTCGTCGAAAGGATCTCGGAGACCCGCTTTTTTTTGGGATCAAAAATCAATCTGATTGAATTTATTTCGTACTTTTATGCCATGGGAAGGATACAATTTTGAATATGCTACCACGAGTTCAAATTTATGAAGATTTTTTTCTGATTCTCTAAAAGAGTTTTGGGACACGATCAACATAATGATGGTGAGAAGATCTTGAGGAAGATCTAAGATTCTCATGGAAGAAGAGTGTCTCTTCTTCTTGGATTTGGATGACTCTTCCTCTTCTAATTTATAGCCTCGCCATTACCCTACCAAAATACACATATGGACGTAGTGGAAACCGAAATGTCGCTATTATGAAGGAACATCGTTTTATGAAACATCACTATTATGAAGGAGCCAAAACGTTGCCAATGTGCATTGGTTTGGTACAACTCGGTTTAATAGTTAAAATTGAGGAACATACTATCGATTTGGTACAACTAAGTTTTGTAGGTACAAGTTAGTACGACTAGTAAACCCAAATATTTATGAAGGAGCCGAAACGTCGCCAATGTGCATTGGTTTGGTACAACTCGGTTTAATAGTTAAAATTGAGGCACATACTATCGATTTGGTACAACTAAGTTTTGTAGGTACAAGTTAGTACGACTAGTAAACCCAAATATTGACGAAAATAGAGAAATGGGGGGGGGGGATGTGAGAAAAAGGAGGGGGGGGGGAAGAGAAATATAATATTTCAATATATTTATTTCTTTTAACAATTTAAAAAAAAATTCACGTGCAGGTACCGGGTGTACTCTTAATGGTAATAATTAGGATTAGGGATGTCAAATGGGCCAAGAACCCGCGGGCCTGGCCGAATATATATCAGAGCGGAGCGGGTATGGATAACTAAAATGACGCCAAAAAAAAAACAGGCCTCGCGGTCCAAGCTTAGACGGACTTCGGGTTAAACGGGGTTTATCCACAGCGGGTAGCGGGTTTGCGGGCGACCCATTAAAATATTAAAAAGCAACAAAATGGATTTTTTCCTTTCTTCTCCAATGGCGTTTTCAATCAATTTTGATCAAAACTTAATCTTTTCTCTTGCTTCAGTTCATCATCTTCTGCTTCAATTCATCATCTCCTGCTTCATTTCATTAGATTTCACACAGAAATAGAGATAATTGCGGCGAAAGATATCGACACATATTTATTCCGGCGGAGGATGTTGATAATCGCGGCTTCTCCACTTCTCTCCAACCTTCGCCGCTAGCTCCCTCCTGCTTCTCTCTTCTCCCTCAGCTCCGTTGTTGTTAGTTAATTATGTTCTCTTCTCCTCTCATCTCCTCTCTCTCATGTCTTTCTTCTTCTTTTTCCCCAAATTCGATCGCTTTCTTCTACTTCTTCCTTTCTCTGTATACTTTGTTTCAGATCAGTAAATTTTACATTTTTTTTTTTGTTTCTTCTTTATTGGTGGACATTCGATTTCTCATTTTGTAGTTGTTTTTGCTTTGAAATTGTTGGATTTGTTAGAAACAAACTTCCATTATCATCCTGGATTTGTTGAAAAAGTTTTTCTTTATTTATTTTATATTTTAATTGCGCTAGATTTATGAATTTTGTTTTGGCGTGAGTTTAATGTTTGAATTTTGATTCTGCCATAGTTTCGTTCTGTAAGCTACTTTGTTTAAAGATTACTTGATTTTATGTTAGTGCATCTTTGATTTGGAGTTGGGATTTTAGTTTTTAGTAGAGCATGTAATATTTTATTTTGTTTCTTCGTCTCGAGAAACCTTTTGGATCTATCAGCTAAGATGAGAGAGATCTTTGTTGGAACGAAATCGGTCATCCCAAGGCTTTCACCAACAGAGAGAGGCATCAGGTTAATGCTAGAGCCAAGATCACAGAGAGAATAAAGGAACCTTTTAGTTGAGATGGAACAGTCTAGTACAAAGCTTCCTGGATCAGGTAGCTTTTCTGGAATCCTACTCTGAATCATAGCACTGACATGTTCAGAGATTTTCACATTCTTCTCTTTCCTTGAAACTGTCTTTTTCAGGAGGATTTCACTGATGTCCTTTCTGAGCAGTGCTGCTTTCTCAGGACTCACACCATTGGTAACCATCCTCTTAGCATACCTCCTGAGCGCTGGTGAAGTCTTGATAGCATCGACAACAGGAAGCTCAACAATCAACTTTTCTATCATTGCTTTGCATCTGCAGTCTTCCACTTCCTTCTTTGTCTTCCTAGAAGGTCGATGAAAAGGTATCTTGGGCACGTAGACTCTTTCCTCGATAATCTTGGGTGTTTTTGAAATTTTTAGCTCAGTCTGCAGGGGGTGTCGATCGACACCAGACTGCTCATCTGTGTTGTTTCTGCCTCAGTCTGAGAGGAGTGTCGACCGATACCATATTGGTGTCGATCGACACAGGTTGTGGTGCCGCTCGATGAAAGTATATGCACTGGTGTCGATCGACACTGGGTGGTATCGGTCGACACTGACGTATTAGGTTCAAAATCACCTCCTGTGGTGATTGCATTGACGTATTCATTGTGTGCATGAACCATCTTTCCCTTGACAGCTGCTGAAGTCTGAGTTATTTGAGTTTCCAGCATCTTCTTATGAATGTTGAGAGCCTCGATTTTCCCATTCAGATCTGTGTACATGGCATCCATCTTCCCATTAAAATCAACTGTCATCTTCTGATGTCCCTCAAGAATCTGGTCAAGCATGGATTCGAACTTGCTCTCCTTAGTCTTAGGCGGTGGAGTCTGGTAAGCTAAACTCCTGTAGGTGCGAGTGTAATCGCTGCTCTGCATCGGTTTCTGGGCAAAGGAATTTGCTCCGAAACCTGAGGGCTTAAAATCAGACTTGAATCCCCCTTGCTGAGTGTTGTTGGTGAAGCCTTGGTTGTTGTTGAACTGATACCGCTGATTCTGAAAACCAGTACCACCAATGTAATTAACATCCTCTGCTTCAACCTCATCTACAATCTCGACCTTATCAGCAAAGTGTACAGCCTTCTGCTGCTTGCCCATCAACAAATTATGCACCGAATCCAGCTTCGCGTGCACCTCAGCAATCTGCGATCCATCCAGATTCCCAGCCTGCTTCTTCCGCTCAAAGTCTGCATTCTTGGTGCTATTGCTAGACGCCAAGTTCTCAATAAGCACATGAGCATCGTCAGGATACCTGGTGTTGGAGTTTCCATTGCTCGCAGCATCAAGAGCCATCTGACACCTCCAATCGATCCCTCTGAAGAAGATACCCAGTAACTGAACCTGTGTGAACCCGTGATGTGGACAGTCTCTCTGATAGGATCTGAATCTCACCCAAGCAGCCTTAAACGCCTCTGTTGCTCCCTGAGAAAATTGGGAGATCTTGTTCCTCAACTCCTCGGATCTCGCATCGTCGTAGAAGTTGTTCAGGAATGCGTTCTTCGTGTCTTCCCAGGTGCTCAGCGTTTCCGGAGGTAACTGCTTCAGCCAGTAAGCTGCATCCCCAGCAAGAGAGTATGGGAAAAGCTTATAGAAGAGAAATCATAGGACACTCCATTGTACTTGATGCTAGTGACCAAGTCCTCAAACCTCTCAATGTGATCCATGGGGTGTTCATGAGGAAGACCATGAAAAAGATGCTGACCCACAAGAGTGAAGTATGCAGGTTTCAGCTCAAAGTCATTCCTCTGAAACGAAGGAACACGAATCGCTGCTCGATTGGCATAGAACTGATCAGGCCTGTTGTACTCACCAATTGTCCTAGCACGATTAACCACAACGTTCCCCTCGTTCCCGCGCGCAGCTCGCGCGTCAACAACAGCTTGAGGGACAATGATGTTTCCTTCTTCGTCAAGACGTTGCCCTCTCTCATTGTACAAACGACCCTCTAGGTCTCTGTAAGCACCAACCTCATCACGAACTAGAACCAATGGGTTGTTCATCTCTGCTGGCTCCTTTGCTTTCCTGAAAGACAAGAGTTAAAAACACGTAAGTAACAAAAAAAGTGATGAGTATCGATTGATACTGGGGTGGTATCGATTGATACCGTCGGACTTAGTCGAAATTCTAAGCTAAAATCTAATGGCGAAATTAGAGTCCCCGAAAACGACGCCAAAATTTGATATGCTCAAATATAATACCCTAAGAGTACTAAAGCAGTAGCTGCAGTATAGTAGGGGTCGAACCACAAAGACTCAAGAATTCACTCAATAGATATTAAGACTCGAATTAAGCTAAGCGAACAAAGTAATGCAGGAAATAAATCGCAGAATATAAAAGTTGTGAAATTCAATGGAGGAAAAGGGCTAAGCCTAGGGAAATTCTCCGGTAAATCAGAATTGCAGATCAAATAGAATGTCAGGAGAGTATTAAGCACTGTTCTTGAACTTGAAACACAAATGTAAAATCAACCAACTATCGCTGCGAATATTATCTATGTCTAAACCTAGAATTCCAAATTTATTTGCAAATCCTATGAATTCAAACAAGCATTAATAATCAAGTTCAATTGTTCACAAAATCCTAAACCAAATTTCTTTGCGAATAGGTCTTTTGCTCATCTAACACTAGTTCAGGCAATCAATCACACTTTCGTGCCAATCAAACAACCCAAGATCAGATTCTAGGTCATGAAGCTAGAATAAGTAGTAATCACAAGTCTAGATGAAGAACTCTATTGAATTTCTCCTATCAATTCAGATCAACCTAACAATTCATCAAACACCTTCGAATAACCCTAAACCTAACAAATAATCTACTCAAACATGGTGAATGAAGCAAACATCATGAATAAAATAGATTGCATAAAAGAGTAGAGTAAAGAGTAACAAGGGTTCGAAATTTTCTCTCTCTCAAGAACAGAGTTTCTGACTTCTCTCTTTCTCTCAAAACCCGAATAATGAATAAAATCTTGTCTCCCTCTAAAAGTGGCTAAAAACCCTAAATATAATGCTAAAAACATGTTATGGGCTTAATTGTAAATAATAGAATCTTTTAGGCCAAGTTGCGGAATCTTCAAACTTGTAAAATCGTGTGTTTTCTTTTCCTGCAGTCGGTGTCGATCGATACTGGGTTGGTGTCGGTCGACACCAGGACTCTGTGCTCGTCAGACTGGACTGTCTTCACGAAACCTGGCATACCTTTTGATCGCACCGTTAGAATGGCCTCAAACCACTTCCAAATGAAAGCTAATCCATTGATCTGTCTTGTATCCAAATTTGAGATCAATCCAACGGTGGGAAATTATTCAACGGACGCCAAAAAGCTCCAAAATACTCCAAAAGCTCCAATTAAGCTCCAAACGTGCCAAAACCTGAAAAGACTCAAAAAGACTACAAAAACACTAGAAGGACTCTGAAAACAAGACCTATACCATGGCTAAACACGGGTAAAAACCATGATATATCACAAGTAAATTCTTATTTCTATTTTAAGTAGATGTAGTAGCAAATAGCAAGAAATAAACAAGTAAGAACAATTTTTTTTTTTTGATTTTCAATATATATAGGAAGCAAATAACAAAAACAGAAAATAAAGAGATAAAAGGGAACAAGTTCATCTTGAGGGCTAGGAGCTTCTAGCTCTGATACCAGATGATATAAGACTCGGAAAATCCACCTAAGCCTTTAACAACGGAAGCAAAGTTTCAAGCGATAGATGAATCGATGGATGAAGGTAGGAGTGGAGATGGAGAGAGTTTGTTGTCGAATCCTCAAACAACACACGACTACAATAACTTGAATCCACAAGTTAAGGTACTCGCAAACACACAAGTGACTTAGTGAATCCACACTAAAACTCTAATGCAACTGAAATTCAAAGACTCCACACTTTGAATAAAAATAACAAAAACTGTTTACTGAATAATTCTTGATTAAAAGTTCTGGTTTTTACAAAGTGACCTAAGGAGCTTGTATAGTGCTCAAATACAACGGTAATAAATGAAAATAATGAAAGAAATCACAAACGTTAAAGAAATATGGTCGTTGGAAAGTTCTAGCAAAATCGGCCAAGTAAGGAAAGTTTTGATAGCTTGAGTTTTGAAAGCTTGGGTCTGAAACTGTGGCATCTTGGAACCTTCTGAATGTTGGAGAGCGTCTTATATATTCGAAACTTTGGACAAGGAAAGAGCCATTGACCTTTAAATACTCTTAGTGTGAACGCGTCCGGAAAATGAAAGTAGAGGTGCAAGAGGATTCGCCTAATCCTCTGGTTTCTGGTTCATGGTAAGAAGTCTTGGGTGCTTTCTAAATGATTATTAAGCCCTTGTGGTTGCCACACATAAGTCTCCAATAAACCAAATAAGGAAAAGTCCATATATGGTAACATACAGCCCATAGGACGGTGCTCACGACCATCTCTTGATTTAGTCCGACGATGGGTGAATGTGTCTTGACCATTCCTCATAAAATATGATGTTTGTTGGTGAATCTTTAATATGGTTGGAGGAAAGTCTTCATCTGGTTGGTCAACTTGATTTCGGCATGGTTCTGATGGGTCTTCATGGCAGTATGGTGAATCAGCTCTATGGTTTATGATTCCACTTGAACCATTAGTCTTGTTAGGGTTATTTGCTGGTGAATAATCAACCCCTTGTGCTTGATCAAAACACCATTTGGGCAAGAGTTCTCCAAAATGCTCCATTTTAATCGGTTTGGTATGTGTATTGGCTGGTTTTGTATGCTCCAGGTTTGGTGTGGTTTAGATGTCCACATCAGACTCCTTCGTCACAAGAAGTCCAAAACAATACAACTTCTACGTCGGCTCCACCTCAAACTCTGAGGCTCAGATTTATCCATCTTCTCAAGGACACAACTTCCATGACCAATCTACTCCAGTGTTACTGGAACTCCAAGAGGACACGTTGCAGGCTCTGAATGCTCTGTTTATGGTTCCAGAACAGGATAAGTTTACCACCGTCCTCTCTCCCAGAGTGACGTTGAATTCGACTTGGGATGCCTTGGTAATGGTTTGTTTTGTGAGATATGTGTTTAGGATAATGTGTAGTCTAATTTTTAGAATAATGTATTCATACTTCTGGTCAGCTATGGTAATGGTGTCTTTTGTGAGTATAATATGTTCATGCTTGTGTAGAATGTGTTTTTATTCAGTTTTTTTAACTGTGAGTGTAGAATAATGTGTCCATGGTTCTGGTCTGCTATGGTAATGGTGTCATTTGTGAGGAATAATGTGTTCATGCTTGTGTAGAATGTGTTTATGTTCAGTTTAGGGTAAGTGAGATTGTAGAATAATGTGTTCATGCTTCTGTTCTCTTACGGTAATGGTGATGTCTGTTAGGAATAATGTATTCATGCTTCTGTAGAATGTATTTAGGTTCAGTTAAGGATAAGGAGTGTAGAATAATGTGTTCATGCTTGTGTAGAATGTGTTTAGGTTCAATTTTTATAAGTGTGAGTGTAGAATAATGTGTTCATGCTTCTAAAACCTTATGGTACTGGTGAGTTTCGTGAGGAATAATATATTCATGCTTCTGTAGAATACGTTTAGGTTCAGTTTTGATAAGTCCGTGTGTAGAATAATGTGTTCATGCTTCTAGTCTCTTATGGTAATGGTGAGTTTTGTTAGGAATAATGTGTTCATGTTTCTGTAGGATTGAATGTGTTTAGATTCAGCTTAGGATAAGTGTGAGTGTAAAATAATGTGTTCATGGTTTTTGGTCTCGTATTGTAATGGGTTTTTTTGTGAGGAATAATGTGTTCATATATGCTTCTGTAGAATGTGTTTAGGTTCAGTTTTGATAAGTCTGAGTGTAGAAACTATGTTCATGCTTCTGGTCTATTCTGGTAATGGTGAGTTTTGTGAGGAATAATGTGTTCATGTTTCTATAGAATGTGTTTAGATTTAGCTTAGGATAAGTGTGAGTGTAGAATAATGTGTTTATGTTTATGCTCTCATATTGTAATTGTTTGTTTTGTGAGCAATATAGTGTTCATGTTTGTGTAGAATGTGTTTAGGTTCAATTTTGATAAGTCTCAATGTAGAATAATATGTTCATCGTTCTAGTCTCTTATGTTAAAGGTGATTTTTGTGAGGAATAATGTGTTCGTGTTTCTGTAGAATGCGTTTAGGTTTAGCTTAGGATAAGTGTGAGTGTCGAATTATGTATTTATGTTTATGCTCTCATATTGTAATTGTTTGTTTTGTGAGCAATAATGTGTTCATGTTTGTGTAGAATGTGTTTAGGTTCAATTTTTATAAGTCTCAGTGTAGAATAATGTGTTCATTGTTCTAGTCTCTTATGGTAAAGGTTATTTTTGTGAGGAGTAATGTGTTCATGATTCTTTACAATGTGTTTTGGTTCAGTTTTGATTAGTCTTAGGTCTCTGATGGTTAATCTTAGGGTCACTTTCAGGTCTAATTGTAGACACATGCTTCTAGTTTCATGTTTCATGTTTGATTGTATTCTTTTTTTACTTGCGTGGTCAGAAACTGTAATGTGTAGTATTGATCACAAGGCATGTAAGGGATTACAAATTGAATGTAATGTACTACTTAAAACCCTGAGAGATGCATCTTTCCTGAAAGATGCATAAGAAGCATGTGTTTTATCTGAGTGTAAACAAATTCTCTGAGTGTCTTGAGTCTGAGTGTAGACACAAAGGTTTGTTTTGTGTCTGACTGTAGATGTCTCTGTGTAGACACATTCTCTGATGGTTCAGTTTTGATGTCTAAATGTAGACACATGCTTCTGCTTTGCTTATCATTTTGTTTTTGTTTATTTCATGTGTGTTTGCAGGTTTATTCGCGACACATGATCAAAACTTGTTTGGACGATTACGAAAGTGTTTACAAACAAGTGGGAGAGACAATAAATATACTTCCTTGAGTTCGCGTTACAGTTTTCTGTCCAATAACCTTCACATATAGGTATGCTTGTGATGTTTTCACTAACACCATTCTATTCTCTTTGTATTGTATAAAACCCACACTTGGGATCCCTTGATAGCAGGGATAATTCAATAGTATTTCGAGGAGAACTGTTGACGGCAGATGAAAGACATGGTTAGCAACGCGAAGACTAGTTGAGAGAAACCTAAATGGATCAGCGACACTCTCTGGAAAACGATAAACGAGTACTAGGACACTAAAGAAGCAGAGCAAAGGAGTCTCACCTATTCCAATGCTCATATGTCTGAGCGTAAAGGTCTCGGTCCTCGCATCCACTTATATAGGCCGAAGCCGTATAAACAAATCCAACAAGAAATAGTTAGTAACTTTTTCAATCTCACACCTTAACAACTTTTAATTATATCATAATCCTTGTTTATGATGTAACATTGCAGAAAGAGAAATTGGGAAGACCGGTGAGTCTTAGTAAAGTTTCAATTAAGACACATACAAGGCCAGATGGTATGTATGTCGATAGGAAGGCGGAGAAGATCGATTAAACATATGAGATGAAGGTGCAAGAGAAGTTGTCTAAGCTCGTGGCAGAGACTTCAGATGTTTTGGACGGTGCTTCGCGACCTCAAGATCTAACAACATATGACTATACGAGCATCTTTTTCAGGTAAAGTAACATTTTCATCACTACAAGCAAACATGTATTTTTTCATCACTACAAGAAAACAGGTAAAGTCCACATATTTAAAGTCTTGTATTTTTTCATCACTACAAGAAAACATGCAAAGAACTGATGAGCAAAATTTTCGGTAAGCCATAGGTTTGGGCTTAACCGATGGTTAATTGACGAGAACAGTCTGTCGGTTCTATATCGGCAGTAATCCTATTGGTTAAAAACCGATGGTCTATGTCCCGTCCGTAAAAAAACCGACGGTCACAGTCCCTCAGTAAAAACTGACAGTCTTACCATCGGTATTAAACCGACGGAATAACAGACGATATGAATCAACAACAAAAGTCATCATTAATCCGTCGGGAAAAATTGAGGGAATATACCAACGAATTACCGAAAAGTTATAACCCATGGATTACCGACTATATTAACTAACAAGATATACCATCGATAACCGACAAATAACCAACGGAAGAAATAAAAAACTGACGGCTTACCGACGGATGTCGAAGAAATCCGATGGATTTGTTTCAAATATAACAAAAAACAAATACGGATTTGGTTTTAAATTAAATTAATTATTCAATAATTTATAATAAAATTTGAAAATAAATAATAATAGATCTAAATTATTCAAAATTCAAACTAAAAATTATTCAAAAACATAAAACCTAAATTTAAATATTCAAATCCAAATCAATAACAAAAATTAAAACGAATTTAAATACAAACTAAAGCTATGGGTTTGTCGGATCTCTCGGGAAAGCATTCCTCATCTATGCCAGGCATTTTTCCATTCCGTAAACTTGTTTTGCTCTCTTCACTCTTCTTCAAAATCTTCTGCTCTCCTCCAGTTTTTGGCTTTCTCCTCTTCCATTTGTTTTGCTAAAAGCGCTATTGATGTGATCCTTATGGAAAGGATCGAACTGCCCTAGGATGACTTTGTGGAGTTTGTGTGTTTTCGGTTGTGGAATGGCTTGGAGTCACCGAATGGATAGATTTGCGGAAGTATGAACGTCTTGGGATGGCTCCAAAGGTGTGGGATAGATTCGTGGATTGATGGAGTGATAGATCAAGAACGGTGGAGGTGAACGGACAAGCGAACGAACGGACGAACGGACGGTGTCGAAGATCGGACGATGGTGAACGATGAATGAGTGAGTTTGTCCTTCAACGTTTGGAATGCATTCTCTTGAGCTTGCTCCCATTTGAATCTGACATTCTTCTTGATTACTTCCGTAAGTGGGGCTGCTAGAGTGCTGAAGTCTTTGACAAATCTTCGGTAGAAACCGGCTAAACCATGGAAGCTTCTTACTTCTCCAACAGTTTGTGGACTTGGCCATTCTTTGATCGCTTTTATTTTCTCCTCATCAACCTTTATGCCATCTGTACTCACAACAAAACCTAAGAAGACAAGGTTATCCGTTCCAAAAGTACATTTCTTAAGATTGGCATACAAGGTCTCCTTCCTAAGCACTTCTAAAACCATTCTCAAATGCTCAACATGCTAATCTAGTCCTTTGCTATATACTAAGATGTCATCAAAGTATACCACAACAAAATGTCCTATGAAAGCTCTAAGAACATGATTCATTAACCTCATGAAAGTGCTAGGAGCATTAGTTAATCCAAATGGCATAACTAACCATTCATAAAGTCCTTGTTTAGTTTTAAATGCCGTTTTCCATTCATCACCTTCCTTCATCCTAATCTGGTGATATCCACTCTTGAGATCTATCTTAGAAAATATGCTAGAACCATGCAACTCATCAAGCATATCATCAAGTCTAGGAATAGGGTGGCGATACTTTACAGTGATATTGTTGATGGCTCGGCAATCAACACACATTCTCCAGCTCCCATCTTTCTTTGGGACGAGCAAAACTGGGACTGCACATGGGCTCATGCTCTCTCGGATTTGTCCTTTCTCCATCAGCTCACTAACTTGTTGCTGAAGTTCCTTAGTCTCCAACGGATTGGTTCTATAGGCTGGTTTGTTCGGCAAAGAGGCTCCGGGTATGAAATCGATTTGATGTTCAATGCCTCTGATTGGTGGTAAGCCTTGTGGATTCTCATCTGGAAATAAATCTTTGAATTCCTGCAAAACAAGTTTGATTTTGCTAGGCAATACCGGCAGTGGGTCATTCAAATTTAAACAACCTTTAAAAACAAGTAAAAGATTAGGAAGATGACTCCCTTTTGAATTAGTGATCAGAAGGTTGGTTGGTTGCTTAGCTTTGGCTTTGGCTTTAGCTTGTTCTCTACTCTTCTTAAGACTGATCTGATCCTGGTGTACCTCTTGAGGAGTCAATGGCGCCAGAACAGTTTTTCTTCCCTTATAGTAAAACGAGTAGCGATTGGTGTAGCCATCATGCATAGCCTTTCGGTCTGATTGCCAAGGCCTTCCCAACAGTATGTGTCCAGCATCCATAGGCAATACATCACAAAGAATCTGATCTTCATAAGTTCCAATAGAGAAAGGCACCACAACTTGATTTTCCACCTTTAATTCTCCTTCATCATTAAGCCATTGTAGCTTATACGCTTGTGAACGTTTCTGAACTGTTAACCCAAGCTTCTCCACCATTGATTCACTTGCCACATTGGTACAGCTACCTCCATCAATGACTAAACTGCACACTTTGCCTTGTACCATGCAACGGGTGTGAAACAAATTTTCTCTTTGATCATTCTCGTCGGCTTTGGTTTTGAGATTCAAAGTCCTTCTAGTGACCAACAACTCTCCATTGACTGGCATCTCAACTTGCTCTTCTGATTCAGTATGCTCTTCCTCAGATTCAAGCTCACCATTCTCCTTAATCACAATTAGACGCTTGTTAGAACACTCATTGGAGTAGTGGCCGAATCCCTTGCATTTGAAGCATTGTATGTCTCTGGTTTTGGACGTGGAAGCCTTTTCTTTACTCTTTAGATTCTGGTCTTCAACCTTAGGCTTTGTAAATGATTTCAGATCCTTGTAAGAACTTGATCTTTCATCCCTTTGATAGCTAGGCTTGCTTACACCAAAACTGTTTTTGTAGCTTCTTCTCTTTACTTGCTTTTCAAACATGATAGCCTTGTGTAGCAACTCCTCTAGCTCCACATAATGTTGAACCTCAAGTCTGTCCTGGATCTCTCTATTAAGACCTCCTAAAAATCTGGCCATGGTAGCCTCACTGTCCTCTTGAATATCTGCTCTAAGCAACAAGGTTTCCATCTCCTTATAGTACTCTTCTACCGATCTAGTTCCTTGAGATAGGTTCCTAAGCTTAAGGTGAAGCTCCCTATGGTAATGACTAGGTACAAACCTTCTCCTCATGATGATTTTCATCTGGTGCCACGACTCTATAGGTAAATCCCCAGCCCTTCGCCTAGAAGTAACCAATTGATCCCACCAACTTAGAGCATAGTCTTTAAATGCGGTTGGGGCTATTCTAACCTTGTTTTCCTGGGTGTACTCCCTACAATCAAAGACTATCTCTATCTTTTTCTCCCATTCTAAGTATTCTTCAGGATCATTGGTGCCATGGAAGGACGGAACTTTGATCTTAAGGCCGGAAAAAGGATCACGAGAGTTAAGCTGGACGTTCCTAGGCATCCGATCATCTTGTGGTCTTCTTCTCCTAGATTGGTTTGACCTAGAGGAGTGACTATAGTACTGCTCAGCATCAGTAGGTGGCTGGTTTTCCCGTAGTCGGTCATTGACTGATCTTTCTATCTCAGCCCTCATGGTTGCCATACTCTCATTCATCATGGCTTTAAAGGAATCGAGAAGTTGTTTGTTAGAGTTTGAGGATTCCTCTCCATTGTCAGTTCCCATCATGGTACCTGACAAATTCAGTCCAATAAACAAGTCACTTGTTCATAGATATGAAAGCACAAATCAAAACACAAAAATGACTCTTCAAATGACAACAAACTCTCTTAAACCCGAAACTGACTGTTCGACTAAATCTGACAAAATAAATTATCAAATCACAACGAAAAATTCTGGAAACAATTTTGTAAAATACTAGACTCAATTTCGATTCAAACACAGTTGGATTCGCAATTTTATCTATTACCAAATAATTATGAAAATTCGAACAAGATGACAGACGGAAAGACACCAATTGTGTAGAATTCCAAAAGACAAAAATGAAGCATGAACTGTGAAGGATTTCGAATTAGAAAAACACAACCTGGTCACAAAGCTTGCTCTGATACCACTTGATGTGATCCTAATGGAAAGGATCGAACTGCCCTAGGATGACTTTGTGGAGTTTGTGTGTTTTCGGAAGTAGAATGGTTTGGAGTCACCGAATGGATAGATTTGCGGAAGTATGAACGTCTTGGGATGGCTCCAAAGGTGTGGAATAGACTCTTGGATTGATGAAGTGATAGGTCACGAACGGTGGAGGTGAACGGACAAGCGAACGAACGGACGAACGGACGGTGTCGAAGATCGGACGATGGTGAACGATGAACGAACGTTGGTGAATGATGAACGAACGTTGGTGAATGATGAAGATGGACGTTTTGATGAAAACGAACGAGCGAAAATGGAAGATGAACGATGATAGCTTGGCTTAGACAAGGATACAAGATCCGAATGTCTTAGACAAGAGCTCGCTATTGTGCAAGGATGAAAATCCGAATACACTAAGCAAGTGTTTGATCAAACAAAGTTTCATAGACTGTTTTTGATAAAAAGATGTTTGATAAAATGAAAGAGATGACATGGGGGAATACATATAGAGTTTGAAAATACTAGGAAATAACAACAACACACCTAGGAAATAACAACATAATTAATAATAAGTTTGAATAAGAAAAGAAGGCTCCTCCTTGTTTTCAAAAGAAGAAGTATGGGCTGGATTTCAACAAGGGGCCTTTTATTCAAGTGTTGTGAACAAGCCTCATTAAAAACCTTGGTTGGAAAACCCAATTGGGACAAAACCAACCCAAGGGAAAAAGAGTGCAAGTCACAACACCTCCCTTGTCGAATTCTTAAGTTGC
This sequence comes from Crucihimalaya himalaica, assembly GCA_004349715.1. Classification (NCBI taxonomy): domain Eukaryota; kingdom Viridiplantae; phylum Streptophyta; class Magnoliopsida; order Brassicales; family Brassicaceae; genus Crucihimalaya; species Crucihimalaya himalaica. The sequence goes on along the minus strand of SMJT01000033.1, from coordinate 1,113,725 downwards.
TTGTATCACAACCAGTGTGGTTGGATTAGCAAACTCAAGATTGCCCTGGATAGATGATAGTAGCTTGTGGAAAGCTTGATGGAACTTCTTAATCTTGGACCTTGTCATCACTCCGGGTGGAATGCTTAAGTCTTCTTCGGTTTCTTCCTTAGCTTCCTCGGGTACAAGTTCCGGATCAGTTTGTGCTTCCTCCTCCTTAGTCATTGAGCTAGCCATGATCACATCAGCTATACAATCGTCTTTCTCCTTGAGCAACTCCGCAACCGAGGGATCAACATAAGATTGAGAAGGTTGAGAAGTTGACGATGAACCAAAGGATTTAATTCTTTGGGTTAGATTTTCTAACCCAAAGATGTGACCCTTGGTCCTCGGAGTTTCCTAAAAGTTAAACACAAAGGGTAAATAAAAATAAATTATGTAAAAAATATGTAGATTCATTTAAAATAAAAGATTTACCTCCAAAGATTTTGTTGACCAAAATCAGGAGGGAGATCAAAAGGGTTTGATCCCTGAGACATCACCATCTCTTCCATCTTCTTCATCGAATTACCGATCACTTCCTTAGCAAGACCATCTTGAACTTCATTAGTTTGTCGGTTGGTGTACGTATACTCCATCAAACGTTGATGGTCGGAATAAATTCCATCCATAGCAAGCTAAAAAAATCAAATATCCTTAGGGCGGTTAAATTAGTTATAAGGAAATTTGGAAAAATACTTAAAAAAACTGACAAGTTCTTTCTCGCAGGACTTGTAACTCTTAGTTCCCAAGTTGTGCGTCACAACTCCTCGCCTCTGGTGCTTAAACGGTTCTCGGAGTTTTTCTCGGACAACGCCTTCTGTTCTGGCTGGTCCCTATAAATCTTCTGCCCCTCGTAGACTGCATCGTTAATGTTTTTTGGCTTCTTCCCCACTTTCCATCACCTCTTCCACTCGTTCAATGTCTTCCTATATTCCTCCTTCGTTGCTAGATTCAATTCTTTACGTACTTTGTAAGTGTGCTCAGGAGCCCATGTAAAATCTTGGTACAAATGGAAAAAAATATTGTTAATACATTTAAATAAAAAATTAAAAATATATTTGAAAATTAAAACAAATTACCTACAACAAATTGTCTAAACCACAACTCCTTCTCAGAATCAGGCATGACTGAGTATTTCTGATATGGTACCGTCAATAGTTCTTCCATCATTCGCAAGATCTACTTGGTGATGCCGTTTGCCGTATATCCAAACCTTAAAACAAAAATAAGTAAAAAAAGTTAGTTATAAATTATTAAAAAAAAATCAAAAGGACTTGTTACTTTTGAAGAATACTTACCATGTAGCATTGTCCGCTCTTGGGTTGGGGTCGAGTTTGAACAGATGTCTGGGACTCCGGGACATGAGAATTCGTAGGAGTCGCAGACAGATAAGCATTCCCCCGTTGTTGAGTCGAACGGCCAGACTGCTCTGAAGATAATTATCGTAATCCCTACAAATATAAAATAACTAAAATTAAATATATAAAAAATCATAAATATAATATAAATGCGAAAATGAAGAAAATTAATTCTATTCATTAAAATTCAAAAAATTAAATATCCAAAATTTGCATTAATGATCCTAAAAGTTTCATATAAATTTGTAAGAATGTTTAATAATTCCTATAAATTACAACATTTATATTCAATTTTACAATATCATTTGTTTCTCTGAAAATCCTAAAAACAAAATCTAACACTTATTTACAATTCTATTTCAATCTAACAATTTTAGCAATTCCTAAAAGTTATTAAAAATTCTAATTAATTTTAATAGTTTATAACTAACTCTTAAAATCCTAAATTTAAAGATTCTTTCCAATATTATGGGGATGATTGATAAGCATTTTTAAAATATTGGCTTTACACTTTTAGTTTAAAAAAATAGCTGTAAAGAATTTTATTTAAAGTGTGACTTTAAAAAGTTCAAAGTCATGAATTGTTGGCTTTTAAATAAACTAACGTATCATGAACAAAAATTTTTTAAAAAGGCTGTGAACAAATTTAGGAGACTTTTAAGACTTTTAAATAATTAAAGTGTGATTGGCCAAACTCAGACTTTTAAACTTTTTAAAAAAAAAGTAAAAGCCTTAAGAGTCTCAACCAATCACCCCCTATATCCATCAAACAATTTTAAAAAATTTTAAAACTAATTTAAAATCCTATTTAACAATTCACTACAAGAAAACAAGTGAATTCCTACGAAATTTCATACGAAAAGTTTGGTAGGAAAAATTTCATACGATATTTTGATGAAAATATGAACTCGTAGGAAATTGGTAGAAAATTTCCTACGGAAAAAAAATCGTGAGAAAATGGTAGGAAAGTTTTTACCAATTTCCTACAACACAAATGTTCGTAGGAAGCATGGTAGGAAAATGGAAGGAAATCGATAGGAAAATACTTACCGTGAGTATGGTAGGAATTTCGTAGGAAACAATCCTACCATTTTTCTACAAGAAATGTTCGTAGGAAAAATTCCTACCATTTTCCTACGAAATGAAATCTGAATGCCTATCGTAGGTATTTCGTAGGAAAATATCCTACCATTTTTCTACGTTAAAAGTTCGTAGGAAAAAATCCTACCATTTTCCTACAAACTCTACCATTTTCCTACAAAATGAAATGTAAAAAGTCTAAAGTACCCTTTTATAATTTTAAGAATTAGACACAAACTTTCGCAAACCTTATCAAGTCATTGCTCGAGCCCACGTGTAACACCCGCGTTTAATGATTCCGTCAACGATCATCGAGGATCCTCAAGGACCAACGAGGATGGTCCGAGGATCAGTGTTGAAATGTGAAGATTAGTGGAGGAATGATCCGAATAGTCGAGGAAAGAATAAGTCTGGACATGGAATTTCGTGGAATCCGCGTGATTGGTCGAGGGAGTCACGTTCGGATAAGATTGGTTTGGACAGAATTGGAATGTTCGGACAGAAATGGAAATAATCAGACATGATCGGATAACGTTCGGACTCGTGGATTGTCGAGGATTCCTGGGCCAGCGTCGTGGACTCGTGGGCCGATGTCAAGGATTCACAAGTCAGCGTCGTGGTTCGATGGACCGTCGTCGTGGACTCGTGAATCTAGTGTCAAATTAAGACCCAATGGATTGGCCCAACTAAAGTTTGTTGATGAAGTGAATTATTAGGGTTTTATGTGAAACCCTAATGTTATAAATAGGGGATTCGTGGTTTTAGATGGGGAGACACGAGATTACACACGAAGTACCCTAGTGGCACTCGAAAGAAAAACCCTAAATAAATTGTTGTTAAGTTCTGCCGACGATTGTCGAAGAAAAGGGGAAAAGAGATCGCCGATAATCATCGAGGATTATCGAGAAACAGTGAGGGTTTATCAAGAAATAAGGGATTCGTGGTTTCAATGGTATCTGCTAGGTCCTTGGAGACTAAAGTGTAATGGAAACACTTGCAAAGGTTGAAAAGCGACCTAAGGAAACTTTGGTGAATGTGGAAGGATCAAGGAAGATCCGTGAATACTGAAGGATCAAAGTGAATCCGAGAAAAGTAAGTAAGGAAGAGGGTAATTCGAAGAATTCTTGAGAAGAAATGTGGTTAAGTTTCTAAGAATTCGAAGATGTTTTGATACTAAGGTTGAATGAGTGTGAAGTATTCACGTGGAAAATTTGGTGATGGTAAAAACGTTTGTGCCTAGAGATTTGGAAATCTTTGAAAGCGCAAAGTGTTTACGAATGTTGATGGTACCAACATATCGATGGTGAATGCTGGAAGATACCAGCAGATCCACGATGAGTGTAGTTCTGACAAGGAACGGTTAGACATTTTCAGTGAAAGTGTTAAAAATCGCCTAGTGAAGGTCGAGAAGAGTGTAGACGTTGTCTAAGGAAAGACATATCGAATGTAAACGATTCAGTCTTGGAGAGACTAGGATCGAGAATTGTGGAATCAATTCGAGAAATACTAAGGGAAAAATTTATTTAGAATCCAGCCTAGGGAAGGTTGCGATTGAAAAGGATATGTTAAAAATCAGTAAAGTGGTAAAAGTTTGCTGAGAATCAAAGCAATTCCAGTTCAAAGAACATTGATACATCAATGGAAATGTGTATCAAATGGAAAAGTTATGATTGAATCTTGAATAAGATTGCAAGCAATGGTAAGGAAACCATGTAAAAAGGCCGTGGTTACGAAAGTTGTGGAAAATTAAAGGTTTGGAATGGATTCCAAAGTTGAATTCGAGGACGAATTCATTCTAAGTGGGGGAGAGTTGTAACACCCGCGTCTAATGATTCCGTCAAGGATCATCGAGGATCCTCAAGGACCAACGAGGATGGTCCGAGGATCAGTGTTGAAATGTGAAGATTAGTCGAGGAATGATCCGAATAGTCGAGGAAAGACTAAGTCTGGACATGGAATTCCGAGGAATCCGCGTGATTGGTCGAGGGAGTCACGTTCGGATAAGATTGGTTCGGACAAAAATGGAATGTTCGGACAGAAATGGAAATAATCGGACATGATCGGATAACGTTCGGACATAAGTGGATAATATCCAAAAAAGGTAAGGAATCTTTGAATGGAATCGGGAATTGTCGAGGATTCCTAGGCCGGCGTCGTGGATTCGTGGGCGGACGTCGAGGATTCCTGGGCCGGCGTCGTGGACTCGTGGGCCGACGTCGAGGATTCACAAGTCAGCGTCGTGGTTCGATGGACCGTCGTCGTGGACTCGTGGATCTAGTGTCAAATTAAGACCCAATGGATTGGCCCAACTAAAGTTTGTTGATTAAGTGAATTATTAGGGTTTTATGTGAAACCCTAATGTTATAAATAGGGGATTCGTGGTTTTAGAGGGGGAGACACGAGATTACACACGAAATACCCTAGTGGCACTCGAAAGAGAAACCCTAAATAAATTGTTGTTAAGTTCTGCCGACGATTGTCGAAGAAAAGGGGAAGAGATCGCCGATAATCATCGAGGATTATTGAGAAACAGTGAGGGTTTATCAAGAAAAGGCAACGGCTGTCGAGAGTAATCAATTATTCATGTTCAATTCTCGAGTATTGGAAGGATCTACGTGAGATTATGTTCATGGTGGAGGATACACGAAAGAGTAACGTTGGGATCGAGGATCCTTGAAGGAGCATCGAGGATTACGAGTTTTCATCGAAAGAAACCGTAGATCTTCGAGGAAAAGTAAAGATCTAACGTAGAGGCTCGCGGAAATAGTAGATCTGTCGTGGAATCTACGAGATCTATCGTAGTAGTTCGAGGAACGTTTAGATCTGTCATGGAATCGATGAGATCTAACAAGGAAACAAGGGAACGTCGAAGTTCATCGAAGCAAACGAGAGATCGTCGAGATTCATCGAAGTTATATGAAGATCATCGAGATCTGTCGAAGTAAAAAGGAAGATCTTTGAGATCTGTCGAGGAAGAACCAATGACAGTCGAGATCTGCCGTGGAAAACAAGGAATCACCAATGACGGGTCACGGAATTGAAGATGATGATCCCAAAGAGGATCGAATGTTCGGTGACAAAGGCAAGGGTGACTACGGTGGGCTTCATAGAAGTGAAGAACGCGGTTGATGTTCGGCGCGGTGCAACTCCGAACATCTCTCTCTTTGTTCTTGGTTATGTGGGGTGGTTGGTTGAATAACTAAGTACAAAGGGGGATTTTGTTGGATGGCACGAAGGTAGCTGGTCCGATGATGGTACGTTTGGGAACTAATGAAGGAAGTTCGAAGAAACGGGTGCCGAGCATGGACGGCTACAAGGAATTCTGTGGACGTACGTGGACGGCTACGGGGATTCATGTGGATTTATGTGGACAAGTGGACAGAATCCTAAGGTTGGCTAAGGTATGATGAAGGTAATTGTTAAAGTTAATCAATTATCAAAGATGAATGTTTACTTGTTGTGTAAGCTTAAAAGAAAGTTTAAAATAGTGGTGCTTCCGCATAAGCGTTACTCTCAGATTTAATGGGCGAGAGTTGATCCGGTACATGGTACTGGGTTAGGGTATTTCACCACGCCTCCGACAAAACAAGAGACGAGATTTCAGGGTTTCTACTCAAGCCAGATCTCTTCATCAACTTCTTCGCCAGATCTTAGCTGAATTTCTCGTCGGATCTCTCTCCGGAGTGTTTCAGGTTTGTCTCTCTCGCCCTCTCTCTCTGTCTGTCTCTCTCTCTCTCACAGTGTTATATATGCTTCAAAGTTTTTGTCTTCCTTCTTATTCAGATGTGTCGACATTGTTGCTGCAATGAAGTTTTTTTCATACCGGTAAGCTAACCATCCTCAATTTTATTTTACATTTGTTTTGGGGTTAGGTTAGATCTCAGAATTGGAATCAATATTGAATAGCCCATTGTTTCTCTAGCTCCCGTATGTTAAAAGTCCTCAGATTCTTTAGCTCTCATTAGTTTTTTCTCATTGAAATGTTTGGTATTGTTGAATTTTCGGAAAGATTGAAACTTTTTTTGGTAACATTGATGGGTTTTGTCTTGTTTCATTATGTTAAGCTGATTGAAATCCAAGGCATTGGATGTAGATAAAAGCCAGGTTCCCATCGGTTTTCATGATTGTTTGATGTATATGTGTGCCTTTCTTAATTTTTAGTTATGCTACTCCACTATCTGAACATCGATTCGTTATCCTTAATTAGGCTAAAGAATAGCTTAGTTAGGAGTTTATGTTATCTTGTTAAGGTAAAGAGGCTTATATTCAATTCATAAAAGGTGAAATCCATCTTGTAACGTGTGTGTTTGTTCACACTTGTGTGTATGTGTGCCTGGTTTGGTTTGTTTGCTATGTTTTTATATGTAAGCATGTGTTTCTATCTAGTGGTCGTGTTTGTATATCTGTTGTAGTTTGGATAACGAATTTCATGATTTCTTCACATATCTCCTCTATTTATAATCTCGTAACGTTATACAAATTCCTCTTGTTAAGAAGAAAAACACCTTTGGAACATGTGGTAGAATCTTGCATAAGTGTCTTCAAATAGTTTGGTTAGTTTTGCAATATGTACAAGATGAAACCTGCGTAGCATGTGTCTTTAAGTTGACTTATCTTTTCTGACCTCATTTGATAAGATCTAAAAGTTTAAATTGAATCCTTGTTTTAATTGTTTCAGGTTTTGTCTTCCCATTGCATATCATGAAAGGGCATCATCTATTGTCATCTCTGGACCGACATTATTCGACCAAGGTAACGAAATTGTGTTTATCATCTGTGTTTTGGTTGTTATACTGAGAATGGTTGTTAAGGATTCACATGTCCTATTCGAACATGCATCATGCAAGGCTTTATGCTTTGACAAGAAAAATAGTTGTTCTTCATTTGTTAGAGGTTTTAGAAGATATTCTTACATCGAAACTGATTTGGAAAATTAATACTGAAATGCTAATTCCAGTTTTATCTTTACCTGTGTTGTATTCTTCCAGAGGTCAGGGCCATCCCACAAGGAAACTCTACCCCATATTTTGGACCATCTCAGAAACTTGATTTTGAGCTTAAAATGGTAAGCATCTGATGCCTCAGTAATGTGGATTTTCTTAAGAATGATTCAGTTGATGTTATTTGGTGTTAGTTAAGCATAACACCATTGACACATCTATCTTTTACCACATGATATTCAGACTGCTGTGGTTGGTCCAAGAAATGAATTAGGAAAGCTTATTGACGTGAATAATGCAGCCGATCATATATTTGGTCTAGTACTGATGATTGACTGGAGTGGTACTTTCTTAACTGTAGTATTTCGTACTAATTTGATTTCTTTTTTGCTGTTTTAGGGTCGTGGAACACAGTTTAAGGATATTCTAAATGGTATGTAATTTAGGAGCACATATGGTGTCATTTGATTTTTACCTTAATAGATTTAGAGTTGTTGTTCCCTTTTACGATTGATTTTAAACATTTAGTTTATTTGTTCTGTAAAATAATTTGATTATATATATATTATTATATTTGGATTAATAGTAATGATTATTGTCTAATTTTTAATTGAATATTCGAAATTAATATAATTATTAAAATCAGATTATTTAATTAATTTTTTATTAAATTCGTAGAAAAATGGTAGGAATTTTTTTTTTACCAAAATAATGGTAGGAAAATGGTAATATTTTTTTTGGTAAGAAAATGGTAGGAAATATTTTCCTACAAATATTTTGGTAGGAAATCGATCAAAATTTCCTTCCATTTTCCTACCAACACTTCCTACGAAATTTCCTATCAATTTATTTTCGTAGGAAATTTCCTACAAAATTCCTACGATTTTCGATTTCCTACGGGATATTTTCTACGAACAATATTAGCCGTAGGAAATCGGATTTTTTCTACCGTTGTTTTCCTACCGTTTTCCTACGATATTAGCCGTAGGAAATCGGATTTTTTCTTGTAGTGCAATGCCTATAACTAACTCTAAAAATCCTAAATTTAACAATTCTTTACAATTTTATTTCGATCTAAGAATTTTAACAAATCTAACAATCAAAATCAAATTCTAACATTATAACTCTATAAATCTATAATAATAATTCTAACATTATAACCTTTTCATACTCCAACTAACATCAAAATCTAACCTCATAATCTTTCATATTCCCAAATCCTAGAAATCTAAAATACAAAATTAAAAAACACAGCAAAAACATGGAGAAATGAGAGAGGAAGAAGAAATCATACATGATGGGTGAGAAGATTTAGAGGTGGACCGATGGATAGGATGGAACGATCGAGAACTTGAGAGAGTTTGAGAGGTTTTTTTTTTTTTTGATCGGAAATAGAATGGGGAAGAAGATGATTATCGAGTGTTATATTCGTAGAAACTGATGAGCAAAATATTTTTGGTGGCATAACTCAGCTTAAATTTCAGATCTGTCGGTTTATCCGTCGTTTTTGAACTAAAAACCGACGGTTTTAAGAAACTGTGCATGCGTTTCTATTAGCTAGTCAACAAGTGTTTCCAGAGAAATAACCAAAGGGTGCCCCCCTACCCGTTGGTATTCCGTCTGTTAATTAAAAAAACTAAGTCGCAGATTCCAATATTTTTTGGAGCCTTCATGCGGCAAAAATGCAGATCCGTCGGTTAGTTCGGGATATAAACCTATGGCAAATCGACAGATCATAAAAGTGTGCATGCAATCCTATTGGCTTAGTCAACAGGTCAACATGTGATTCCCGATATAGAACCGACAGCAAACTGACGGAAAATTAAGAACCCGCCTGTAATCTGTCTGTTATTGCTTCCCAAAACCAACGGCAAACCGGCAAAAAACCGATGGAAAACCGAAAGGAAACCGACGAATATTAAGTTTAGGGTAAATTCAGGGTATGTTAAGGGTATATGGTTAGAATTTAAGAAAATTAAGGGTTTAGACTCTTATTATTGATATTTAACGCTTATAATCGCTAATGTTAACAACTTATAACATTTTGAAAATCAAAACTCAAAATCTCATAAACCATAACCTTTTATCACTTAACTTACTCATTTCATTCCAACTTTTGGAAAAACTTCAAACTTCATAATATTTTGAATTTTATGAGTTTAGTAATGTTTAAAATCAGTATTAGTAGAGAAATAAAACTTGATTAAGTAATTTTGTGTCCAAAATAACTCATAAGTCAATAAATGGTCTATTTCCCGTCGATTTTAGTCACCTAAACCGACGAGAAACCGACATAATATTTATGATCATGTGATCAATAGATGTCGGGTTTGTTAAAATTGTTTCCCATCGGTTTGTTCTAGATAACTAACGGGAAACCGACAAAATATTAATGAACACAGTGTCGGGTCTATCAAAGCTGAAACTCGTCAATTGTTTTAAAATAACCGAAGGATAACTGACGCAATAGAGCTTTTAATGCCTTCATAAATTTTTAAAAATTCTTAAAATCAAATTATTATTTAGAAATTCTAAAATTTATGAAAATGAAATTCTTATATTTATATAATTATTACAACTATTTTTAATCATTATAAACTTTAGTAATACATCGTATGTACTCATTAAAATGAAAGAAAAACATACCACAAATTAACTACTCAGAGTCCGAAGAGTAATTGGAAGGTATTGAATATGAATCAACATCAAACTCTCGGAAAGATTCCTTTGATTCCTCATCAACTCGATCATCTGTGAAAACAGTGAAATCAACAGTAAGGACAACTTCAAAAGGGCCATAAGTACACTTCCACTTGGTTGCAAAGGTTCGTGCTCAGGAACTCCATAATCTTCTTCTTGGGTTTATAGGCGTTACGTTAACAAAGGGTCGGGCCTGTTTGTGATCTGTGGATAGCCGATGTAGCATACCTATAGTAAATGGCATCATCAATGTTATTTTAAAAATACAATATAATAATAAATATAAAAGTTTCAAGTAATTAATGACTGATTATAAACAAATATATATACATATATACCTGATCAGATTGTGAACCAAGGATGAAAGGATCATACTTCAAAAGTCTTATAAGTGAATGGACCGATGTTACTCCAAATTTATCAACACGAACACCACGGCCAATAAATGGATGGTACCAATCGTAGCGGAAAACAATGCACCCTAAGTTAACCATCTCACGATAACAAACTTCTAAAATATCTCTAAGGACACCATAATACACAATATCTCCGGATTGAGATGAGATACTATAATCCACTGTTGGCCTCATTGATCCCTTTTTATGAATTCGAAATGCGTATCCCCTTGTGCAATGTCTTGGATAAGAAATTACAGTGTAGTTATGCCCGTTATCAAATTCCGATAACTGATATGAAACTTGTTACAGATTCACTTGTCTCTTGAAGTCACTTTAAGAAGTTGATCAGATGGAGAGGATTGATACTTCTAAAGAGTTGCAGAATGACTCTTAGACTATCAGACTTGTCTTTGCTTGGATATTACGACCAGAACAAACACAAGATGAGACAGATATTACACACTATCTCAGATCAAACAAGAATTCAAAGAGAATGAGTTTTATAAAAGATGTTTGATAATCTCATACAATCGAATTCTTGGAAATAGAGAAAGAGAAGCCTTGGAAACGACAAAGGACTCCTTGTGAGTTTACACATAATTAAAACACAAAAGACTAAATTCCAAGAGTTATAAACATAATAATTTCAGACTTGGGCCTATATCAACGATAGGGTTGGTGATAAAAGTGTGTGAGCTTACCTCATTAAAAATCTTAGGCTTGAAAACCCAATGGGACAAAACAAGCCATAAGAAAAAGAGTACAAGTCACACACCTCCCATTGCTGAAGCTTAAACGGCTTGAATAACAACCAGTGTAGTTAGATAAGCTTCACCTGCAAGACTGCCCTTAATCTGTTGTAGAAGCATTCCCATAGTTTGATTGAGTTTCTTTGTCTTAGATCTTGTCATGGGTCCAACATGTACTTATAGCTCCTCAAATTCTTGGTCCATATTCTCCTCAAGTTCAAACTGATCCTTAGCTAAAGACTCCATGGCCATATCATCCTCAGCTAAAGGCTCCATGGCCATATCATCCTGTCCCACTTGAGAAACATTTGACCTCAAATCTGAGAAAAGGCACAAGATCAGTAACATTAAAGTTATTACTCACGTTATACTTACCTTGAAAATCTAGTTGATAGGCATTAGTGTTGATCTGTTTGATCACATTGAATGGTCCATCTATCTGGGCATCAGTTTAGAATTTCTTTCTTTTGGGAAACGATCCTTCCTGAGATGGATCCATACTAAGTCTCCTTCTTCAAAAACCAACTCCTTTCTGCCTTTATTAGCTTGTTTGGCATAGTGTTTTTTCTTTGCCTCAAGGTTGCTCTTAATCTTCTCATGAATCTGTTTCACAACCTCAGATTTCTTTTTCCCATCCATACTTATTCTTTCACTCAAAGGTAAAGGCATTAGATCCAGACGTGAAATAGGATTAAACCCATAAACAATTTGGAATGGGGAGATTTTAGAAGTAGAATGCTCGGTATTGTTATATGCAAATTCTACATGAGGGAAACATTCTTCCCAAGTTTTCAAATTCTTCTTAATCAATGCACACAAGAGTGTTGACAACGTTCTATTATACTACTTATGTTTGCCCATCAGCTTGGGGATGACAAGTAGTAGAAAACAACAGCTTCGTACCTAGCTCAGAACAAAGTGTTTTCCACAAGTAACTAAGTTCTTAGGCATTCCATGCAACCTTACAATCTCCCTGAAGAATAAACTAGCAACATGTGTAGCATCATCAGTTTTATTAAATGGGATACAGTGAGCAATTTTAGAGAACTTATCCACAACCACAATCCGAGTACAAAATTCATAAAAATGTGATGCTAAGGATGCAAAGGTATAGGAAGAGATTGATACAAACTGTGAGGTTGTGACTTAGCTTTAGCTTGCTTACATGTTGCGCATCTTTCACAAATTTTCTCAACATCTTTTTTCATTCGTGGCCAATGGAAGTTATCTTGCATCACTTGAAGAGTTTTAGCAACTCCAAAGTGTCCCATTAAGCCTCCACCGTGTGCTTCCCATAAGAACAGTTCCTCAAAGAAGAATTAGGAATACTCAAACAGTTATCATGAAACAAGAATCCTTCATGCCTATATTACTTTCCAAATGCAAATTTTTCACAAGCTTGATAGATTTTTCCAAATCCAGAATCATTTTCATAATGAGATTTAATTTGTTCAAAATCAAGCAACTTAGCTTCAAGAGATGAGAGTCAAACGTACCTTCTTGACAATGCATCTGCAACGACATTGTCCTTACCTTTCTTGTACTTAATAAATGTTTCAAGAAATTCTATCCATTTGGCATGCCTTTTGTTAAGTTTTTGTTCCCGTACGTTTTAGATGTTTTAGGGACTCATGATCTGTGTGTATCATGAACTCCTTAGGCCACAAATATTGTTGCCAAGTCTGTAATGCTCTAACCAAAGCATAAAGCTCCTTACCATAAGCTGGATAGTTGAGTTTAGCTCCTCCCAACTTCTCACTGAAATATTCTATTGCTTTCTTGTCCTGCATTAAAACAGTTCTAATTCCTATACTAGAGGCATCACATTCGATTTCAAAAGTTTTAAGAAAATCACGAAGTGTTAGAACATGAGCATTAGTAAGCTTCTCTTTTAGAATTTGGAAGGCTTCTTCCTGAGCTTGTTCCCATCGAAATCCCACATCCTTTTTGATTACTTCAGTGAGTGGTGCCGCCAAAATGCTAAAATCTTTAACAAATCTTTTGTAAAAACTAGGAAGTCCATTGAAACTTCTCACTTCTCCTACTGATTTTGGACTAGGCCATTCCTTGATAGCTTTGATATTTTTTTCATCTACTTTGATACAATCTGCACTAACAACAANCTGATTGAAATCCAAGGCATTGGATGTAGATAAAAGCCAGGTTCCCATCGGTTTTCATGATTGTTTGATGTATATGTGTGCCTTTCTTAATTTTTAGTTATGCTACTCCACTATCTGAACATCGATTAGTTATCCTTAATTAGGCTAAAGAATAGCTTAGTTAGGAGTTTATGTTATCTTGTTAAGGTAAAGAGGCTTATATTCAATTCATAAAAGGTGAAATCCATCTTGTAACGTGTGTGTTTGTTCACACTTGTGTGTATGTGTGCCTGGTTTGGTTTGTTAGCTATGTTTTTATATGTAAGCATGTGTTTCTATCTAGTGGTCGTGTTTGTATATCTGTTGTAGTTTGGATAACAAATTTCATGATTTCTTCACATATCTCCTCTATTTATAATCTCGTAACGTTAAACAAATTCCTCTTGTTAAGAAGAAAAACACCTTTGGAACATGTGGTAGAATCTTGCATAAGTGTCTTCAAATAGTTTGGTTAGTTTTGCAATATGTACAAGATGAAACCTGCGTAACATGTGTCTTTAAGTTGACTTATCTTTTCTGACCTCATTTGATAAGATCTAAAAGTTTAAATTGAATCCTTGTTTTAATTGTTTCAGGTTTTGTCTTCCCATTGCATATCATGAAAGGGCATCATCTATTGTCATCTCTGGACCGACATTATTCGACCAAGGTAACGAAATTGTGTTTATCATCTGTGTTTTGGTTGTTATACTGAGAATGGTTGTTAAGGATTCACATGTCCTATTCGAACATGCATCATGCAAGGCTTTATGCTTTGACAAGAAAAATAGTTGTTCTTCATTTGTTAGAGGTTTTAGAAGATATTCTTACATCGAAACTGATTTGGAAAATTAATACTGAAATGCTAATTCCAGTTTTATCTTTACCTGTGTTGTATTCTTCCAGAGGTCAGGGCCATCCCACAAGGAAACTCTACCCCATATTTTGGACCATCTCAGAAACTTGATTTTGAGCTTAAAATGGTAAGCATCTGATGCCTCAGTAATGTGGATTTTCTTAAGAATGATTCAGTTGATGTTATTTGGTGTTAGTTAAGCATAACACCATTGACACATCTATCTTTTACCACATGATATTCAGACTGCTGTGGTTGGTCCAAGAAATGAATTAGGAAAGCTTATTGACGTGAATAATGCAGCCGATCATATATTTGGTCTAGTACTGATGATTGACTGGAGTGGTACTTTCTTAACTGTAGTATTTCGTACTAATTTGATTTCTTTTTTGCTGTTTTAGGGTCGTGGAACACAGTTTAAGGATATTCTAAATGGTATGTAATTTAGGAGCACATATGGTGTCATTTGATTTTTACCTTAATAGATTTAGAGTTGTTGTTCCCTTTTACGATTGATTTTAAACATTTAGTTTATTTGTTCTGTAAAATAATTTGATTATATATATATTATTATATTTGGATTAATAGTAATGATTATTGTCTAATTTTTAATTGAATATTCGAAATTAATATAATTATTAAAATCAGATTATTTAATTAATTTTTTATTAAATTCGTAGAAAAATGGTAGGAATTTTTTTTTTACCAAAATAATGGTAGGAAAATGGTAATATTTTTTTTGGTAAGAAAATGGTAGGAAATATTTTCCTACAAATATTTTGGTAGGAAATCGATCAAAATTTCCTTCCATTTTCCTACCAACACTTCCTACGAAATTTCCTATCAATTTATTTTCGTAGGAAATTTCCTACAAAATTCCTACGATTTTCGATTTCCTACGGGATATTTTCTACGAACAATATTAGCCGTAGGAAATCGGATTTTTTCTACCGTTGTTTTCCTACCGTTTTCCTACGATATTAGCCGTAGGAAATCGGATTTTTTCTTGTAGTGCAATGCCTATAACTAACTCTAAAAATCCTAAATTTAACAATTCTTTACAATTTTATTTCGATCTAAGAATTTTAACAAATCTAACAATCAAAATCAAATTCTAACATTATAACTCTATAAATCTATAATAATAATTCTAACATTATAACCTTTTCATACTCCAACTAACATCAAAATCTAACCTCATAATCTTTCATATTCCCAAATCCTAGAAATCTAAAATACAAAATTAAAAAACACAGCAAAAACATGGAGAAATGAGAGAGGAAGAAGAAATCATACATGATGGGTGAGAAGATTTAGAGGTGGACCGATGGATAGGATGGAACGATCGAGAACTTGAGAGAGTTTGAGAGGTTTTTTTTTTTTTTGATCGGAAATAGAATGGGGAAGAAGATGATTATCGAGTGTTATATTCGTAGAAACTGATGAGCAAAATATTTTTGGTGGCATAACTCAGCTTAAATTTCAGATCTGTCGGTTTATCCGTCGTTTTTGAACTAAAAACCGACGGTTTTAAGAAACTGTGCATGCGTTTCTATTAGCTAGTCAACAAGTGTTTCCAGAGAAATAACCAAAGGGTGCCCCCCTACCCGTTGGTATTCCGTCTGTTAATTAAAAAAACTAAGTCGCAGATTCCAATATTTTTTGGAGCCTTCATGCGGCAAAAATGCAGATCCGTCGGTTAGTTCGGGATATAAACCTATGGCAAATCGACAGATCATAAAAGTGTGCATGCAATCCTATTGGCTTAGTCAACAGGTCAACATGTGATTCCCGATATAGAACCGACAGCAAACTGACGGAAAATTAAGAACCCGCCTGTAATCTGTCTGTTATTGCTTCCCAAAACCAACGGCAAACCGGCAAAAAACCGATGGAAAACCGAAAGGAAACCGACGAATATTAAGTTTAGGGTAAATTCAGGGTATGTTAAGGGTATATGGTTAGAATTTAAGAAAATTAAGGGTTTAGACTCTTATTATTGATATTTAACGCTTATAATCGCTAATGTTAACAACTTATAACATTTTGAAAATCAAAACTCAAAATCTCATAAACCATAACCTTTTATCACTTAACTTACTCATTTCATTCCAACTTTTGGAAAAACTTCAAACTTCATAATATTTTGAATTTTATGAGTTTAGTAATGTTTAAAATCAGTATTAGTAGAGAAATAAAACTTGATTAAGTAATTTTGTGTCCAAAATAACTCATAAGTCAATAAATGGTCTATTTCCCGTCGATTTTAGTCACCTAAACCGACGAGAAACCGACATAATATTTATGATCATGTGATCAATAGATGTCGGGTTTGTTAAAATTGTTTCCCATCGGTTTGTTCTAGATAACTAACGGGAAACCGACAAAATATTAATGAACACAGTGTCGGGTCTATCAAAGCTGAAACTCGTCAATTGTTTTAAAATAACCGAAGGATAACTGACGCAATAGAGCTTTTAATGCCTTCATAAATTTTTAAAAATTCTTAAAATCAAATTATTATTTAGAAATTCTAAAATTTATGAAAATGAAATTCTTATATTTATATAATTATTACAACTATTTTTAATCATTATAAACTTTAGTAATACATCGTATGTACTCATTAAAATGAAAGAAAAACATACCACAAATTAACTACTCAGAGTCCGAAGAGTAATTGGAAGGTATTGAATATGAATCAACATCAAACTCTCGGAAAGATTCCTTTGATTCCTCATCAACTCGATCATCTGTGAAAACAGTGAAATCAACAGTAAGGACAACTTCAAAAGGGCCATAAGTACACTTCCACTTGGTTGCAAAGGTTCGTGCTCAGGAACTCCATAATCTTCTTCTTGGGTTTATAGGCGTTACGTTAACAAAGGGTCGGGCCTGTTTGTGATCTGTGGATAGCCGATGTAGCATACCTATAGTAAATGGCATCATCAATGTTATTTTAAAAATACAATATAATAATAAATATAAAAGTTTCAAGTAATTAATGACTGATTATAAACAAATATATATACATATATACCTGATCAGATTGTGAACCAAGGATGAAAGGATCATACTTCAAAAGTCTTATAAGTGAATGGACCGATGTTACTCCAAATTTATCAACACGAACACCACGGCCAATAAATGGATGGTACCAATCGTAGCGGAAAACAATGCACCCTAAGTTAACCATCTCACGATAACAAACTTCTAAAATATCTCTAAGGACACCATAATACACAATATCTCCGGATTGAGATGAGATACTATAATCCACTGTTGGCCTCATTGATCCCTTTTTATGAATTCGAAATGCGTATCCCCTTGTGCAATGTCTTGGATAAGAAATTACAGTGTAGTTATGCCCGTTATCAAATTCCGATAACTGATATGAAACTTGTTACAGATTCACTTGTCTCTTGAAGTCACTTTAAGAAGTTGATCAGATGGAGAGGATTGATACTTCTAAAGAGTTGCAGAATGACTCTTAGACTATCAGACTTGTCTTTGCTTGGATATTACGACCAGAACAAACACAAGATGAGACAGATATTACACACTATCTCAGATCAAACAAGAATTCAAAGAGAATGAGTTTTATAAAAGATGTTTGATAATCTCATACAATCGAATTCTTGGAAATAGAGAAAGAGAAGCCTTGGAAACGACAAAGGACTCCTTGTGAGTTTACACATAATTAAAACACAAAAGACTAAATTCCAAGAGTTATAAACATAATAATTTCAGACTTGGGCCTATATCAACGATAGGGTTGGTGATAAAAGTGTGTGAGCTTACCTCATTAAAAATCTTAGGCTTGAAAACCCAATGGGACAAAACAAGCCATAAGAAAAAGAGTACAAGTCACACACCTCCCATTGCTGAAGCTTAAACGGCTTGAATAACAACCAGTGTAGTTAGATAAGCTTCACCTGCAAGACTGCCCTTAATCTGTTGTAGAAGCATTCCCATAGTTTGATTGAGTTTCTTTGTCTTAGATCTTGTCATGGGTCCAACATGTACTTATAGCTCCTCAAATTCTTGGTCCATATTCTCCTCAAGTTCAAACTGATCCTTAGCTAAAGACTCCATGGCCATATCATCCTCAGCTAAAGGCTCCATGGCCATATCATCCTGTCCCACTTGAGAAACATTTGACCTCAAATCTGAGAAAAGGCACAAGATCAGTAACATTAAAGTTATTACTCACGTTATACTTACCTTGAAAATCTAGTTGATAGGCATTAGTGTTGATCTGTTTGATCACATTGAATGGTCCATCTATCTGGGCATCAGTTTAGAATTTCTTTCTTTTGGGAAACGATCCTTCCTGAGATGGATCCATACTAAGTCTCCTTCTTCAAAAACCAACTCCTTTCTGCCTTTATTAGCTTGTTTGGCATAGTGTTTTTTCTTTGCCTCAAGGTTGCTCTTAATCTTCTCATGAATCTGTTTCACAACCTCAGATTTCTTTTTCCCATCCATACTTATTCTTTCACTCAAAGGTAAAGGCATTAGATCCAGACGTGAAATAGGATTAAACCCATAAACAATTTGGAATGGGGAGATTTTAGAAGTAGAATGCTCGGTATTGTTATATGCAAATTCTACATGAGGGAAACATTCTTCCCAAGTTTTCAAATTCTTCTTAATCAATGCACACAAGAGTGTTGACAACGTTCTATTATACTACTTATGTTTGCCCATCAGCTTGGGGATGACAAGTAGTAGAAAACAACAGCTTCGTACCTAGCTCAGAACAAAGTGTTTTCCACAAGTAACTAAGTTCTTAGGCATTCCATGCAACCTTACAATCTCCCTGAAGAATAAACTAGCAACATGTGTAGCATCATCAGTTTTATTAAATGGGATACAGTGAGCAATTTTAGAGAACTTATCCACAACCACAATCCGAGTACAAAATTCATAAAAATGTGATGCTAAGGATGCAAAGGTATAGGAAGAGATTGATACAAACTGTGAGGTTGTGACTTAGCTTTAGCTTGCTTACATGTTGCGCATCTTTCACAAATTTTCTCAACATCTTTTTTCATTCGTGGCCAATGGAAGTTATCTTGCATCACTTGAAGAGTTTTAGCAACTCCAAAGTGTCCCATTAAGCCTCCACCGTGTGCTTCCCATAAGAACAGTTCCTCAAAGAAGAATTAGGAATACTCAAACAGTTATCATGAAACAAGAATCCTTCATGCCTATATTACTTTCCAAATGCAAATTTTTCACAAGCTTGATAGATTTTTCCAAATCCAGAATCATTTTCATAATGAGATTTAATTTGTTCAAAATCAAGCAACTTAGCTTCAAGAGATGAGAGTCAAACGTACCTTCTTGACAATGCATCTGCAACGACATTGTCCTTACCTTTCTTGTACTTAATAAATGTTTCAAGAAATTCTATCCATTTGGCATGCCTTTTGTTAAGTTTTTGTTCCCGTACGTTTTAGATGTTTTAGGGACTCATGATCTGTGTGTATCATGAACTCCTTAGGCCACAAATATTGTTGCCAAGTCTGTAATGCTCTAACCAAAGCATAAAGCTCCTTACCATAAGCTGGATAGTTGAGTTTAGCTCCTCCCAACTTCTCACTGAAATATTCTATTGCTTTCTTGTCCTGCATTAAAACAGTTCTAATTCCTATACTAGAGGCATCACATTCGATTTCAAAAGTTTTAAGAAAATCACGAAGTGTTAGAACATGAGCATTAGTAAGCTTCTCTTTTAGAATTTGGAAGGCTTCTTCCTGAGCTTGTTCCCATCGAAATCCCACATCCTTTTTGATTACTTCAGTGAGTGGTGCCGCCAAAATGCTAAAATCTTTAACAAATCTTTTGTAAAAACTAGGAAGTCCATTGAAACTTCTCACTTCTCCTACTGATTTTGGACTAGGCCATTCCTTGATAGCTTTGATATTTTTTTCATCTACTTTGATACAATCTGCACTAACAACAAAGCCTAAAGAGACAAGGTTATCCGTACAAAAGGTACACTTCTTAGCATTAGCAAAGAGCCTTTCCTTCTGAAGCACCTCAAAACCAGTTTCAAATGCTTAACATGCTCTTTTAAATTCTTCCTACAGACAAGGATATCATCAAACTAAACTACTACAAAAACTTCTATATACGCTTTAAGAACATGATTCATCAACTTCATAAACATACTAGGTGCATTTGTTAGCCCAAATGGCATAACTAACCATTCATATAGACCTTGTTTTGTTTTAAAGGCTGTTTTCCACTCATCACCTTCCTTCATCCTAATTTGATGATATCCACTTTTCATATCAACCTTAGAAAAAATGCTAGAGCCATGTAATTCATCTAACATATCATCTAGACTGCGTATAGGGCGGCGATACTTCACTATTTTATTGTTGATGGCTCGTCAATCCACGCACATTCTCTAGCTAACACCCTTTTTAGGTACAAGGAGGGCTGGTACAGCACAAGGACTCATAGTTTCTTGTATGTGTCCCTTCTCCAAGAGTTCGGTTACTTGTTTCTGAAGCTTCTTAGTCTCCATAGAATTGGTCCTACAGGCTGGTTTGTTAGGAAATGATGCTCCTGGTAGGAAGTCTATTTGATGCTCAATTCCTCTGATAGGTGGTAGTCCTTCTGGATTGTCTTCTGGAAAGACATCATTGAATTCTGATATGCTCAAATATAATACCCTAAAAGTACTAAAGCAGTAGCTGTAGTATATAGGGGTCGAACCACAAAGACTCAAGAAATCACTCAATAGATTATAGAATATGAATTAAGCTAAGCAAAATCAATGTAATTGAAAACAACAAACGATTAAAAGCAGTTGTAAAATCAATGGAGGGAAAATAGGCTCAGGGTATTTCTCAGGAAATCAAGGAATGCAGGCAAATCAATCAATCAGGATTCAGATTTAGCACGATTCTTGAGCTCAAAACACTAAGCTATAATTAACCAACTGTCGTTGCGAGAATTATCTAAATCTAAATCCATGAATCCCAAATTTCTTTGCAAATTCTAAAGATCTAAACCAGCTTTAAAGTTCAGGTTTGATATGTTCACAAAACAACTAAACCAAATTTCTTTGCGGATAGTTATTTTGCTCACCCTAGGGTTTTCAGGTTTCCAATCACACTCTCGTGTCTAATTGATCAACCTAAGATCTAAATTCCAGATTCGTCAACCTAGAACTAGCTTTGAGAACAACCTATGGTGAAGAACTAATTCAGATTATGAATCCTAATAGATCAACTTATCTAACAAGCCATGAAATCCTTTATCCTTTGATGAGAAACCTAAAACATTTAGAGAAGAATATACTCAGACATGACAATGAACATGTAATCATTAAATTGATAGAATGCATAGAATAATCATACAGGAGTAAACAAGGGTTCAGAATTGGCTCCCCAAATACCGGACACCATTCTCTCTCAAGTATTCAAGCAAAAAATCGAAAGGCTGCCCCTAAATAGTGGCTACAACCCTAA
>SMJT01000033.1:1048447-1084588 GCA_004349715.1 Crucihimalaya himalaica | reverse complement strand
ACTTCCAAATGAAAGCTAATCCATTGATCTGTCTTGTATCCAAATTTGAGCTCAATCCATCGGTGGGAAATTATTCAACGGATGCCAAAAATCTCTCTAGAGTACTCTAAAAGCTCCAATTAAGCTCCAAACGTGCTAAAACCTGAAAAGACTCAAAAAGACTACAAAAGCACTAGAAAGACTCTGAAAACAAGACCTATATCATGGGTAAAAACGGGTAAAAACCATGATATATCAACTCCCCCAGACTTAGTCTTTGCTTGCCCTCAAGCAAACAGAAAGCTAAACTAGAGAAAGAGGTTTGAAAACAAGGAGACTCACCTGTTCTTGAAACATAGCAATGACCCTTTTACCAAACTTTCCAAATATCACCTAATCAGTTTCAGATCTAACCACCATGTACTTCTCCGTAGACATTTGCAGCTTTCCAGATTCAAGGAGTCTGGTGTGTGAGGTGTGTGGTGTGTGAGAGGTGGGGGTTTTTTGCTTGGAATCAGCTGGTCAGTGGAAGTGGAGTTTTGCAGCTTGGGATCACTGGAAGTGGAGTTTATTGTGCATCTTTCTTCCTTATACTTAGCTGGGCTTGGTATACTTCATGAGGAGTCATTAGAATCATAACAGTCCTTCTTACTTTGAACTTAAAGATAGGCCGATTGGTAAAACCATCATCACTAACTTTTCGATCTGATTGCCATGGTCTCCCAAGTAGTTTGTGACTAGCTTCCATTGGTAGAACATCACATAATACTTCATCTTCATATTTGCCGATAGACAAAGGCACTCTTACTTGTTTATTGACAGTCATTTCACCACTGTCATTGAGCCATTGTAAATGATATGGTTTTGGCTGCTTTATTTCCTTTATTCCAAGCTTCTTCACCAAAGTCTCGCTTGTAACTTTAGTGCAACTGCCACCATTAATGATCAGACTACATATTTTTTTCTTTTAACCATACACCATGTGTGGAATAGGTTTTTCCTTTGTTCTTGTTCTTCTGTTTTAGTCATCACGCTCAAAACCTTCAATGCAACTAGCAGATCTCCCGTAAGTGCTTTCTTATGATCTTCTTATGCTGAACTGTCCCCTTGCTGCTTCTCTTCAGATTCTATTTCCCCACTATCTTTGAGAAACATGATTCTTTTGTTAGAACATTCACTAGCATATTGCCCACGCCCTTGATATTTAAAACATTGAACATATCTTGATCTGGTAGAAACCATTTTTGCCTTACCTTTAGGATCCTCATATTCTGGCTTTGGCATGTTGAAAGGCTTATAGTCTTTGGTCTCTTCAAGTTTCTCGTCTCTTTGGTAGCTAAACTTTCTTGAACCATAACTAGGCTTAGAACTACTTCTTTTAAGTTGTTTCTCAAACATGACTGCCTTGTGAAGTAGTTATTCTATATCCTCATAGTGTTGGACCTTAAGTCGGTCCAAGATGTCTCTGTTCACACCTCCCATGAACCTGGCCATTGTAGCCTCACCACTCTCTTGAATGTTAGCCCTTAGCTGCAAGGTTTCCATTTGTTTATAGTAATCATCTACCGATTTGGTTCCTTGAACCAAATTCCTTAGCTTGTAATAGAGTTGTCGTTGATAATGATTTGGCACAAATCTTTTCCTCATGATGTTCTTCATTTGGGTCCAAGTGTCCACTGGATAATCCCTTATTCACCTTCTCGTAGTAACAACTTGATCCCACCAGTTCAAAGCATAATCATAAGACTCGGTTGTAGCCACTTTGACTATGTTTTCCTCTGTGTATTCTTGGCACATGAACACTATCTCCATTTTCTTTTCCCATTCGAGATAAGCATCAGGATCATTGGTACCATGGAATGGCGGAATGTGAACCTTCCTGCTGGCTAAAGTATCTCTAGGAGTGTTCCTTTCTCCTCCATTATGCATATGTCTTCTGCGTCCGCTTAGATTAGATGAATGGCTGTAGTAATTTGGCTGAATGTCTTCAATATGTTCTCTAGTTTGTCTCCTCAGCCTGTCTATTTCTCTTCCAAAATCAGAAATCTCTACTCTATTAACTTGAACCTTTCTTCCATCAGCTTAGTAATCGGTGCTGTGAGAGGGTCCAGTAATAGTTTGTGGTTCAGATTGTTGCTGGTTCCCTCTTGATCTCATTCACCCATGTTATCCTGAAGAGATCAAACCACACGTGAATGATCAACAAGTTAAAAGATCAAAATACCAACGTGTTTGTCAAAGATCAAGATCGATTATTTTCAAAGGATTCAAAACATTTTGAAACATAAACCATATCAAACGAATATTAAGATTAAGGATATATACAACCTGACACGAAATGGCTCTTATACCACTTGATATGAACTTTGTTACAGATTAACTTGTCCCTTGAAGTCACTTTGTGAAGTTGATCAGATGGAGAGGATTGATACTTCTAAAGAGTTGTGGAATGACTCTTAGACTATTTGACTTGTCTTTGCTTGGATGTGACGCACCAGAAAAAACACAAGATGAGACAGATATTACACACTATATGAGATCAAACAGGAATTCAAAGAGAACGAGTTTTTGAAAAGATGTTTGATAATCTCATAGAATCAAATTCCGAGGTTACAAATAGAGAAGGAGATGCCTTGGAAACGACAAAGGACTCCTCATGAGTTTACACATAATTAAAACCCAAAGATTGAACTCCGAGATTTATAAACATAAAATTTCGGACTTGTGCCTATATCAACAATGAGACTGGTGATAAAACTGTGTGAGTTTGACTAATTAAAAACCTTAGGCCTGAGAACCCATTGGGACAAAACAAGCCATAAGGAAAAGAGTACAAGTCACACACCTCCCATTGTTGAGGCCTAAACAACTTGAATCACAACCAATGTAGTTGGATAAGTTTCACGTTCAAGACTGCCCTTAATTTGTTGTAGAAGTATTCATACAGTTTGATTGAGTTTCTTTGGCTTAGATCTTGTCATGGGTCCAACCGGTACTTGTACCTCCTTAGCTTCTTGTTCCATATTCTCCTCAAGTTCAAGTAGATCTTTAACTAAAGACTCCATGGTCGTATCATCATCAGCTAATGGTTGCATGGCTATATCAATAACCATGTCGGAAATGATTGACCTTACGATGTCTCATTGGAAACCTGTGGCAAGAAATTTTATTATGTCTTAATGTTTGTTATTTTTTTGACGCAAGATGCAAAATAAAAAAAGTTCAAGTATTGAAACATTTGACCAAAAAAATAACACTTACGTAATATTTGAACGAAGACGCAAATCCTCGCGGATTGATCTGTATGATACCCAACTCATTCCCGATTAATTCCCTTTGTTTTATCAATTTAAGTTGTTCTTCGGTGTTGTCTGAGTAATACGAGCATATTATGACCATATAAATCCTATATAAAATTATGTAAAAAAATTAAATTAGTATTTAAACAAATTAAATAATAAAATAGTTTTAACATTCATTACCTCTCGTGTTTCAATATATCCTCACAATTGCTAAGAATATACATATGCAGCTGCGTATACTCCTACTGTGTTAGTTTTCCTTTCTTCCCTTTTCCACTTAAGCAACCAATTTGTGTAAACATGTTAGGTATATACACATGATAACTTGGTCGGCCGTCTCCATCATTATGGCTAGAAGGTCGACGACTCTTTGTTCGTACCTCGGATGGAAAATGATATTCGGCAAAATTTCAAGCTTCTTCATTGATGCTCAGAGCCACTATGGATCCTTCCACTTTTCATAAAATTATTTTAACCTTCTTTTTCAGATGAAACATATACTGCTCAAAAGGATACATCCATCGATACTGAACTGGATCTCGTAATGCTGCTTCTCGAGGGAGCTGAATTGATAAATGCTCCATAACATCAAAGAACGACAGTGGGAATACATTCTCCAAATTACATAAGATCATGGGGATATTTGCCTCCAAATTGTGGATATCGTAAACTGTCAGCGATCTCGTGCATATATCTCGAAAGAGAGCACCATTTCTTGCATATATAGATTGAAAATATAAATTAATTATTATATATAGGTATGCAGTAAACTATTTTAAATTGATTTTTATTATAGAAAATATACCCGCAATAGCTTCGTGAACGTTATCTAGAAGAAGATGTGCAAAAACTAATGGAAGGGAGGCGTTGCATCACAACATGACAGTCATGAATTTTCATCCTAGTAAACTTCCCTTCTCCAACATCTACGTAATTACGCAAATTACATGCGTAACCATCAGGGAACTTAACACCTTGGATAATTCAATCGAAGAAGGTCTGTTTTAAAGGCGCATTTAATTGATACAGTAATTGGACATCTCCCATTTGGCATTACTTCAAGCTCAGGTCAAAAACAAATATCTGCCAATTCTAATCTACACTTCAAATTGTCCTTTGTCGCCCCTTGGACGTTTAGGACAATGTTCATGATGTTATCAAAGAAGTTCTTTTCAATGTACATAGCATCAAAATTATTCCTCAACAATTGGTCTTTCCAATACGGCAAATCCCAAAAAATGATCTTCTTCTAACAATTGTGATATGTTCCAACACCGTCAAGAAGATAATGCCCATTACCACCGACATCAGGAGTCCTCGGTTCTCCAAAATCTCGCAACCGTATCAAAATATATGAACCATCTACAACGAGAGGTGGAACATCAAACCCTTTCATATTCTTCTTAAAAGAATTTTTGGTACGATGAAAAGGATGAATTTTAAGGAACCACACCAAGAATTTGAAGAAATGCAGTATTTCAAAATTGGAATTGGTTTGGGAGCTAGAAATATTTTATGACAATCAAATCAACATGGTTTTCGTCCATGTTTCAATTGGAATGCATCCGTGTTATCTTGACAATATGGAAATGATAACCGTCCATGAGTTGTCCACCTTGATAACATACCGAGTGCTGAAAAATTTCTTATGGTCCACATAAGTACCACACACATCTGGAAATTTGGTAGTGACGATACGTCATATGCTTCAACACCGTGTTCCCATAACATTCAGAGCTCATAAATCAATGGCTGGAGAAATATATCAAGTGATCCCTTTGGATGCTCTAGACCATGAACTAAAGATATGAGAAATAGAAACTCCCAAGGCATGCACAATGATGGCGGCAAGTTGTGAGGTCTTATGATTACTGGCCACAACGAATATTGTCTTCCATGCTTCTTAAATGGATTGAAACCATCAGTACATAATCCAAGGTATACATTCATTCGCTCATATGCAAAATAAGGATACACTCTAAGAAAATGTTTCCATTCCATGGATAATGCAATCGAAGAACATCTGTTTTAAAGGCACATTTAATAGATACACAGGAATTGGACATCTCCCATTTGACATTACATCAAGCTCATGTTAAGAACAAATATCTGTCAGGTCTAATCAAGACTTCGAATTGTCCTTTGTCTTCCCTTGGACGTTTAGGACGGTGTTCATGATATTATCAAAGAAGATCTTTTCAATGTATATAACATCAAGATTATGCCTCAACAATTGGTCTTTCTAATACGAAAAATCTTAAAAAATGCTTTTCTTCTACCGATTGTGATATGTTCCATCAACGTCAACATGATAATGCCCATTACCACCGACTTCAGGAGTCTTTGGTGCTCCAAAATCTCGCAACTGCATCAAAATATCTTTACCATCTACAACGGGAGGTGGAACATCAAATACTTTTGTATTCCTCTTAAACAAATTCTTGGTACGATGAAAAGGATGAATTCTAAGGAATCGCGTCCAGAATTTGAAGACATGTGGTAGTTCAAAATTGGAATTGGTTTGGTAGGTAGAAATCTTCTATGACAATCAAACCAACATGTTTTTCGTCCATGTCTCAATTGGAATACATCCATGTTATCTTGACAATATGGACATGATAATCGTCTATGAGTTGTCCACCCTGATAACATACCGAGTGTTGAAAAATTTCTTATGGTCCACATAAGTACCACACACATCTAGAAATTTGGTTGTGACGATACATCATATGCTTCATCACCGTGTTTCCATAATATTTGGAGCTCATAAATCAATGGCTTGAGAAACATATCAAGTGATCTCTTTGGATGCTCTGGACAAGGATCTAAAACTGTGACAAATAGAAACTCTCGACGCATGCACAATGATGGTGGCAAGTTGTAAGGTGTTACGATTACTAGCCACAACAAATATTTTCTTCCATGCTTCCCAAACGGATTGAAACCATCAGTACATAATCCAAGGTATACATTCCTTTGCTCTTATGCAAAATCATGATACCTCTTTGAAAATGTTTCCATGCTTCTGCATTCGAAGGATGTGTTATCTATTCTTCTGTTATGTGCTTTGCATGCCACCTCATTGCCTCTGTCGTATGCTCAGATTGATATAACCTCTACAACATGTCAGTTAAGGGTAAATACTACATCCTCTTATATGACCCCGAACTCGCCCACTAGTTTCCTGAAATCGTGGTTTCCTACACTATTTACATCTTTAATGGTTCCATCCTCTCTCTAGTATATCATACAATTATCAATGCATACATCAATCATTTGATATGGCAAACCAAGACCAGCTACTAATTATTGAACCTCGTAATATGATGTCGAAACATATTATCCTTAGGTAAGATATCCTTAACAAAATATGTTACCGCATCTACACAACCTTCTGCCAAATTGAAGTCCGTCTTTTTGGTCATCTTTGTATCCACTGTATGAAGGTTATCTTGATGCGTCTAACAAATCATAAAAACTGTCGGGCTTCTAAATCATGTTCTTCCATCCTTTCTAAATTAGGATCGCATGATGAATCTATAGTTTCTTTGTACGCATCATTAACCATCTGAACCGTACCTACACCAAAATCTACTTCCGTTTTTCTGCCCGATCCGCAATATAGGGTTCGCCAGTACTAGAAGCTGGTCTACCCGTGGAGATCTTATAACCCGGGGTAAATCCATTGATATATAGGTTATTGTACAATAAATAATTCTTCAGATTACGCGAATTGTGGCATACAGAACATGGACATTTCAACTTACGGGTTTTTTGGGCAGATGGTTGCTTACATGCCAATTCTATGAACTCTCCTACACCCCGTGCATATTCGTCATTTAATAAGTTTGACACCGGATCCATCCATGGTTTGTCCATTCACTACTGATAATAATTTGAGGATGACATCTTTGATTTTTAAAAATGGGAATCAAGAGAACAAGTAATGTGTTGTTAAGAATGAGTGTTTTTATTATATATAGACACAAATTTGTCTGTAATCCTTTGGTTTTCCGTCGGTGTTTTAAAAATTATAATGGAAATATTAAAGTCAACAAGAAACTAACTGATTACCGACAAAATTTTGACCATTAAAAGGACCCGTCGAACGTTTGTCGGTAATCCGTTGGTAATTACTGACAAAAATTAACCGTTTGCATATATTGTCGGTAGACTGTCGGTAAAAACCGAGGAGCAAATTTTCGTCAGTGAAAACCGATGGAATACCGACGAGTATCTACAACCCACTTTACGTCAATTTCTCGTCACAAAACCTTCGGTTATTCCCGACGGATATGGGCACGTCGGTTTTTCCGTCAGTTATGTGTGTGTTTTCTTGTAGTGCATGGTCTTTAATTAATGTTTTTCTCTTACTTTTCACAGTCCACTGAGAAGGATTCATGAGGAACTCCTTATGGACTTGGAAGCATGAAGGAGTCTCTTCTCAATGGCAAGCACAAGCAATCGGGAGAATTTTCAGCGTTTGTGGCAGAGAAACTGAAGGAACCTCAAAGCTTGCTGATAATGAACAACGTGATGCTGAGATTGCTGCCTGTGAAGCAGAGCACTCTTGAGCTGCGACAGAGCAAAAGGACAAGCACGAGCACTTATCCATGGTGGAATGTACATGCGACAAACTAATTTGTAGTTTCTAGACTTCGTGGCTTCTCATTTAGCTCCAGCAACTACAGAGCCTCTCTCACTCGGTCTTCCTCTACCAGATCCAACTACAAGACCATCTGCTTCTTAGGTTTCTTATCCTTGTTTTCTAAATTCATCAACTTGTCATTTTTGTATGTTTTGGGATTTGTTTGAGTTTTCCTTAACATAGTATTTTAGAGTTTAAATATTTTAGTTAATAATTTTAATCAAATGGTATTTTGAATCAAATTTCTTTAAATATTGAATCCCAAAATATAAATTCGTCCATTTGAGAAACATAACAAACTCCAATCAGTCACATACCAAATTCTTATTTTGACAACAAATATAGTCACTAAATAGTAGTCTATTACTCGCTAAGCTGTCGTAGAAGAATAGCCAAGTAGTCGCAACATTTTTACTTCATCGAAGCTTGATGTTCCTATATGTCGCTAGATAGATGTTCACTTAGTCATAGAATAGTCGGTAATGGGAACTAAATCTTACGACTATTTAGTGATTAACACTATCCGACTGGCATCTAGACCCATTCTATAGTCGTTCACTACTCGCCAAAGTAGTCACACATTAGTTGCAAGTATTGCAACTACATTAAGACTATTGCACGTCTACACACTGTTCATGTGGTGGTCATAAATTAATCGCCTTTTGACGAATATTTTTTCTGACTACGTACTTTAGTGACAAAATTTTCACAACTAGATGGTTTAGTCGCTATTTAGTCGTAATCCACCTTTTTCGACTCTTACTGTAGTCACTAAAACCATGTTTTCTTGTAGTGCTAGTGTTATGATGATTTGGTGAAGGCGTGGACAAGTGAATATGAAGCGGATTGATGGGAAACTTAAGCTGGCTTTCACGCATTCTCTTAAGGTTCATTGGATGGAGTGATACAACAAAACTCAAAGAAATGAGGCCTGAAGTTGATGCAGAATCAAACAAGCTCATTTTGACGCTTTTGTGAGATCGTAGGAAGGGCTATGTAGTGGATTGATGGCACCACATAGATGATGGAGGGATCTCAATAATGAAAAATACTCTTCTTAGAACAAATCACTCGTCCTAGAACATAGCAAAGGGATAGCCAAGCAGCGGCGGCATTGGAGAACAAAGCTGCAGGAAAACCTTATAAACGGTTCTTCAGCTAGCCCTAGGGCGGCTCAAAGAAATAAAAACGACATATCAACAAGACTAATTAGAAATAAAAGAAAAGGAAACTACTTAAACAACAAAAGACGAAAGTAAGCAAAAACAAGCTAACTATGGTGCACACTTGCTGGGACTCGTTCTCTGATATCTTGGGATGTTGTTGCCACTAGACTAACCCATTCTTACCTGCAAAAATCATAAATATTGAAAATACCTTATTTGGGCGAGTTTCAGGTCCATTTGTGCAAGTTGTGATCTTGTCTAGTTCTGTTATGTGTACCTTGAATTCTGGAGCGAGTCCTTCCTCTTGGAAACCCTTGATGTCACTTAGATGTAGATCTTCTCGTTCCTCCACTTGTATTCTTGTTCCACTTGAAGCTTGTCGGGTCTGTTGCTTGTCTTGGACTACCTTGCACCTATGAGGTGATCAATGTTGAGTTCTGATGTCTTTAGCTCCTACACCTACCAAAGAGTTAGACTTACCTTGGGTTTTACTTGGAGATGTTTCCTTGATGCTTAGACGAGCAAAGTTCTCCATTAGGTCCAAATCGGGTGCACTTGAAATCTCTTGTAAGGTTGTGAATTCTTGAGTCTTTCTGGGCAAGTCTCCAAGTTTCATGGTGTTTAGAAGAGTCTCTACAGCCTTTTTAAACCCTTCCTTGATCCTTCCTTCCCTTGATCGTATCTTCGATGCATTTTTCACCTTAGGTATGTTTGGTTCATCCTTGTCCGGTTCATGGTATGGTTCGATAACCTCATCACAACAACACATCGATACAAGGTTATTCAACCTGGATAAATATAAAATATTCTCAAGGTCGTTCAGACTATTTTGACTTTCGTAAAATTTCAAAAAAATCATTGATGCGTCTCATTCTGCTGTTTAATTAATTAGTTGGTTAGTTTCGGTGACTGGAAGCCTTCTAGAAGGGAAATATTCCAAAGATGCCAACCAATTGGTTGCAGTTTGCACTGATCGGTTAAGAAAATCACAAGAACTGATCGATTTCACTTTGCACCTATCGGTTGCCGCCTGTTAGGAAGCTTCTTTTATAATATTCTAGGATATCGTAGCACTATTTAAAGGGGGCTCGACCCCACTCCCAAAGCATCCGGCTCTGAACGCAAAAACACTCAAGAGATCATTGTACATGTATGCATGCGAGAAAGCATTAATCTTGATCTCAAATTACTAGCTACCTTAATCTCTTAGTGATAACTACTAAGCTAACAATCCTAACAAAAACTCTACTTTATTATTAAAAGTAAAAGCAAGGATTAAGTATATGATCGATAGATTCACAAAGCTCCCGAGCAACTCTCGTTGTCTATGAACACTTTTGTCACATTGGTTACAATCCAACGTTCCATTGCAACTCTCGTTGTTGAGAAATATCTAAAGGCATATTCAGACTCTCGTCTAGGATAAGCATTAACGACAACCTAGGTGAAGAATCACAACGTCAATCTCAACATAAACATGCATAAATACCCATCTAAAACATGCCATTTAGAAACCCTAAAACCCAACTGAGATTTACTCAAGCATGGCAAAGATAAAGCAACACAAAGATGAAGAACTCATAATCATTTTGATAAATCTACTACAAAAACTACAAATAAAATCTAAAAGAAATACATTAAATTAAAACTATAAGATAAGTATTTACAAGATGTTTTCACTCTCACACTCGGTGATTTACAACTAGGGGTTGAGCCCTCCTTTAATAGTGCAAGGGCCGAAGAGAAAAATGGAAGAATAGAGAAATGGAAATCTTTTGAAATTGCTAAAATGGAAATTTTCCATAACCGCCAACCGATCGGTGCAATGATGTAACCGAACGGTTCTCCTGATCTTCACAACTCGGTGCTACGTGCAACCAATCGGTTTGCGCGTCCGATTTTTTCTTTCTTCTGGTCCATTTGAAGCTCATTTGATTTATTTGAAGTCCATTTGATGCATTTAAATCCAATTTTTGCTCTAAACCTGTCTATTTTGTCTTCAAGCCCATCTTCTAGCGAAAACATGAAATACTCAATAACTATCTTGTTCTTGGTAAAAATACACAAGTTTCATCGTAAAAAAGTTTCACTTGGTTTTACATGGTGAAAAGTTTCACATTTTCAAAATTTTTAATCAAGTCTTTTTAGTAAATCCAGGGGATTAACTATCTTTTTCAAAGGACTTGCTTTGGTACGACCTTTTGAGAACTTATTCGGGAACATGTCAGAAGAAGAGCTAAAGTTTGGAATAACCATGTGCAGACTTAGAAATCAGGAAAGTCTCTATCACTCTGAAAATTGAATGATTTGAACTTAGCCTTACTTAGTGGAACATCGAATATTGACTTAATTTATCTCACTTAGAGGATTGGTAATCATGTTATGGAATATATATTCAGAATTATGCCTTGTTTTACCACTCTTTTGACCTCCGAATAGCAAGGCTCATTTTTAGTCTAGTACCACCCTAGCCCTTTGATTCAAACCTCATACACTCTTTTAAAATCATTGCCATTATGTCATTGCCATTATGTGCATTCATGTGTACAAACTACGAACTATACAGATCGACATAACTAACCTTTCATTAGGATTAAGAATGGTAGGCGTATGATTTTGGGACGAATATCAAGCTTCTGTATGATTAGGCCTTGTTGACATATTTTAGAGCTTGCTTAAAGAATGCTAGAAATGTTAGGAATTTCATGTTAATGCTTTTATTTTATGACAGAACCGTCCACCTCCCTTCATCATAAAAAAACAAATAAATCATGAGGGCGTTTTTAAGAAGGAATTGGAAAAGTCTAAGTTTAACTGAAAATACATCAAAGGAGTTTTAAAGATTTTATGGGGTTTAATATGGATTTTGAGATAAGTTAAATGGCATTAGTGAAAGGAAAGCTATATATGCATTAATTGGTATGTGTCTCACCGTGATTACGATAATGATTTGCATCCTAGTTGTTAGGATAACCAGAAACACATGAGTCACTATTAAATGCTTCTGTTACCAAGACCATAGCTTGTTCAATATTCCCTTTGTGAGACTGCACGCCTCATCTTAATGAATGTTAAAAGGTAAAGTTCATTGACATCTAGAGTTCCTTGTAGTCTAGAGATTCAGAGTATAGGCTATTACCAAATTCATGGTTAAGTACATAAAGAATGTACTGCTCTGACTTGGTTCTAATACAATTCATAGAAGGGAGACCCGATACAGTTCGAGTTTTTACTTGTTCTTTACATGAGGAAAAGCAAAGATTTAAGTCCGGAGTATGTATTAACCCCTAATTTTACTAGTTTTTAGAGTCTTTTTAATAATAAATCCCACATTTTTACCAAACACGGGATAGTTTAGTGTGTTTTCAGTGTTTAGAGAGAAAAGGGCTAAAAATGGGATTGAAGTCTTCTAGAACGGGAATATTCCAAAGATGCCACCCGATCGGTTGCAGTTTGCACTGATTGGTTGAGAAGACCTCAATAACTTATCAGTTGCACTTTGCACCGATCGGTTGCCGCCTCTTAGGAAGCTTCCTTTTAAAAGATTTTAGGATCTCCTAGCATTATATAAAGGTGGCTCAACCCCACCCTCAAACCATCCTGCTCTGAACGCAAAAAACACTCAATATAGCATTGTAAATATTTAGAGTTTTGTTTTAGCTTTTTATAGTTATGTTTTGCAATACAATTATGTTTCCATTCTTTTCTTGCTTATTTTCCGCAACTATGTTTGAGTAATTCTCTGTTAGCTTTTTAGGATTTCTAGTAGGATGGTCTAGATAATGTTTAATATACATGCTTTGTTAGAGGATTGAATATTAGGGTTCTTCGCATTGGTTATTGGTAATGCTTATCTGAGACGGGAGTCTAGATATTGCCTTTAGATAGATATGCGAAATGAGAGTTGGTAAAAATATCAGAATCTAGCCTAGGGGAGCAAGGTACCTCTGCGCAACGAGAGTTGGTAGAAGCCTTGTGAACATATCGATCCTTATCTGATTGCTAGGTTTTAGATCTTGATGGAGAACAATAGTTTCTGTTAGGACTGTTAGCTTAACACATTATCGCTAAGAGATTAAGGTAACTGACTTTTATAATTGAGTTCGAGATGGTGTTTAATTCTTCCTCACATATGATGGATGTTTGCTTGTCTAGATATCTTTGGAGATTCTATATTACATAGCTATCTATCCCTACATTTACTTTATTTCCATTATCAAAAGAAAAACAAAAAAAAAATTATTTTCATTGTTGTAGCTAACTTTTGATTATTATAGTCCATAGTGCATTTTATTGATCAAGATAAGCAAAATTAGGGTGATCCGTACGGACGGTACGGTCGAACGACGGATCAAGAAGAAGGTTGTCGTTTGAAGCGGCTTGGGAAAGAGAGGCTGAAGGATTGAGGGTTTGTCCAAGGCTTTCTAAAGCCCACTTGTGAAGTCAAAGGAGAAGAGCACATATGGAAGGGAAGAAAACAAAGAGACGTTGGTGGTGTGCACCACATAGTGAAGACCACATGTGTGGACCACTTGTGGTCCACCCACAGATTTACGAAGCCTCCTTTACTACTTTTAGGTCATTTGAGATTTCCCCGTTGTATTCTCATCTCCGTATTTATGTACTTGTAGCCGCAATTGTATACTCACTCCTTTAGAACAATGAAATCGATTTCACCCTTTACTCTCTAGTCTCTCATTTGTTCTTCATTGTTGATCATCTAAGTCTCTATTCTCAAATCTATATCCGCATAAATCTTACATGGTATCAGAGCATCGATTCTAAAGCTATTCTCTTTCTCGATTCATCCTCTTTATTCTCTCATCACACTTCTTTAATCTCACTTGTTTATTCTCTTTTCAACTCAATTTTCTTCTTTTTCCATCGGATCTATCATAGAAAAATCAAAACCATTGATGATTCCAGTCACTCTTAAGGGAGAAAACTATCTTCTTTGGTCTAGAACCACAAAAACGACTCTTTGTGGCCGCGGTGTATGGAATCATGTGGAGAAATCTCTTGAAATCAAGGAAGCCGCACAAGGAGAGGAGAGTAAGGTTGAAGAAACCATGGCCGAGGAGTGCAAATGGTTCCAAGAAAATCAGACCATTCTTTCTATCATCCAAGGCTCTCTTGAAGCCTCCATCCTTGAAGCTTACTCCTACTGTGAGACAGCAAAGGAGCTGTGGGGAACTCTCAAGCATGTCTATGTAAATATCTCTAATCTAAGTTGGGTCTTTGAGGTCAAGAAAACCATCAACATCTCAAGCAAGTAGACACAGAGTTCACCAAGCACTTTGGAATGTTCTGATCTTTATGGGCAGATAGGCTCCCAAGTCTTGATGAGGTGTTTTTTCAAGGTCAAAGGGAGAAAGGATCTCTTGGACTCTTTAGCGGAAGAGGAGAACTTGTCCTTGCTAACAAGAGCTCCTACAAGCACGAGGAGAGGAAGGTGTAGATTTGCAACCAATGTGATATGCTCAAATATAATACCCTAAAGTATCTAAGCAGTAGCTGTAGTATTCTAGGAGTCGAACCACAAAGACTCAAGATGTTCACTCAATAAATTTCAGAATATGAATTAAGCTAAGCGAAATAAATGTAATCAAGAATAACAAAACAATTAAAATCAAGTAATAAGATCAGTGAGGAAAAAGCTAGGCCTAGGGAAATTCGCAGGTAAATCAGAATTATCAATTAAATAAAAATGTCAGGAATAAAATAAGAATCGTTCTTGAACTTGAAACACAGGTGTAAAGTAAACCAACTGTCGTTGCGAAGACTATCTATGTCTAAACCTAGAATTCTAAATTTCTTTGCAAATTCTTTAGATTCAAACAAGCATTAACGATCAAGTTCAATTGTTCACAAAATCCTAAACCAAATTTCTTTGCGAATAGGTCTTTTGCTCACCAAACATTATTTCAGGCAATCAATCATACTTTCGTGCCAATTAAACTGCCTAATATCAGATTCTAGTTCGCGACGCTAGAATAAGCATTAATATCAAGTCTAGGCGAAGAACTCTATAGATTTTCCTAACAGTTTTTCCAATTTAACAATTCATCAAATACCTTTGATTAACCCTAAACCTAACAGGGAATCTACTCAGACATGTTGAATGAAACAAACATCATGAATAAGATAGATATCATAAAGTAAAATAGAGTAAGAAATACAAAGAGGGTTCAAGGTTCTTCTTCCAAAACTCAATAGCAAGAATACTCTATCTCCAAGAATCAATATGTTTCTCTGGAGGCTGAAAAACCTAGTTTTATATCTAAAAACACGATTTGGAGTTCATTAGAAAAATAAGGAAAACTTCTGTTTTTCTTCGGGTCTTCTTAAGAATGTGCGTTCTGATTATTGGTATCGACCAATACCGTGAATGGTATATATCGATACTGAGATCTTCAATCGCATTTCTTCCAAATGATGGTGTCGATCGATGCTGCATAGGTGTCAATCGACACTGCTTCAACTCAAATATGCTTCAAAAGCTCCCATAAATCTAATTTAGCTCCAATTGTGCCTACATCCGGAAAAGACTCTGAAAGACTCTAAAACTACTAAAAATACTCAATGAAAGGACTTATATCATGGTTGAAAGTGGGTAAAAACCATGATATATCAACTCCCTCAGACTTAGTCTTTGCTTGCCCTCAAGCAAACAGAAAACCAAAACAGAGAAAGAGGTTTGAAAACACGGAGACTCACCTATTCTTGAAACATTGTAATGACCCTTTTTCCAAGCTCCCAGATATCACCTAAACAGTTTCAGATCTGACTGCCATGTACTTCTCCGTAGACAATTGCAGCTTCCCAGTATCCACACATTATCTCATAGCATCAATCATACTAAATAATTCATTGACGTTTCATTACTGTTGTTGATGTTCAGGAACCTTCTAGATTCTTCCTCATGCGACATCGTGACTAAGGAACTACCCAAGTTTCATACTTTGGTATGATTTTTCAACTCCCCCAAACTTATCTCTTTTTATGCTTTTGATTTTGGATTAAGCTTCGCATATACAAATTAACGTTTGAGACGCGAGTATTGATGGTGATTGCCACGAAATCCTCGGTTCTCCCCTCTCAAAGTATCAAAGGTCTTAGGCGAATAACGAGGCCTCGGGAAATGTTCATATCCCTCGCTTTAGACCTTTGTGTGATCATTCCTTATCCAAGTAGAAAAGTGGGATCACTGGAAATGTTCCTAGCCCTCTACTCGGCAGAAATCATCTCATATTTCATACATATTCTATATCAACGTGTGTCAAAGGAGAGATATACCATAATTTTCAAAAAAATGGGTTCCTTTGTCAGATATGAATGATGAATCAAGTTCAGTGAACACCAACCTCAGAAATGGAGTGCAAAATTTGGCTCAGGATTTGGAAGAAATCTGCAGGAGACATGGGTGTTTTCTAGTCAACTGGTCAGTCTTTGGATTTTTCATTAGTCAATCTTAGAGATGAATCTGTGACATTGGTTACTTAAAAACAAAGTCAGAGCAATGGATTCAAGTAAAAGTTCATCGTCTCCAATAGGTTTTGACTCAAGAAAATAAAATTTGACTCAAAAAAAAGTACAATGTCAGTAACTACCTCCCCCAGACTTGAGCAACATTGTCCCCAGTGTTATCGAGCCCAGTGAAGGCAAAAGAAAGCAAAAGAACAAAATGGCTGAAGAGGTGCACAAAGGTTAACATCGTTAGAGAAGGGGTATCAAGCGATGGTCTAACTGGTGTCGATCGATACTTGTAAGGTATCGACCGATACTGAGAAAACATCGATCGATACAGAAACTGTGTCTCCTGAAATTGATGCCCAGATTCGGTCCCGGAGAACCAGAAGTTAGATCGAATCACTGTTAGATCATGGAACACAAGTTAGGAGCAACAAGGATATAACAAAGCCACAAGTTCAACATAGATAGAGTACTAACAAGGGGACAAAAAGGTTCAAATGCAAAAACAAGGAAAAGAAAAAGATAGATCTAGTAGTCTGAATTATCATCATCGGATACGGCGTAGCGAGATGAAGGTCCGGGTGTGGAGGAGCGAGCATCCGTAGAGGACATACAGCGGTAGCGAGATACAGCGGCCCAGATGCTCTGTAGGCTCTCCACGAGGTACCTCTGAAAGGAGGCGGTCTCCATTGGTAGATCTGGTGGTGGAGGGAAAGAAGGGGCAGAAGCAGATGTCTGGTGGCGCTGTGAACGGTGGGGCTGACTTCTAGCAAAGGCAGCTGCGGGTGTCGCATCATCATCGACCGGGGTGGATGGGAGTCGTGAAGGAGCACGTACACGTGTAGCCAGGGAAACCGAAAGCAAGCTGGGATCTGGATCGAAATGCAGCTGAGACGGGTCATCGCCAATACGGGTTAGAGCGCGGTTGGGGAGCTGCACAAAGAGCTCTCCATCCGTCGTGGGGAGACACCAGCGGCGAGTTGGCTTCAGCCAACGCATGTGCTACATATGCTGCTCATCCATAAGAGAACGAGCTGTGATGATCGAGCACTGTGAGGTGGAAATGCTGAAGTGCTCGAAGA
This sequence comes from Crucihimalaya himalaica, assembly GCA_004349715.1. Lineage (NCBI taxonomy): Eukaryota > Viridiplantae > Streptophyta > Magnoliopsida > Brassicales > Brassicaceae > Crucihimalaya > Crucihimalaya himalaica. The sequence goes on along the minus strand of SMJT01000033.1, from coordinate 1,066,938 downwards.
TAGGAGTGAGGAGGCTGCCGACCGACTCGGTCTTCCGCGCAGTGGCGTAGTTGCAGCCAGAGAAGGACTTGGTCTTCAGAGAGACCAAATGGTGCGCAAAAAGAGTGCCTATGTTGATCGCGCGAGGTTCAGCTCGGGCCACTCATATCGATCCTCAGGGATGAGGTCGCCAACAGCCTCGTACAGTAAGATCAGCTCCGAAATCCTCAACTTGTTCGGCTCCATCTTGCAGAGTAGAGTGGTGCTTAGAATGCGGACGATGCAACGAAGATTCGGATGGCGAACGTCTATCTGCGTCGTAGTCTTGGAGTGGTAGGCTCCTAGACCGATGTGTCTCCAGAAGACTTGCGCATCATGAAACTGGGTAGGTAAAGCTACCTGCCGAAGATCGCGATCAAAACCGTAGATGTCGCAGAGGTCAGGGATTGGCAGCTGGTAACAGATCCCCCGAATCAGGAAGGTTAGAGTGCCCTCCAAAGCGTCGCGGTGGACCTCGTCTCTGTAGTAGACTCGTGGTGTCCCGAGGAACTTTCGAACTAGGTCGGGATAGGTCGTACTGACGTGAGTACAGTGTCCCTAAACCAATCTTATCGAGCATGTTTGAGAGTTCCACGTCGATACCCAGGCGCCGCATAGTGTGAGGATCGATGAAGCGTGTAGGGACGATGACAACGCGCAGCCACTCGTTGTAGAACAAAGTATCGTAGTCATCCCACTCTTCGGTAATGGGGCTATAGACGCAGGCGTCACTCTCAGTCTCCTCCTTGGGCAAACCTGCCCAATCACGCCTCGGGATAATTCTCTTCCCTTCCAACTTAGGCCAAGGAGGCCGAGCAGCAGGAACAGGGGCAGAGGGAGACGGTGAGCGTCGTGGTGCAGCTCTCAGGTCACTAATGTGAAGATCAAGGAAACTCTGTAATGCTCTCTGGTCAGAACAGCTGTGATGATGCCGGCATGCCAAAACGATCAACAGAAGGACTCCACCTCGTCCTGGAGACTGAATTCGTGGCGTGGTGGGTTGGAATCGGAGGCTTCTGAATGCCGTGGCTTCTTCCGTGGAGCCATCTGAGAATAATCAAGATGAAATCAAATAGCAAGTCAGCATACATTTCGGATTAGCGCAGGTATTGACCGTTACCGAGAAGGTATCATCTGATACTCGGGACAGATTCACAAAAGATTCTCAACACGTAAAAATCGAACCAATACAACCCCACCCATGGTGTCATCCAGCCACTACAGTTATCCAGGTAAAGAAAATCAATGCATGCAAGAAATTCAGGGGAAGTAGAATCGAGTTTTGTCAGACCTCACACCGAATCCAAAAGGTGAGATTTCGAGTTCATTATCTGGTGGATCGAGTAAATGGGTGCTAAAATGACAATGGGGACGAAAATCCGACTGGTATGGGTTGTGAAATCGATCGAATCGGTCGAGAAATGAAAAACTTCGAGAGAAAAACGGATGGAGCAGCGGCATCGATCGATGGAGGAATGAGGGAGTGAAAAAAAAAACCTGAGGGTTTTATAGTAAAACTTACCTGGGTGCTGGGTATCGACCGATACCGTAAATGGTATCGATCGATACCCGCTTCCTAATAACATAGGTCTGCTTTGGTATCGGTATCGTTCGATAATACCTGGGTGTCGATCGATGCTTGTCGTCTGAACCTGGTTCACGTGAAGACACAAGACAAAAACAAAACGAAAAATCAAAAGAAAAACTTATGTACAGACTCACCAATGGGTTGCCTCCCACCAAGCGCTTGTTTAATGTCCTTAGCTTGACATTGGGATTAGTCAGGCGGCTGGTGGTTCAGCCAGAGGCAGTATGTGGCCATCTGGGATTGTGGCTTGCGCCCTATAGTGTTTCACCCGCTGTCCATTGACAGTGAACTCTTTTCCCTCGGCACTCACCAAGACTATTGCACCGTGTGAGCAGACCTCCTTGATTTTGAAGGGTCCTGACCAACGAGAACGCAATTTCTCAGGAAAAAATTGTAAACGAGAGTTGTACAGGAGTACCTGGTCATTCGGTTCAAAGTGGCGAGAAATGATCTTTTTTTTGTGATAGGCTTTAGTCCTTTCCTTGTACAGTTTGAGTTCTCATAGGCGAGGTGTCTGATTTCATCCAATTCATTCAGTTGAACCAATCGCCTTTGAGCAGCAGTCTTGATGTCGAAATTCATCAACTTAGTAGCCCAGGCCGATTTGTGCTCAATCTCAACTGGAAGATGACATGCCTTCCCGTAAAACAAGTGGAATGGTGTTGTGCCGAGTGGTGTCTTGAACGCAGTCCGGTATGCCCAAAGAGTGTCGTCGAGTTTCAGTGCCCAGTCTTTCCGTGTTGTGCCAACTGTCTTCTCCAAAATCTCTTTGATCTGTCTTTTGGAGACCTCGACTTGCCCACTGGTCTGAGGGTGATAAGGTGTGGCAACGCGGTGATGCACGCCGTACTTTCTCAGCAACTTTTCGAAGACCTTGTTGATAAAGTGAGTACCACCATCACTTATCACGACGTGAGGTACCCCAAACCGAGGGAAGATAATGGTCTTGAACAGCTTCAGAAGGACGGAAGAGTCGTTGGTAGGACTAGGAATTGCTTCCACCCACTTGGAGACGTAATCGACGGCGACCAATATGTATCTGTTCTATCGCGATGGAGGGAAAGGTCGCATAAAATCAATGCCCCAGCAATCGAAAACTTCCACTTCAAGTATGAAGTTCTGTGGCATCTCATGTCGTTTGCTGATTTTTCCTCTTCTCTGACACACATCGCAACGTGAGATGAAAGCGTGGGCATCTTTGAACAGTGTAGGCCACCAAAAACCGGCTTGCAGAACCTTAGAAACCGTTTTGAATGTAGCGAAATGCCCAACATACTTAGATCCATGGCAGTGGTACAGAATTTCCGACGCTTCAGTCTCAGCTATAAATCTTCTGTAAATCCCATCAGGACAGTGCTTGTACAGGTATGGTTCATCCCAAAAGTAACGTCTGACATCTCGCATAAATTTCTTCTTAGCATACTTTTTGAGATGTTTTGGCTCATAATCTGCAGTAAGGTAGTTAGCAATGTCAGCATACCAAGGCTCAGTAGGAGTAATGACAGCCAAGGATTCCGCAGCACTGGAACGATCTGCAAACCAATCAGCACTGGAAGGTAGCTGGTATCGACCGATACCAAAGGAGTGTCGATCGATGTTGACATCTTGAACATATTGTAACAACTCGTGAGGGAATTGATCGATACCCCAGTGGTGTCAATCGATGCTTGCGTTTTGTAGTGGCAGAGCCGAATCTAAGTTGTGTCGAATTCCAGTTTCTATGAAGTAGATTTTCTCCTCAGGCAAGGAATCATTAATAGGAACTACATCATCGATTTTCATTCGTGAGAGATGGTCTGCAACTCCATTCTCCACCCCTTTCTTATCTTTGATTTCGATGTCGAAACCTTGGAGCAGTAGAACCGATCGGCATAAACGAGGTTTCAGATCCTTATCCTACAATAGGTACTTAAGAGCAGCATGGTCTGTATGAACGATCACCTTGCTCCCAATCAGATAAGAACGAAATTTCTCAAAAGAGAACACAACGGCAAGTAACTCCTCGCATCACACATGATCTCAAAAGGGAGGTTCCAATCTGGCAGCTGAACAATAGGAGTAGTGACCAACGCCTTCTTGATCATTTCGAATGCGACGAGACATTCTGGTGTAAAATCGAAGGTGACGTCCTTACATAGAAGAGCAGTAAGTGAACGAGCTAACTTGGAGAAATCCTTAATGAATCTGCGATAGAACCCGGTGTGACCAAGAAAACTCCGAATGTCCTTTACAGATGTAGGTGGTAGGAGGCTTGTCATGACCTGAATCTTAGCCTTATCAACTTTGATCCCAGCCTTGGAAACCTTGTGTCCCAGAACAATGCCTTCTTGAATCATAAAATGACACTTCTCCCAGTTTTGAACCATATGTTTCTCTTCGCAGTGCTGAAGTACCTTGCATAAGTTGTCCAGGCATCCTTTAAATGAAGACCCATAAACAGAAAAGTCATCCATAAAGACCTCCATGAAATCCTTGATCATGTCTGAAAAAATTGACATCATACATCTCTGGAAGGTGGCCGGAGCGTTACACAACCCAAACGGCATTCTCCTGTAAGCGAACGTGCCGTAGGGACAAGTGAACATCGTCTTCTCCTGATCATCTGGATGTATAAGGATCTGGAAAAAAGCCTGAGTATCCATCTAGCAAACAATAGTATGGGTGACTTGCCAACCTTTCCAGCATTTGGTCAATGAATGGTAATGGAAAGTGATCATTCCTTGTCGCCGCATTCAACTTCATGTAATCAATACACATGCGGTGCCCAGTGATAGTTCTTGTTGGAATCAGCTCATCTTTCTCATTCTTTACCACTGTGAATCCTCCTTTCTTGACGACATGAACTGGACTGACCCAACTGCTGTCAAAGATGGCATAGATTATTCCTGCTTCCAAGAGTTTCATGATTTCTTTCTTTACCACTTCCTTCAGATTCGGGTTAAGCCGCCTCTGATGCTCAATCGAAGCTTTCGACTCATCCTCCAAATGGATCCGATGCATGCACAGATCTAGTGATATACCTGAAATGTCATCAAGAGAATAGCCGAGAGCTTTGCGATACTTACGCAGCTTGCTCAGCAGTAAAGCGACCTCTGCATGGTTCAAAGAAGAATTAACAATCACAGGATATGTAGAGTTAGGGCCAAGAAAGACATACCTCAGGTTGGTGGGGAGTGGTTTAAGATCGAGTTTAGGAGCTCTCTCCTCACTCCAATCGCCCAACGAATCGGATCTGGCACGAGAGACAACCAGCTCCTTGGGAAGAAGCAGTTGGTGTCGAACGATGCTCTCTGTAGTATCGATCGATGCTTCAGGACTGTTGTCAGGGATTGTGGCGTACCCAGCAGCAACCTCACTGGAATCTATCTCTGTGTTAGCCGAACAAACCAATGCTCTCTCCAACGTGTTCTCAGGGTGTTGTCGCATGAAGTACTCATCTGATATATCACTGAAGGTATCTATGAAGAACGTCTGCCCATCTATAGTTGGCTTCTTCATCATCTTTTCCATGTTGAAGGTCATGATCAGATCACCAATGTTGAGGGATATTCTCCCATTCTTGCAGTCGATCAGAGCGCCTGCTGTGGCTAGGAAAGGTCTGCCCAAGATCAGTGGATCTCTTGGTTCAGCATCGTACTCTAAGACTATGAAATCAGTCGGAACTAAGCAGTCTCCGATCGTAATTGGAACATCCTCGAGTAATCCTTCAGGGAATCGCACTGAGCGGTCAGCAAGAATCAGAGATATCCTAGTAGGTGTGAAGTCTGTCATCCCCATTCTCTTGGCTACCGAGTATGGCATGAGGTTCACACTGGAACCAAGATCGCAAAGGGAACGTTTGAACCTCTCAGTGAAGCTTATGCAATCCAATACAAAACTTCCAGGGTCTGGTAGTTTTTCTGGACTTTTGTTGAGAAGAATACTCGTGAGTGATTCTCAGTACCCCTTCCTCAAGATTCACATTGCTAGACACCATCCTCATGATATACCATCTGAAAGATGGTGAAATCATGAAAGCATCGACGAACGGGAGTTCAACAACCAACTTTTCTAGCATTGCCTTGCATCTGGCCTCCTCTATTTCTTTCTTAGTCTTGGCAAGGGGTCGAGGGAAAGGTATCTTAGGCACGTAGACTCTCCCAATGTGTCTTGTGGACTCCTTCCTCTCGACATCTGGACTGGTATCGATCGACACTGGGGGGTGTCGATCGATGCTTGTGGTTGTGCAACAGGTGCTACCGAATGTTGAACGGGCAACGATCGATGTTGAGTGGTATCGACCGACACTAGGGGAGTGTCGATCGATGCTTGAGCAATTCCAAGAATCTCATTGTCGTCGTCTCCAGCAAGATCGACGAGCTGCTTCGGAGAGTTGGTTTTCTTCAACCCTGGAATGACCTCTCTTCCACTTCTCAAGGTGATAGCGTGAACGTGCTCCCTTGGATTCACCGTTTTTACCGGAAGGAAACCATCCTGTCTCTTAACAGTTTCTGCAGTCTGGGCAACCTGAGTTTCCAACTTCTTTTGATGAATGTTAAGAGCTTCGATTTTTCCATTCAGGTCAGTGTACAAAGCATCCATCTTTCCATTGAAATCAATAGTAATCTTTTGCTGCCCCTCAAGAATCTGTTCAAGCATAGTTTCAACCTTGCTTTCCTGAGTCTTGGGGGGGGGGGTGTCTGGTAAGATAAATTCCCATAGGTGCGAGTGTATCCACTGTTCTGAAATGGTTTCTGAGCAAAGGAGTTTGCTCCGAAATTCGTGGACTTAAAATCGGATTTGAACCCTCCTCTCTGAGAGTTGTTGGTGAAACCGCGGTTGTATGACGAATTCTGAAATCCATTACCACCAATGTAGTTGACATCCTCTGCTTCACCTTCATCGACGTTCTCGACTTCCTCAGCAAAATGCACTGCCTTCTGCTACTTGCCCATCAACAAATTGTCAACCGAATCCAGCTTCGCATGTACCTCAGCAATTTGTAGCCCATCAACGTTCCCATTCTGCTTCTTTCGCTCGTAGTCGGCATTCTTGGTGCTGTTGCTAGATGCCAAGTTCTCCATCAGTATGCAAGCGTCTTCAGGATACCTTGTGTTGAAATTCCCATTGCTTGCAGCGTCTAGGGCCATCTGATACCTCCAATCGATCCCTCTGAAGAAGATACCAAATAATTGGACTTGTGAGAAACCGTGGTGAGGACAATCTCTCTGATAAGACCGAAATCGAACCCAAGCAGCTTTGAATGCCTCAGTTGCTCCCTGAGAAAACTGGGAGATCTTGTTCCTGAGCTCTTTGGATCTTGCATCATCATCGAAATTGTTCAGAAACGCATTCTTAGTCTCCTCCCAAGTTGTCAGAGATCCTGGAGGCAACTGCTTCAACCAGTAAGCTGCATCTCCACCAAGAGAGTATGGGAAGAGCTTACAGTAGAGGAACTCATTGGGTACTCCATTGTACTTGATACTGGTGACCAAATCTTCGAACCTCTCGATATGATCCATGGGATGCTCATGAGAAAGACCATGAAAAGGGTGCTGGCCTACAAAAGTGTAGTATGCAGGCTTCAACTCAAAGTCGTTTCTCTGAAAGGTGGGAATACGAATCGCAGATCGATTGGCATAGAATTGGTCCGGTCTGTTGTATTCCCCAAGCATTCTGGCGCGATTAACCAGAGCATTCCCAACATTCCCACGCACAGCCGGTGGGACAATCTCACTAGCTACCGGACCGTACCGGTGCAGGGGCAACAACGTTTCCTTCTGCATCAAGCCTCTGTCCTTGCTCGTTACACAGGTGACCTTCCAGATCTCTCAAAACTCCAGCTTCATCACGAGCGAGCACAATCGGATTGTTCATCTCTGCTTCTTTCTTTTGCTTTCTGATCGTGCGCTCTAAATCAGCTAGCTCTTTGTTAGATAGATTGGTCAACTGCTTGTTTTTGCTCCTTCTGGTTTCTCGATGCTGCATACACCTGAAACACAGAAATCAAATCGCGTAAGTAACAGGAATTAAAAACGAGTATCGATCGATACCTGAAGGGTGTCGATCGATGCTCGACAACTTAGTCGAAATTCTAAACCGAAATCTAATGGTGAAATTAGAGTACCCGACAACGGCGCCAAAATTTGATATGCTCAAATATAATACCCTAAAGTATCTAAGCAGTAGCTGTAGTATTCTAGGGGTCGAACAACAAAGACTCAAGATATTCACTCAATAAATTTCGGAATATGAATTAAGCTAAGCGAAATGAATGTAATCAAGAATAACAAAACAATTAAAATCAAGTAATTAGATCAGTGAGGAAAAAGCTAGGCCTAGGGAAATTCGCAGGTAAATTAGAATTCTCAATTAAATAAAATGTCAGAAATAAAATAAGAATCGTTCTTGAACTTGAAACACAGGTGTAAAGTAAACCAATTGTCGTTGCGAAGACTATCTATGTCTAAACCTAGAATTCAAAATTTCTTTGCAAATTCTTTAGATTCAAACAAGCATTAACGATCAAGTTCAATTGTTCACAAAATCCTAAACCAAATTTCTTTGCGAATAGGTCTTTTGCTCACCAAACATTATTTCAGGCAATCAATCATACTTTCGTGCCAATTAAACTGCCTAATATCAGATTCTAGTTCGCGACGCTAGAATAAGCATTAATAACAAGTCTAGGCGAAGAACTCTATAGATTTTCCTAACAGTTTATCCAATTTAACAATCCATCAAGTACCTTTGAATAAACCCTAAACCTAACAGGGAATCTACTCAGACATTGTTGAATGAAACAAACATCATGAATAAGATAGATATCATAAAGTAAAATAGAGTAAGAAATACAAAGAGGGTTCAAGGTTCTTCTTCCAAAACTCAATTGCAAGAATACTCTATCTCCAAGAATCAATATCTGCCTCTAGAGGCTGAAAAAACCTAGTTTTATATCTAAAAACACGATTTGGAGTTCATTGGAAAAATAAGGAAAACTTTTGTTTTTCTTCCGGTCTTCTGAAGAATGCGCGTTCTGATTATTGGTATCGACCGACACCGTGAATGGTATCGATCGATACTGAGATCTTCAATCGCATTTCTTCTAAATTATGGTGTCGATCGATGCTGCATAGGTGTCGATCGACACTGAGCTTTAATTCTCCGAACTGCTTCAACTCCAATATGCTTCAAAAGCTCCCATAAATCCAATTTAGCTCCAATTGTGCCTATATCCTGAAAAGACTATGAAAGACTCTAAAACTACTAAAAAGACTCAATGAAAGGACTTATATCATGGTTGAAAGTGGGTAAAAACCATGATATATCACAATGCAAGAAGAAGGGGCACATAAAGGATAAGTGTTGGATCCTTCATCCTCATCTCAAGCCAAGAAAGTTCAAAGAAGGTCCAAGGGCAAACATCTCAGTAGAGTCCAAGGAAGAACAAGGAAAAGCTATGGCCACGTCTTCCTCCTAATGTTGTAAGGAAATCGGACTTGAAAGCACTCATCAAGTCTGTTGCCTCACTCAAAGAGTCTGGTAACTCACTTCTATCTCACAAACCTAGCACCTCTCTTGTTGTAGATTCGGGTGCTTCTCACCATATGATTAGTAATCTGAATCTATTAGGGAATATAGAAACGGCTTAGGAAATGTGATCATAGCAAGTGGTGATAAGGTATCGGTTAATGGATTAGGGAACTTAAGATTGCTTGATAAGGAGTCTAAAGCTTTTTATGTGCCTAAGTTTAAAAAGCTAATAAAGACTTGAATTGATATTCTATATTTGGGCTTACTGATGTTCATTTTTAGGATATTGAGACCGGAAAGATACTTGGAGAAAGGAGGAATTAAGGATGAGCTTTATGTTCTTGAGAGCACTTCACCAAACGCTTTGAACTCTTTAGATTTAAATTCCAGTAGTAGAGTTTGTTTGATTGTAATGTGGCATGCTAGGCTAGGCCATCCTCATTCTCGTGGTCTTAAATTGATGATGCCTAATGTATATTTTGATCATCTTAGTTGTGAAGCTTGTATTCTTGGTAAACATTGCAAGATTGTCTTTCCTATATCGAGTACTACTTATGAAAATTGTTTTGACTTAGTTCATTTGGATGTTTGGAGCTTACCATGCATATCTAGGGATAATTACAAATATTTTCTGACCTTTATTGATGAAAAATCAAATTATTCTTGGATTACATTGCTTCCCTCTAAGGATCGTATGTTTGATGCATTCATGAACTTCCAAAACTATGTCACTAACTAGTTTAAAGTTAATGCTGGAGAATATTGAAGCCATAGGTTCAAAGAACACTTAACCAAACACGGGATCATTCATCAACCAAGATCTCCTTACACACCAGTACAACAAAAGGGAGTGGCACAAAGGAAGAATAGGTACCTAATGGAAGTGGCAAGATCAATGATGTTCCACACCAACGTGCCAAAATGTTTTGGGGGAGATGCGGTCATAGCCGCTTGTTATCCAATCAGTCAGATCCCACCAATGATCCTAAACGATTTCTCACCCTTTGAAGTACTTAACAAATTAAAACCTTCAATTGATCACTTAAGTGTTTTTGGTTGTGTTTGCTTTGTGTTGGTGCCAAGGGAACAAATGAACAAAATATATGCAAAGAGCACCATGTGTATATTTCTTGGAAACTCAACTACGTAAAAGGGCTACAAATTCTTTGATCTTTGAAACAACAGAATGATGGTGCCTCGAGACGATAAATTCATTGAAGAACATGGGTATTATGGGGAGAAAGATTGGGAGAAGCTAAAGGTTGTATATAATTCTCCATCCGATCGAGCCACTAGACTAAAGTTTTTTCTCGATCATCTTGGAAATTCAGCTCCTTGGGGACCTATGGATGGATAACGGAAAGGAGGAGAGAAACCTATAGACCAGGACAATGGAGAAGAATGGGTAGACCAAGTTGGCCAAGAATCCCATTCGGATGGTACACATGAAGCTAATCCTAAAGAAAGAATAGAACAAGTGGATCAAGAACCTAATCCAGAACACCATGCTATCCAAGAACTCCATCCACGTAACCTACATGAACCAACAAGTGGGGAGTCAGCACAAAGCCACACACATGGAGCCATCGATGGACCATCCTTTGGTCCATCCCTTGATCAGGAGAATGATAAAGGAGCATCAACCGATGATAATCTAGGAGTGCAAGGATTCGTAGTTCCCGAGACGCACCAAGAGAACCATTACGAATAAGGAGGAGTCCAAGGGTTAGAAAGCATCCAGATATTTGGGTAAACACAATTGTGTACTACAACAACCAAGCGGTGGATCACACTATCCAAGACGTGTGTTCACTTTCCCTCTTGCCATCAGATCATCAAGCCTTCCCAGGGAAGGTTGATTCAAACCACATTCTCCAAACCTAGGATGAGGCCAACAGTAAAGAAGAAAGGATAAATGCGGTTGGAGATGAGGTTGAGGCGATGGAAAGAAAAAATACATGGGATGAGGTTGCTCTACCTTCCAGAATGAAGGCGGTTAGATCCATGTGGGTATTCAATATTAAGTACTTAGGAAATGGGGACATTGAGAGGTACAAGGCTCGGTTAGTTGCTTGCAGAATTACCCAAACCTATGGAGAAGACTACATGGATACATTTGATCCCGTGGCCAAGCTTCATACGGTTAGAGTGGTTTTCTCATTGGCCACCAACCTCACATGGGAACTTTGGCAAATGTATGTCAAAAATGCCTTCTTGTAAGGAGAACTTGAAGAAGAGGTGTATATGACACCACCTCCCAGTCTTGAATACACGGTCACTCCGGGAAAGGTCCTAAGGCTTAGAAAAACTACCTCCCCAAGGGCTTGGTACCAAACTCTCAGCTCCACTATGAAGGAATCAAGGTTCAAGAGATCGGAAGCCGATCACACCTTGTTCACACTACAAGAGCCTAAAGGTGTTGTTGTTGTTCTCATTTACGTGGATGATTTAATCATCTCCGGAGATAACACGGAAGGTATTGCATCAACTAAAGCTTTTCTTAAGTCCTCTTTTGATATAATGATCTAGGTGCTCTAAAGTACTCCCTAGGGATTGAAGAGATATGAAGGAATCGGAAAAGTCTAAGTTTTGTTGAAAAAATGCATCAAGTAGACCCAAAGGAAGAAAAACTCGTATGAACAAACCAAGCGGTTGCACTTAGCATCGATCGTTTGAGAAGATCAAAAGGACTGATCGGTTGCATTTTGGTGATTTGAGAAGATATCTATTTCTCTAAACTTCCATTTTTCCTCTTCTCCCTTACACTATAAAAGGAGGGTTCGACCCTTAGTTGTAGATCATCAAGCCTTAGAGCAAAAAACACCTTGTAAATATTTCTCTTATAGTTTTAAGTTAAAGTCCTTCTTTTTGGGTTTTATTTAGAGTTTTAGTAGTAGATTTAGCAATATGATTAGTAGTTCTTTATCTTTGAGTTGCTCTATCTCTACTATGCTAGAGTAATTCTCTGTTGGATTTTAGGATTTCTGATATGACGTTTGGTTAGGTATTTATGCATGTTCATACTGAGACTGATGTTTTGATTTTTCGCCTAGGTTTTCAATAATACTTATTTTAGATGACAGTCTGAATATGCCTCTAGATATTTCTCGACAACAACAGTTGCTATGGAACTTTTGATTGTAACCTCGTTGAGCAAAGTATCTGAAGACAACGACAGTTGCTAGGAGGTTTGTAAACATATCGATCTTATTTAAAATGCCTGCTTATAATTCTTATAATAAACAACACTTTTTGTTGGGATTGTTAGCTTAGTAATTATCAATACGACACTAAGGTAATTTATATTTGTGATTGAGTTCAAAAATAGTTTATAATGCTTTCCCATACGCATGCATGTTTCTTGATTAGAATTTCTTTAGGATTCTTTTTACCCATATTATCTATCTATTTTTATTTCATATCTATTTATTTAATTGTATAGAAACCAACCAAAAATCCTTTCAAAGGCATTAGCTAAGTTTTGCTTGCCATAATCTATAGTGTATTTGTTTTGGTCCTTGTGGATTTGACTTCTAAGTAATATAGTGGTGTATCCTACACTTGCATTAATTATTTGGAGTAAAACTTACACTGAACACTTTTTGCCAAGAACAATTTAGTTTTCGAGTCTTTGTGTTTTCGCGAGAAAATGGGCCTGCATACGAAAAGAGAGACTTAAAGATAAAATGAGCTTCAAATGGATCAAATGGGCTTCAAGTTGATCAAGAGGACCGATCTATTACACTTACCACCGACCGGTTGTGAAGACTAGGAGAACCGATCGGTTGCACTTTGCACCGAACGGTTGAGCTATGTGGAAAATTTTCATTTTGGCTATTTCAGAATATTTCCATATTTTCTCTCTCTCTTGTACTATAAATAGAGGGCTTGACCCCTCTTCTAAAATCATCCAGCCTTAGTGCGGAAAACACTTGTAAATACTTTTATCACTTTTTTAGAGTTTTAGTTATGCTTTTGTAGTTTATTAGTAATTCAATATTGAGTTTCTCATCTTTGTCTTGTTTATCTTCTACTATGCTTGAGTAATTTTCTTAGTACGTTTTAGGATTTCTAATAGGATGTTTTAGATAGATATTACTATGCACGATATTTTAGAGCATGATGCTTGAATTCTTCACGTAGGTTGTTTATAATCCTTGCCTTAGACGGCAGTTTAGATATTGCCCTTAAACATTTATGCTCAACGGTAGTTGGTAGAAAAGTTAGAATCTAGCCTAGGTGAGCAAGGCACCTCTACTCAACGGCAGTTGGAAGAACCCCTGTGAATATATCAGTCCTTTACTCAATGCCTTCTAATGATCTTGATAATAAACAAAAAATTTTGTTAGGGTTGTTTAGATTATTAATTATCGCTAGGGGACTAGGTTTTCTGATTGAGTTCGAGAATGGACCTTTAATGATTTCTCATAATGTTGCATGTTTGTTTGTTTAGAAATCTTAGTAGATTCCCTATAACCCAACTCATGTATCCCTTGTTTTAGTTTCTATATATTTAATTAATAAGAAAACTAAACAAAAATTATATTTATCGTCATAGCTAACCATTGTGTAGTCTTTTTGGTCCTTGTGGATTTGATCCCTAAATACTATAGTGATGATATCGTACACTTGCGGTATAATTTAGAGTAAAACTTACACTCAACAAGCTGGGTGTGTTTACAACTGAGGGTCGAGCCGCTTTTATAAAGTTCTAGGGAGATAGAGAAAAATGTAAAATTTTCAAAAGGGAAAAAATGGAAAGATTATAAATTTGTGCCAACCGATCAGTGCGAGGTGAAACAGATCGGTTCTTTAGGCTTTTCCAACCAATCGGTGCTGATTGTTACCGATTGGTGTACATATGCGAGGATTGCTTCCTTCTAGTCCATTTTAAAGCCCATCTAATCTTGTTGAAGCCCGCTTGATCTCTTTGGAACTCCATTTTAAACTCTAAATCCTTTTTCCCATTAAAATACAAAAACGACTCAAATATATCTTGTTCTCGATTAAAAGATGCAAGAATAGTTATAAATGTACCTAATAAAATCAGTAAAATTAGGGGTTAACATCAAACTCTTATGATCCCTGAAGATCTGAACTTTCCCACCATAGAAGTAAGAACATCAAATCTTCAAGGCGAACATTACTGCCACCATTTCAAGATCGTGGGTAGGGTAATTACCTTCATGTTTACTTAACTATCTGGATGCATATGCAATTATTTTCCCTTTCTGCAGTAACACACAACTCAAACCCATTTTTGATGCATCCGTGTAGACTACAAACGGTGTGTTCGGCTGCGGCAAAGCCGACACCAGAGTACTCATAAGCATTTCCTTAAGCTTATAGAAACACTTCTCACAATCTTTTGTCCACACAAACAGAGAGTCTTCTCCCGTTAGACGATTTGTTGGCTGCGCCATTCTCGCAAATCCCTAAAAAAACCGACGATAAAAACCTGTCAATCCGAGAAAACTCCTTATCTCCGAAGCATTCCTTAGCTTCGCCCAATCCTTGATTGAATTAATCTTTTTTGCATCAACGAACACTCCTTTGTTCGAGACCACATTGCGCAAAAATCCGATTTGCCATTGCCAAAAGCTACACTTGCTAAGCTTGGGAAACAACTTATGCTCCCCTCGTATACTCATCACTTTTCTTAGGTGAACCGCGTGATCCTCCGTATTATTTGAGTAAACTAGGATATCATCTATGAAGATGATTGATATGCTCAAATCTAATACCCTAAAGTATCTAAGCAGACGCTGTAGTATTCTAGGGGTCAATCCACAAGGACTCAAGATAACACTCAATAGATTCTAGAATATGAATTAAGCTAAGCCAAATAGATGAAATTAAGAATAGCAAAACAATTAAAACAGGTAGTAATTCAGTGGAGGAAAAAGCTAGGCTTAGGGAAACTTGCAGGCAAATCAGAATTATCAAATCAAATCAATTGTCAGGAATAAATTAAGCTCCGCTTTCAAACTTGAAACACAGATGTAAAGCAAACCAACTGTCGTTGCGAAAACTATCTATGCCTAAACCTAGAATTCCAAATTTCTTTGCAAATTCTATGAATTTAAACAAGCATTAACGATCAAGTTCAATTGTTCACAAAATCCCTAAACCAAATTTCTTTGCGAATAGGGCTTTTGCTCACCAAACACTAGATCAGGCAATCAATCACACTTTCGTGCCAATCAAACAACCTAACATCAGATTCTAGTTCGCGAGGCTAGAATAAGCATTAGTCTCAAGTCTAGGTGAAAAGCTCTATAGATTATTCCCTAACAATTAATTCAGATCTAGTAATTCATCAAATACCTTTAAGCAACCCTAATCCTAACAGGGAATCTACTCAGGCATGGTGAATGCAATAAACATCATAAATAGAATATATATCATATAATAAAATGAAATAGAGTAAGAAACACAAAGAGGTTCAAGATTTCTTCTCCCAAAAACTCAATTGCAGAAAAACTCTATCTCCAGAAATCACAAGGTGTCTATCTGGAGGCTCAAAAACCTAATTATATAGCTAAAACACGTTTTGGAGCTTAAAAAAAAAATAAGGAAAACTTCTTGTTCATCTTCGGTCTTGTTACGCGTTTTGATCACTGGTATCGATCGATACTATAAATGGTATCGATCGATACTTGGGGCTTTAGTCGTGACTCTTCCAAATGAATGGTGTCGATCGATGCTCTTAGGGTATCGATCGATGCTGAGCTTCAGTTCCCCGTATTGCTTCAACAAGATTGCTTCAAAAGCTTCCAATAATCCAATTTAGCTCCATATGCGCCTATAGCTTGAAAAGAACGTGAAAGACTCTAAAACTAATGAAAAGACTCAGAAAAAGGACTTATATCATGGTTAAAAGTGGGTAAAAACCATGATATATCAACTCCCTCAGACTTAGTCTTTGCTTTCCCTCAAGCAAACAGAAAACTAAAAACAAGTTCAGTGAATACCAACCTCAGGGGTGAAGTGCAAAATTGGCTCAGGATTGAGAAGAAATTTGCTGGAGACATGGGTGTTTCCTGGTCAACTGGTTAGCCTTTGGATTTTTCATTAGTCGATCTTAGAGCTGGTTCTGTGACAATGGTTACTCAAAAATAAAGTCAGGACACTGAAATCAAGCAAAGATTCATAATCTCCAACAAGTTTGACTCAAAAGGACTCAAAAATGGACTGACTCTAAGAAAAACAAAAACAATGTCAGTAATCACCTCCCCCAGACTTAAACAACACTGTCCTCAGTGTTATCTAGCCTAGAGGAAGCAAAAGAAAGCACAGGAACAAAATGGCTGAAAATGGTTCAAAGGTACTGTGGGAATGGTGGGTATCGATCGATACTAAAAACCGGTATCGAATGATACCGAGGGAGTATCGACCGATGCTAGTCAAGTATCGATGGATACTGAGGTCCTTTGTCTGCGATTCTGAAACCCGAAACTGTGTCCAATGAAGCTAATTGTTAGATGAAAAACTATTAGATCATGAGAGCACAGTTAGCAGCAACAGAATCAATAGATAGCCATAAGTTCAACAAAGACTGACAAAGACAAGGATAAGTTTAGAAAAGAAAACACAACAAAAGAAAAGAAAATAAAAAGAAAAGGGACAGAAAATGTGAAACCCAGGATCAGAGACTAGGCATCAGAATCAGAGTCATCATCGTCATCCAAAACAGCGTAGCGCGAGGAAAGACCGGGAGTGGAGTGATGAGCATCCGTGGAGGACATGCAGCGGCAGCGAGAAACAACGGACCAGATGCTCTGTAAGCTCTTGATAGATGCATATTTTACATAGTTTTATAGGTCATATTATTTAGTTTTTACTTCACTTATCGCATTTAGTTAGCATTTATGCATCGATTTTAGGATTTTTACTTCATGACATGCATCTAGAGACTTTAGGTTTGTTTCCATGCATTCGCATCGCATTTTGTTTGTTTTTGTAGGTTTTGTGGAGTGTGAACAACTAAGCAACTAAGCAACTAAGTAGAGAAGCAACCAAGAAGAGAAGGAGAGTTTTCGGAACCTCACCAGCGGCCATGCCAACCGGTCTCCTCTGGCCGGTTTGGATTCNGAGCTGTAGGCTCCAAGACCAATGTGTCGCCAAAAGACCCGCACATCCTGAAATTGGGAGGGGAGAGCCACCTGCAGAGGATATGGATCGAATCTGTAGATGGCACAAAGATAAGGAATGGGCAGTCTGTAGCGAATCCCTCTGATCAGGAAAGTCAGGGTCCCCTCAGAAGCGGTGTGGTGGACCTCATCTCTATAGTATACTCGAGCTGTGGCTAGGAACTGACGAACGAGGTCTGGGTAAAGATCATACTGCTCTGAGTAAAGAGTGCCCAATCCAATCTTCTCGAGCATGGTAGAAAGATCCACGTCGATGCCGAGGCGACGCATGGTGTGAGGATCGATGAAGCGCGTAGGCAGGATGACAACGCGTAGCCACTCGTTGTAGAACAGACTGTCGTAGTCGTCCCACTCCTCAGCTATTGGCCTATAGACGCAGGCCTCACTCTCTGTCTCCTCCTTAGGCAAACCTGCCCCATTGCGTCGCAGAATGATCCTCTTCCCCTCCAACTTAGGCCAGGGAGGCCTAGGAACAGGAACAGGGGCAGAGGGAGAAGGAGAATGTCGTGGCGCAGCTCGTAGGTTACTGATGTGGGCGTCTATGAAGCTCTGACGACCAGTGTCTTCTGTGAAACCGCCCTTCAGAACTCTGTAATGATCGCTGGTCAGAACGTGCCAATGTGAGTCACAGAATGCCTCTACCTCGTCTTGGAGACTGTACTCGCGTCGTGGAGGATTGGAACCGGAAGCGTCATCCTGTCGTGCCTTCTTGCGGGGAGCCATCTGAGAAAATTCAAAATGAAAAACAGAATGCAAATCAGCACACGTAGCAGATAGGCACCGGTATCCATCGATACCATGGTGGCATCGATCGATACTCGCATATTTTCACAGAGGTTCCTGGATATGTTAAATCGATAAGTGCAGGTATCGACCGATACCAAGAAGGTATCGATCGATACTCGGGGTGTAGGCATACAGGTTCCCGACAAATCCATCGCATTCTCATCCTAATATGGCAATTTCATTCACCTATAGCTAATTATGACAAGAAACAGAGCAAGAACTTCACAGCAAAGGAAATCCAAAACCAAACCTGTCAACAATTCTAAAAGGATGAAATCGAGTACATTACCTGGTAGATCGAAGGTATGATAAATGGAATGACAATGTGCTCAAAAATCCGAGTGGATTAGAGTTTGAAATCGAAGAATATGATGAAAAATTGAAAAAGTTGTGAGAGGGTGAGAGAAGAGAGAGGCGGCGTCGAGCGATGTGAT
>SMJT01000033.1:1033811-1048422 GCA_004349715.1 Crucihimalaya himalaica | reverse complement strand
ACAATTATCAAGTCGCATCGATCGCCGCCCGTCATTCTGCCTTCCTCTCTCTCTCTACCCATCACACCTTTTTCAATTTTCTATTCATCAATATTCTTCGATTTTCAAAACGTCTAATCCACCTCGGATTTTTGAGGCACATTGTTCATTCCATTACAATACTCTTCGATCTCTAACCCAGGTAATGTATCTCGATTTCATCCTTTTAGACAATGGTTTGACAGGTTTGGTTTTGGATTTTCCTTTGCTGTGAAGTTCTTGCTCTGTTTCTTGTCATCAATTAGCTATAGGTGAATGAAATTGCCATAGTTTAGGATGAGATGCGATGGATTTGTCGGAACCTGTAGCCTACAACTCCGGAGTATCGATCGATACCTTCTTGGTATCGGTCGATTACACCATGCACTATCGATTTACAATATCCAGTGAACTCTCTGTGAAAATGACGAGTATCGATCGATGCCCACACATGGTATCGATGGATACCGGTTGCCTAATCTGCTACGTGGGCGTAGATTTTTGCATTCTGTTTTTCATTTTGATTGTTCATCAAGATGGCTCCCCGACAAGAAAGGCACGACAGGATGACGCTTCCGGTTCCAATCCTCCACGACGGGCCGAAGTACAGTCTCCAAGACGAGTGTAGAGGAGCATTTCTGTGACTGCAATTGGCACGTTCTGACCAGCGCGATCATTTACAGAGTTCTGAAGGGCGTTTCAAACAGAAAGACACTGGTCGTCAGAGCCTTCGTAGACGGCCCACATCAGTAAACCTACGAGCTGCGCCACGGACATTCTCCTTCTCCCTCTGCCCCTGTTTCCTTGCTTCCTAGGCCTCCCTGAGCTAGGATTGGAGGGGAAAGAGGATCATATCTGCGACGCAATAGGGGCAGGATTCTGCGCCTAAGGAGGAAGACAGAGAGTAGAGGCACTCCTGCGAATACTAATAGGTCGACCGGGGCCAATAGCTGGAGCGAAGTAAGGGATCGTGGACCTACTTCCGCACAGTAGTTCTGTATCTCTTATTCAACCTGGTAACTCTCTCTATCTCTCGCGTAGCTACGTTTAGGATCAGCTACCTGGTGAAACACGTGCCGACGGCGACGCAAGGTGTTCACCGGGGTTCCTGAACCTCAGTTGGGAGCCGAACCGTAAGACCTGCTCGCTCGAATAACTTCTAATGATGGATCGTAGGTCCAGAGCAACAGGGAACAAATTTTCCCAAGTTTCTCAGGGAGCAAGCTGAGGCACCTTCAACGCTGGGTTCGATACTCGTTCTGTTATCGAGTGGCTACGCGTTTCATCTGCCTACCGCGCACTTCGAATCGACCTCACACCAATGCGTGGCGCCAGACTTAGGCATCGAAACGTGGATATTTCTACCATGGCTCGAGAAGATTGGATTGGGCACTCTTTACTCAGAGCAGTAGATCTTTAACCCATGGCGAACCTCGTCCTCGTTCAGTTCCTAGCCGACAGCTCAGAGTCATATCCTTATAGAGATGAGGTTCCACGCACAATCACGATTCTGAGGGACGCCTGAAACTTTCCTGATCAGAAGGATTCGCTACAACGCGAACAATGCCCATTCCATTATCTTGGTGTGCCATCTTTATCAGATTCGATTCATCCATTATCTCTCTTGGCACGGTGGCTCTTCCCTCCCAATTTCAAGGATGTGCGGTCTTTTGGAGACACAGGTTTCAGTTGTTTAAGTACATCTTTGAGAGTCCCTTGGAGCCTACACAGCTCAAGAACCACGACCCCGCAAGTATATCTAAGGATAATCGGGCGCCAACCCGACACAATCTGGGCGTTTGCTATTTGCCCGCAGGTTTGAGCACCATACCTTACTATGCAAATAGGAGCCGAACAATGCTGAGGATCTCAGAGCTGATGTTATTCGCTGGCCCGCAAACAAAGGCCGTTGGTTGACAAATAAATCCTAAATGAGTTGCAAAACACAAGATAAGGGTATCTCACACGCTGGCACGGCCGAGTTGAACCTCGCACGCGGTCATAATGTGTTGATTGAGAAATCTCGCTTAATTGAGCAACAGGCAGTACGCTACAGTATATCCGCCCTGGGATTTTTTGAAGATGAAACGACAGCACCCAGGAAAGCGTAGCCATTCGTTTACGGTAATCGGCAATAGTCCCAAAAGACCAAACATCCGTAGCCTCGAGGTTACAACTATAGGTGGGCGCATCTTCAAGTCACCAGCATCCTGCTCAGCAACTTTTGAGTGTCACTAAATCAGAAGCAACCTAGGAAGTCATCAGGCGAGCCCTACGTTCACTCTATATTGCTGAAGAGGCTTGAGAACAGTCATGGATAGAAGGTGAGGCTGGAAGATGTTAACTACATATGGCGGTAATGGGTATCAGAAACTTTCAATTCTACAACCGTAGGTTTCACTCTCACGAACAATTTCTCGCACTTTGGCATCTCCATCAGACGTAGCAGGCATGCGGACGGATTCAAATCTGACTTCAAACTCGGTACTCAAATTTCAGCGATTCTCAGGAAGCCGTTTACCACTCACGAGGCAGGTGCAGCTCACTCAGAATTCATCTATGGGAAGATGTTAGCAGCCACACTATGCACCTAGTCCATAAATGGCGTTAGGAAAGAGACGTCAAGGCACCCACTCGCCCGCTTTGTGCCTAACCATCCACGACACAGATGGAGAGCTGTCTTGTTCAGCTCCCCAAACACCGCAAACGCATAATCGACTCTCACCCACACATCAGATCAGTGGCTATAGCGAATATCGAGAACCGACTGCCCTCTCACAAAGGACTTCTCCTGGGAAGATGAGCGAGGGCAAGTTCGTATGAAGATCCAGACGCCGGAGAGTGGCCCTCTTGCAGACCTTCTCGAGCAGAGATTCTTGTAGAGGGCTCCTCTATCCACAGATGAAGGAGCACGCACTGGAACCCGTGCCGTTCGACCACTTTCAAAACTGTCAATATGATCGTCCAGCTACAGCTGACTGAATGGCGCAATCCCAAATTTACACGGTAGCAGCTTAAAAACACCTCTGTCGAATTCCTAATCATATTGTGGTCCATTTCAGACGATAAGAACCCACAGCCGCCAGACGACATGACAGACCTTAGAGATTTTGCTGGAAACGACAAGCTAAGTTTTGCTCCAGCAGCGGCAGAAACTGCTGAAGGAGACAACATCCTCAAAATGGTTATCCTACCCTGCCCCGGTTATCAGCAGGAGCGCAGACAGGTGATGCCAGGGACATGTTAATGCATCACCACATGAGCCATACGTGAGGTAGAACAACAGGGAGGTATACCAGAACTCGTCACCAGCTCACTGCAGAATGACGTGCCTAATATTCGTGCTACTTCAGCAGAACTTTAGCTTTCAGTTCGACTTTCCTTCCTCACATTGCAGGAAGCAACACCGACGATGAAGTGAACATAGCGCCAATCTTTCTGGGAACTCGCGGAGACAGCTAACCGAGAACAGCATATCACGATTCGAACTAACTATCTTCTTTCAGAGCAACCATAACAGTATGATCAAACGTCCCGTAATGGGCAGCCTCCGTTCATCTGAACCATGAACAGCATTTCTGGAACTCCGTTAATTGCCACTAAAAAATTACTGTTTCAGATATTCCCTACTCAAAAACCGGTTGAACCAAACCAGCCGCGAGATATAGCGACGATTTGTCGCGCCTCGCGTAAAGCTTATCTGATCGATGTATATGCCGACCCAAAGCGACCAGAATCAGAAACAGACAACAGTATTCTGCGGCAGAAATCGAAATGTACGTACCCACGGAAAGGTTCCTTCCTCGACCATCCGTTAGTCAAAGAAAGAAACAACAGATGCTAGAAATGCAGAGACGATGTTAAGAAATAGGATGCGAGCAACTTCCGTTCGTCGATGCTCTAAAGACTGCACAGCTTCAGACGGTATAGATCATGAGAATGGTTTGATAACGTGAATCTTGAGGAAGGAGTGCTCATCACTCACGAGGTAGTGGATTTTCCTCACAAGATCCCCAAGCGAACTGCCAGATCCTGGTAGTTTCGTCCCATACGACCATGCAAAATCTTCACAGAGCGATTGAACGTCTCTTGCGATCTCGGTTCAAGCGTCGAACCTTAGCATATTCTGTGGCAAGAGGATGGGGAATCGACGGAATCTTCACCCCGCCAGGATCTCCTTGTCCCTCGCTGATCAGCAGATGGTCCCGAAGGTTTACTTGAGGATGTTCCGATCCAATAGGGAGCTGTTAGTTCCAACTGTATTCATACGTCTTTCGATGGCTTGAATCCACGGGATGGAGTGAAAGATTAAAAAAAAAAAAAAGCTCGAGGGTTTATAGAGAATCCTACCTGGGTGCTGAGTATCGATCGATACAGTAAGTGGCATCGATCGATGCTCAGCATATCAGCATAATGCTCGTTCGGTCATGGTATCGATTGATACTTGCATGGTATCGATTGATACTTGCATGGTATCAATCGATTATAGTCGTCCGGACCTGGTTCCACGTGAAAACACAAGAGAAAACAAAACTAATTAATCAAAATAAAAATTATGTACAGACTCACCGGTGGGTTGCCTCCCACTAAGCGCTTGTTTAATGTCATTAGCTGGACATGGAGATCAGTCAGGCAGCTGGTGGCTCAGCCAGAGGCACAATGTGGCCATCTGGAATGGTGGCTTTCGCCCAATAGTGTTTCACCCTCTGTCCATTGATAGTGAACTCCTTTCCTTCAGCACTCACCAACACTACTGCACCGTGTGGGCGGACTTCCTTGATTGTGAAGGGACCTGACCAACGAGAACGCAACTTTCTAGGAAACAACTGTAAACGAGAATTGTACAGGAGTACCTGGTCATTTGGTTCAAAGTGACGAGAAAGGACTTTCTTGTCATGATAGGCTTTGGTCCTTTCCTTGTACAACTTGGAGTTATCATAGGCGAAGTGTCTGATCTCATCTAACTCATTCAATTGAACCAATCACCTTTGTGCAGCAGACTTGATGTCAAAATTCAACAGTTTGGTAGCCCACGCTGCTTTGTGCTCTATCTCAACTGGAAGATGACATGCTTTTCCAAGCGGCATCTTAAACGCGGTTCTGTAAGCCCAAAGAGCGTCATCGAGTTTCAGTGCCCAGTCTTTCCGTGTAGCACCAACTGTATTTTCCAAAATCTCCTTGATCTGTCTGTTGGAGACCTCTACTTGTCCACTGGTCTGAGGATGATATGGCGTGGCAACGCGGTGGTGTACACCATACTTTCTCAGCAGCTTCTCGAAGACCTTGTTGATGAAATGAGTACCACCATCACTGATGACGACTCTGGGCACTCCAAATCGCGGGAAAATGATAGTCTTAAACAACTTCAGGACCACAACAGAATCGTTGGTAGGACTAGCAATTGCTTCTACCCACGTAGAGACGTAATCGACGGTGACTAAGATGTAGCGGTTCTGTCGCGATGGAGGGAATGGTCCCATGAAGTCAATACCCCAGCAGCAAAGACTTCCACCTCCAGGATGAAGTTTTGTGGCATCTCATGGCGCTTGCTGATCTTGCCTCGTCTCTGACACATATCACAATGAGAAATGAAAGTGTGAGCATCCTTAAACATCGTAGGCCACCAGAAACCGGCTTGCAAAACCTTAGAGACCGTGTTGAATGTAGCAAAGTGCCCAGCATACTCAGATCCATGGCAATGAAATAGGATTTCCGGCACCTCAGATTCAGCTATACACCTTTTGTAAATCCCATCAGAGCACTGCTTGTATAAATATGGCTCATCCCAAAAGTAGCGTCTGACATCTCTCATGAACTTCTTCTTGACATACTTCTTGAGATGCTTTGGTTCGTAGTCAGCAGCAAGGTAATTGGCGAT
Organism: Crucihimalaya himalaica; assembly: GCA_004349715.1. NCBI lineage: Eukaryota > Viridiplantae > Streptophyta > Magnoliopsida > Brassicales > Brassicaceae > Crucihimalaya > Crucihimalaya himalaica. The sequence goes on along the minus strand of SMJT01000033.1, from coordinate 1,042,526 downwards.
GTCGGCGTACCAAGGTTCAGCAGGAGAAATGACAGCTAAGGATTCCTCAAATTCAGACTGATATGCAGACAACTCGGCAGTAGAGAACAGCGGGTATCGATCGATACAGGGGGGTATCGATCGATGCTTGTATCGTGAACTGTCAACATCGATGCTTGAGGGTATCGATCGATACACCAGGGGTGTCGATCGATGCTCGACTTCTGCGACGGCAGAATCGAATCAGAACCAGTCTCGACCAAGTATATCTTTTCCTCGGGCAAGGAATCATCAACAGGGACTTCTTCAGTGATCTTCATGCGCGAGAGATGATCTGCAACTCCATTCTCTACTCCTTTCTTTTCCTTGATCTCTATGTCAAAACCTTGGAGCAGTAAAACCCATCGACAAAATCGAGGCTTCATATCCTTATTCTGCAGTAGGTACTTAAGAGCAGTGTGGTCAGTATGCACAATCACCTTACTTCCTACCAGATAGGAACGAAATTTCTCGAAAGAGAAAACAACAGCAAGCAACTCCATCTCTGTGGTGTTGTAGTTCTTTTGGGCGTCATCCAGTGTTCTGCTGGCATAATAGATCACATGCAGCTTCTTGTCTTTCCTCTGTCCCAGAACAGATCCAACAGCAAAATCACTCGCATCACACATGATCTCAAAAGGGAGGTTCCAATCTGGAGGCTGAACAATAGGAGCAGTAACCAACGCTTTCTTGATCATTTCGAATGCGACGAGACATTCTGGCGTGAAATCGAAGGTGACATCTTTACACAGCAGAGCAATAAGCGGGCGGGCTAGCTTGGAGAAATCCTGAATGAACCTGCGATAGAACCCGACATGACCAAGGAAACTCCGAACGTCCTTCTCAGATGTAGGTTGTAGAAGGCTTGTCATGACCTGAATCTTAGCCTTATCAACCTCAATCCCAGTCTTAGAGATCTTATGCCCTAGAACGATGCCGTCTTGGACCATAAAATGGCACTTCTCCCAGTTCAGAACTAGATGCTTCTCCTCACAGCGTTGAAGTACCTTGCATAGATTATCCAGACATCCCTTAAATGAAGACCCATACACAGAGAAATCATCCATAAATACCTCCATGAACTCCTCGATCATATCTGAGAAGATGGACATCATACATGTCTGAAATGTAGGAGGAGCATTACACAACCCAAATGGCATCCTCCTGTAGGCAAATGTGCCATAGGGACAAGTTGATATATCATGGTTTTTACCCGTTTTTAGCCATGATATAAGTCCTTTTTGTCGAGTCTTTTCTCTAGTTTTAGAGTCTTTCAGGTTCTTTTCAAGATATAGGCGCTATGGAGCTAATTGGAGAATTTGAGAAGCTTTTGAGGCAATCTGGAGTTGAAGCCGTTCGGGAACAAGCTCAGCATCGATCGACACTGCGAAGCATCGATCGACACCCTTCGTTTGAGAGTTCCACGACCTGAAGACCAAGCATCGATCGATACCACTTATGGCATCGGTCGATGCCCGTGACCAGGACGTTTCCGCTGTATCGATCGAGTTGCTGGCCTCCTCTCTGTTTTGCCTACTAACATACCTGTTCATGGAATTTCCACAGCAGACGGTTGAAAAAACTGCGAGGGTCTTTGGCGAACTACGATATCTGGCACCGATCAGTTATCGATCTGAATACTCATGAGGGTTTTTTGGTATTTTTTTTTTCGAGATAGGTCGACTCCCAAAACCTAGGAGAGGCATGTCATCAGGTTTCATGTCGGCAGAAGTGGTTATAGTGGTACCGTTGAGTTTGAAGGTGTTCCTTTCCTCGACCGTGCCGTGCGGTTTGCCTTTCTGTGTGGCTTCTTGGGAGTGGTTTGTTTGGTGCGTCTGCTAAGTCTAATAGAACACGCCATCAGAAGAAGTGCTAGATTTTGGCTATGGTCGCGTAGGTCTAGGAGGTGCATGGAGCCGATGCTAGAGAAGATAGTGTCGAGACTCTGAGTGGTTTATTTTGCCTTTTTGCCGTTCGTTTCGATGCTTTTCTTCTTTTTTATTAAGGACTGCAACTTTGTCGCAGCTTTAACGGTATAATCTAGGAGGATGGAGTTTCGAGGCTAATTTGTGATCTTGATAGGATGTGGTGTTGGAGGAATCAACCCGCGCATGAGTGCAAGTGTGCGACGTTCCTTTCTCGCTAACGAGGAGGTATTCTCGCCAAGTATTAGAATAACTGACGCAGATCTCCCTGCGTAGTTTTGTTCCTAGCTGCCACAACTTCAAGAGTAGGGTTTCGAAGTTTTTCTCTTCTTTGCCGATCTTGGTTCAAATGCGTGAGACCTTATGGTGCCGATATTCCTGTGGACTAAATGAGGATGAGGGATGACAATTTTCACACATCCTGACACAGGATCTCCTGGTGATGCTCTACACATCGAGTCGATTTGCAGTTTAGGTCGTCCCCGAAGGTTTTGCTTTGAGGATGTCCGCATCCAGCATTGGGTAGCTTGTCTAGTTCCAACTTATTTCATCGTTCTTGAGTACGAATGCTGAACCGCGGGATCCTTTTATATTGGTATGACCGTTCTTAAGCTACAGACTGGAGCCCTTATAAATTGACTGCAAGAATTGGGCAGATACATCTCAACATAGGTGATTTTGGTCATTGACATTGTACACATGGGAGATAGTTGATTGTTGAAGAAGTAGAAACCAAACGCACGATGCGTTTGCAGATTCTTTGCTTCATGTGACCAATATTTTAGTTTGACCCTATCAATGATTACTTCTTTCTTGAGAATTGCACCCCAAGAATCCCTTGGAGAGAGCTTTTGGTTTGTGCTCCGGTTTGAGACAGAGACAGTCGCCGACGGGCACTGTGAGGTTGGCTGCTGGCATATGCGACGGTCCTTGACAGCCAAGGCTGAAGCATCGATCGATACCCACAAAGGGGTATCGATTCGATGCTTACCCTCTGGACAAGAAGAAGCGCTGCTAATCTCTCGCACCAATTCCATTCTCCACCTGAATTGGAGTGAAGCTAAGCTCCGTAAGCTTGATCTTAAGCACTCCCACTAGCCTAAGGTACGTATTTCTCGGCCCTAACTCTACTTACCCTGTTATTGTTATTCTTCTTTGAACAACGCAGAGGTCGCCTTACTGCTGAGCAAGCTGCGCAAGTATCGCAAAGCTCTCGGCTATTCTCTTGATGATATTTTAGGTCTCTCACCGATCTTTAACATGCATCGGATTCATCTTGAGGACGAGTTGAAAGGCTTCAATAGAGCATCAGCGGGACTTAACCGAATCTGAAGGAAGTGGTTAAGAAAGAGATCTTGAAAACTGCTGTGAAGCAGGAGTTATCTATGCCATTTCTGACAGCAGTTGGGTCAGTCTGGTTTCATGTTGTTCTAAGAAGGGAGGCCTTCACAGTGGTTAAGAATGAGAATGATGAGCTGGTGGTCCGACGAGAACAATCCTGGGCATCGCATGTGATTGACTACGAGAGCGGAATGTCAGCAACAAGGAAGATCACTCTTCCGTTGCCCTTTCATTGATCAGATGCTGGAGAGGCTGGCTAGTCATTCTATATTGCTTCTTGGATGGCTACTCAGGCTTTCTTTCAGATCCCGATACACCCCAGATGATCATGAGAAGACGACTTTCAGTTTGTCCTTATGGCACATTTGCCTACAGGAGGATGCCATATGGGTATATGCAATGCTCCTGCTCTACATTTCAAGAGATGCATGATGTCCATCTTCTCAGATATGATCGAGGAGTTCATGGAGGTATTTATGGATGACTTTTTCTGTCTATGGGCCTTCATTTAAGGGTCTGTCTGGATAATTTGTTGCAAGGTACTTCAGCGCTGTGAGGAAGAAGGCATCTGGTTCTGAATTGGGAAGAAGTGCCATATTTTATGGTCCAGGATGGCATTGTTCTGGGACATAAGGTCTCTTAAAAGCTGGGATTTGAGGTTGATAAGGCGAAGATTCAGGTTATGACAAGCCTCCTGCCGCCTACATCAGTGAAAGAGACATTGGGAGTTTTCTTGGCCATGCTGGTTTCTATCGCAGGTTCATTCAGGATTTCTCCAAAGCTAGCACGGCCCGCTTACTGTTCTGCTATGCAAAGATGTTGCATTTGATTTTACACCAAGAGTGGCTTGCTGTGTGCATTTGAGATGATCAGAAAGGCATTGTGGTTTTCAGCTCCTATTGTACAACCACCAGATTGGAGTCTGCCTTTTGGAGTTATGTGTGATGCAAGTGACTATGCAGTTGGATCTGTTTTGGGACAGAGGAAGGACAAGAAGCTTCATGTGATCTATTATGCAGTAGAACGCTGGATGACGCCCAAAGAGATACAAGCACCACTGATGAAGAATTGCTTGCTGTTGTGTTCTCTCTTTGAGAAGTTTCGGTCTCTATCTGATAGGAAGCAAGGTGATTGTGCACACTGATCATGCTGCCTCTTCGATATCTGCTGCAGAATAAGGTAATGAAGCCTCGATTATGTCGATGGGTTTTTGCTACTCCAGGGTTTTGACATAGAGATCAGGGATAAGAAAGGAGTAGAAAACAAGCGTTGCAGATCATCTCTCACGCATGAGGATCAGTGTAGAGGTCCCACATTGTGATGTCCTTCCTGAGAGAGGCGATGTACCTTCGTCGAGAGCTGGTTCTGCTTCAATTCTGTCGCATGAAGACGACGAGCACGATCGATACAATAGCATGGAGTATCGATCGATACCCTCACGCATTGTTACCTTCGCTTCAAAATATCGAGCATCGATGCGATACCCCTCACTGTATCGATCGATGCCATAGCCTTTTCCCATCCTCCGATTCCCTCTACAGATCACTGCTGAATTTGAGGAATCTTTAGCGATTCTGTTTTTTCCTGCCCTGAACCCGTGGTATGCCCGGTATATCCGTCCAATTACCTTGCCTTGCTAGGATCTTTAGAACCAAAACATCTCAAGAAGTATGTGAAGAAGAAATTCATGAGAGATGTCAGACGCCTACTTCTGGATGAGCCTTTATTTGTACAAACATTTGCTCTGATGGGAATTTACAGAAGGTGTGTAGCTGAGTGTTGAAAAGTGACAGAGATCCTTTTTCACTGCCATCGGTTTGAATATTGCTGGCTATTACTTTGCTACCAAGGCAGTCTCCAAGGTTTTGCAAGCAGGCTTCTGGTGGCCCTACGATGTTTAAGTGTGCTCACTCTTTCATCTCTTCTGCGATGCTTGTCTGAGACGAGGTAAGATTAGCAAACGCCATGAGATGCCTCACAAAACTTCATCCTGGGAGGTTGAAGTCTTTGATTGCTGGGGTTATTGATTTCATGGGACCATTCCTCCCATCGCGACACAAATCGATACATCTTTGGTCGCAGTTGGACTATGTCTCTAGGTGGGTGGAGGCAATTGCTAGTCCCTACCAACGATTCTTGCCCGTGGTCCTTAAGCCTTGTTTAAGACGATCATCTTTCCTCGATTTGGAGTACCTGAGTTGTCCATCAGTGGGAGGGTACTCACTTCATCAACAAGATCTTTGAGAAGCTGCTGAGAAATATGGTGTACATCACCGCGTTGCCACACCATATCATCCTCAGACTAGTGGACAGGTAGAAGTCTCCAACCGACAGATCAAAGAAGATCTTAGAGAAAACAGTTGGTGCTACAAGAAGGATTGGGCGCTGAAACTAGACGAAGCTCTTTCGGCTTACAGAACAACGTTCAAGACGCCCTGGTACAACACCGTTCCATTTGCTATATATGGAAAAGCCAGCCATCTTCCTGTTGAGATAGAGCCATAAGGCAGCCTGGGCTACAAAGTTGTTGAATTTCGACATCAAGTCTGCTGCAAGAAAAGCGATTGGTTCAGCTGAATGAGTTGGATGAGATAAGACACATCCGCCTATGAGAATTCTAGGTTGTACAAGGAGAGGACCATAGGCCTATCATGACAAGAAGATCCTTTCCAAGACACTTTGAAACCCAATGACCAGGTACTTCTGTACATCTCTCCGTTTGCAATTGTTTCCTGGGAAATTGCGTTCTCGTTGGTCAGGTCCCTTCACAATCAAGGAGGTCCGCCCTCAATGGAGCTGTAGTGTTGCTTGACTGGGTGCGCGGAAGGCAGGGAGGATTCACTGTCAATGGACAAAGGGTGAAACACTATTGGGCGAAAGCCGCCATTCCAGAATGGACACATTGTGCCTCGCTGGCTGAACCACCCGCCGCCTGACTGATCTCCATGTCAAGCTAATGACATTAAACAAAGCGCTTGGTGGGAGGCAAGCCACTGGTGAGCTGCACATAGTCTTTCTTTTGATTATTTCGTTTTTGTTTTGTTTTGGTGTTGTGTTTTTTCACGTGAACTAGGTCCAGACATCGAGCAATCGATCGATACCCCTTAGTACGATCGATACCAATGGTTTTAGAGCGAGTTGTGCTATTATGCTGAGCATCGATCGATACCACTTATGGTGTCGTTCGATGCCCAGCACCCAGGTAGGTTCTTCGATAAAACCTCGAGACTTTGCTTAATTTTTCTCATAACCCCTCGACGCGCTACCTCCGTCTCCGAGTCAGATTCTGATGAAGATTCAGACTAGTTTTTGTTCCTTGGTTTCACCATTTCCCTTTCTTTTCTTTCTTTTCCTTTGTTTTTTTTTCTTTTACAGGACTTTGTCTAATCTCTTTTGTCAGGAAACTTGTTGGAAACTTATGGCTATAATGTGTTATTCTGTTGCTTCTAACTGTGTTCTCTGATCTGACAGTTACTTCAGCTAAACTTTTGGCTTCAGTAGACATCTCCATTACGTTTTCAGAAAAATCGACACAGACCTTCAGCCATGATCGATACTCCTCAGTATGCGATCGATGCCCATCACCTTTCCACAGTATTGTCGACATTACCCACTAGCCAACTTTGTTCTTGTTCTTCATTCTTTGCTTCCTCTAGGCTAGGTAACAACTGGGGACAGTGTTGTTTTAAGTCTGGGGAGGTACTTACTGACATTGTGTTTGAATTTCTTAGAGTCAGAGTCAGTACAGTTTTGAGTCTTTTTGAGTCAAACTTGTTGGAGATTATGAACTTTTGCTTGATGACATTGTCCTGACTTTGTTTTTGAGTAACCATTGTCACAGATCCAGCCCTAAGATCGACTAAATGAAAAAATCAAAAAGCTAACCAGTTAACCAGGAAACACCCATTGTCTCCAGCAACTTTCTTCTGAATGCCTGAGCCAAATTTCGCACTTCATTCCTGAGGTTGGTACTCATTGAGCTTGATTCATCATGCATATCTGCAAAGGAACTCATGCGTTTAATAAAAATGGTAGACCTCTCCCCTAATACATAATGGTGCATAAAAGATGAGATGATTTCCGCCAAGTAGAGGGCTAGGGACATTCCCTGTGATCCCATTATTCCTGTGTGGGATAAGGATTGATCACACAAAAGTCTGAAGCGAGGGGTAGGAACATTTCCTGAGACCCCATTATTCGCTTAAAGATTTTTGACACTTTGAGAGGGGAGAACCGGGGATTAGGTGGCTATCACCATCAATACTCGCGTGTCTCAAACCTTGATTAGTGTATGCGAAGCTTAATTTGACAATCAAAAGTATTAAAAGAGATAAGTCTGGGGGAGAGGAAATCAATACCAAAAATGATAAATCGGAGTGGTTCCCTAGTCATGATATCGCATGAGGAAGAATCTAGAAGGTTTCTTGAATACCATCATCAGTGATGAAACGGCAATGAAGGATTTAGTATGATTTGATGTTGTGAGATAATGGGGTTGTAATGGAAACTGCAACAGCTTAAGGAGAAGTACATGGTGTCCGATCTGAAACTGTTTATGTGACAACTGGGAGCTTGCAAAATGGTCATTACTTTGTCTCAAGAAAAAGGTGAGTCTCCATGTTTTCAAACCTCTTTCTCTGTTTGGTTTTCTGTTGCTTGAGGGCAAGCAAAGACTAAGTCTAGGGGAGTTGATATATCATGGTTTTTACCCGTTTTTAGCCATGATATAAGTTCCTTTTTGTCGAGTCTTTTCTCTAGTTTTAGAGTCTTTCAGGTTCTTTTCAAGATATAGGCGCTATGGAGCTAATTGGAGAATTTGAGAAGCTTTTGAGGCAATCTGGAGTTGAAGCCGTTCGGGAACAAGCTCAGCATCGATCGACACTGCGAAGCATCGATCAACACCCTTCGTTTGAGAGTTCCACGACACAGAAGACCAAGCATCGATCGATACCACTTATGGCATCGGTCGATGCCCGTGACCAGGACGCGAGACAAACCCGAGATTCATTCAGAAGCTTTCCTTATTTTTCGAGATAGATTCCAAAACATTTTTAGAACATTATAATTAGGTTTTGAGAGCCTCATTAGAGCAGACCTGGTGATTTCTGGAGAGAGAGTTCTTCTGCAACAGAGTTTGAAAGAAGAATTCTTGAACCTCTTTGTATTTCTACTCTATTTGATTTTATATTATGATATCTATTCTATTCATTGTGTTTATTGCATTCACCATGTCTGAGTAGATCTCCTGTTAGGATTAGGGTTACTTAAGGGTATTTGATGAATTGTTAGATCTGAATTGATTGTTAGGGAATATTTTATAGAGCTTTTCAGCTACACTTGAGTTTAATGCTGATTTTAGCCTCGCGAACTAAAATCTGACTTTAGGTTGTTAATTGGCACGGAAGTGTGTTGATTTGCATGATCTAGTGTT
>SMJT01000033.1:939620-1024303 GCA_004349715.1 Crucihimalaya himalaica | reverse complement strand
GTTGGTGATATCATTCCTGAGGATAGGTTTGAGTGGCCCGAGATGAACCTCGCGGTCAACATTGGCGCTCTCTTTGCTCACCACTTGGTCTCTCTGAAGACCAAGCCCTTCACTGGCCGCAACTACGCCACAGCGCGTAAATCAGAGTTAGTTGGCAGCCTTCTCACCCCTATATTCGAGCACTTTGGCATCTCCACTACAGCATGCTCGGTAGTGACTACTCGTTCCCTCATGGATGAGCAGCATATGCAGCATATGCGTTGGTTGAAGGCCACTCGCCGTTAGTGCTTGCCTACGACAGATGGAGAGCTCTTTGTGCAGCTCCCCAACCGCGCTCTCACCTCCATTGGCACTCACCCTTCTCGACTGCACTTTGATCCAGGCCTGAGTTTGCTTTCGGTCGCCCCTTATGCTCGTGTCCGCGCACCACGCCAGCTTCCGTCCGCTCCTGTCGCTGCTGCTGAGACACTAGCCGCTGACTCTGCTGGGAGTCAGCCTCGCCACCAGACATCTGCTCCTACTCCTTCTTTTCCTCCACCACCAGAGATACCGATGGAGACAGCTACTTTTCAGAGATATGTGGTGGTGAGTCTTCAGAGTATCTGGGCCGCTGTTTCTCGCTGCCGCTGCATGACGTCCACTGAAGCCGATCCCTCTGCTGCTGGCCCTTTGACACGCTACCCAGTCTCTGAGTCTGATTCTGATGAGGATTCAGACTAGTTTCTGTTCTTGGGTTTCACATTTCCCTTTCTTTTATTTTCTTTTGTTTTGCTTTCTTTTCTGAACTTGTCTAATCTCATTGTCGGAACTTGTTGGAACTTATGGCTATATATTATTTTGTTGCTCCTAACTGTGTTCTCTGATCTGACAGTTACTTCACCTAACTTTTGGCTTCAGTAGACACTATCTCGAGTTTCAGAATCCGACACAGACCTTGGCATCGATCGATACTCCTCAGTATCGATCGATGCCCCTCACCTTTCCACGGTATTGTCGAACTTACTCACAGCCATTTTGTTCCTATGCTTTCTTTTGCTTCCTCTAGGCCAGATAACACTGGGGACAGTGTTGTTTAAGTCTGGGGGAGGTGATTACTGACTTTGTGTTCGTTTTTCTTAGAGGTAGTCCAGTTTTGAGTCTTTTGAGTCAAATTTTTGTTTTATTGAGTCAAACTTGTTGGAGATTATGAACCTTTGCTTGATGTCAGTGTCCTGACTTTGTTTTTGAGTAACCATTGTCACAGATCCAGCCCTAAGATCAACTAATGAAAAATCCAAAGGCTAACCAGTTAACCAGGAAACACCCATGTCTCCAGCAAATTTCTTCTAAATCCTGAGCCAATTTTGCACTTCACTCCTGAGGTTGGTATTCACTGAACTTGATTCATCATTCATATCTGGCAAAGGAACCCGTGCGTTTGAAAAATATGGTAGACCTCTCCCCTAACACACAATGATACATAAAATGCATAAAAGATGAGATGATTTCCGCCGAGTAGAGGGCTAGGAATACTTCCTGTGATCCCATTGTTCTACTTGGATAAGGAATGATCACACAAAAGTCTGAAGCGAAGGGTAAGAACATTTCCCGAGACCCCATTATTCGCCTAAGACTTTTGACACTTTGAGAGGGGAGAACCGGGGATTAGGTGGCCATCACCATCAATACTCGCGTCTCGAACCTTGATTTGTGTATGCGAAGCTTAATTTAAAATCAAAAACATAAAAAGAGATAAGTCTGGGGGAGAGGAAATCAATACCAAAGTGTAAAATCTGAGTGGTTCCTTAGTCATGATATCGCATGAGGAAGAATCTAGAAGGTTCTTGAATATCAACATCAGTGATGAAACGGCAATGAAGGATTTAGTATGATTGATGCTGTGAGATAATGAGTGGATAATGGGAAACTGCAACAGCCTAAGGAGAAGTACATGGTGGTCCGATCTGAAACTGTTTAGGTGACAACTGGGAGCTTGGAAAATGGTCATTACTATGTCTCAAGAAAAAGGTGAGTCTCCATGTTTTCAAACCTCTTTCTCTGTTTAGTTTTCTGTTTGCTTGAGGGCAAGCAAAGACTAAGTCTGGGGGAGTTGATATATCATGGTTTTTACCCGTTTTTAGCCATGATATAAGTCCTTTTTGTTGAGTCTTTCCTTTAGTTTTAGAGTCTTTCAGGTTCTTTTCAAGCTACAAGCGCATATGGAGCTAATTGGAGGATTTGGAAGCTTTTGAAGCAATCTGGAGTTGAAGCCGTTCGGGAACAAGCTCAGCATCGATCGACACTGAGGAGCATCGATCGACACCATTCGTTTGGAAGAACCACGACCAAAGGACCTGGCATCGATCGATACCACTTACAGCATCGGTCGATGCCAGTGACCAGAACGCGAGACAACCCCCAAGATTATCCAGAAGTTTTCCTTATTTTGAAGATAACTCCAAAACGTTTTGATTAGCTATTTAATTAGGTTTTACAGCCTCATGAAGAACACCTTGTAATTTCTGGAGATAGAGTTTTTCTGCAACTGAGTTTTGAAGAAGAATTCTTGAACCTCTTTGTATTCTTACTCTATTTCAATTTTATATTATGATATCTATTCTATTCATGATATTTATTGCTTTCACCATGTCTGAGTAGATTTCCTGTTAGGATTAGGGTTGCTTAAAGGTATTTGATGAATTGTTAGATCTGAATTAATTGTTAGGGAATAATCTATATAGCTTTTCACCTAGACTTGAGGTTAATGCGTATTCTAGCCTCGCGAACTAGAATCTGATGTTAGGTTGTTTAATTGGCACGAAAGTGTGATTGATTGCTTGATCTAGTGTTTGGTGAGCAAGAGCCCTATTTGCAAAGAAATTTGGTTTAGGGATTTTGTGAACAATTGAACTTGAACTTTAATGCTTGTTTAAATTCATAGAATTTGCAAAGAAATTCGGAATTCTAGGTTTAGGCATAGATAGTTTTCGCAACGACAGTTGGTTTACTTTACATATGTGATTCGAGTTTGAAAGCGAAGCTTAATTTATTCCTGACAGTTGATTTGATTGATAATTCTGATTTGCCTGCAAGTTTCCCTAAGCCTAGCGTTTTCCTCCACTGATTTACTTCCTTTATTTATTTGTTTTGTTATTCTTAATTACATCTATTCTGCTTAGCTTAATTCATATTTCTGAATCTATTGAGTGTCATCTTGAGTCTTTGTGGTTCGACTCCTAAAATACTGTAGCGACTGCTTAGATACTTTTAGAGTATTAGTTTTGAGCATATCCTTCCTCATGATTCACATTGCTCGAAACCATCCTCTTGATGTACCTTCTGAAAACTGGTGCAGTCTTGAGAGCATCTACGAATGGGAGTTCGACCACTAACTTCTCGAACATTGCTCTGCATGAGCCTCTTCTATCTCTTTCCTCGACTTAGTAGGGGGTCAAGGGAAAGGAATCTTAGATATATAAACTCTCCCGACATGTCCTGTGGTCTGCTTCTGGTCGACCTTTGGAGGAGTATCGATCGATACAGGGGGAGTATCGATCGATGCTTTTGGTTTTTCAACTGATCTTGTAGAAACCTGAACGAGCAGCGGTTGAAGTTGAGTGGTATCGACCGATACTGGATGAGTATCAATCAATACTGGGGAATTAAAAGGAATCTGATCGTCGTCATAATCGTCTCCAGCAAGATCAACAAGTTGCTGAGGCGAGTAAGCCTTCTTCAACCTTGGAGTGACCTCTCTTCCACTCCTCAAAGTGATAGCATGAACATGTTCCCTCGGATTCACCGTCTTTCCCGAAAGGAAACCATCTTGCCTTTTTACAGTTTCTGTAGTTTGAGCAACTTGAGTTTCCAACTTCTTCTTATGGATGTTCAAAGCCTCAATTTTTCCGTTCAGATCAGTGTACAAGGCATCCATCTTCCCGTTAAAGTCAACAGTCATCTTCTGCTGTCCCTCAAGAATTTGTTCAAGCATAGTCTCAACTTTGCTTTCCTGAGTCATGGGAGGTGGTGTCTGATAAGATGAATTCCCAAAAGTGCGAGTGTAACTACTGTTCTGAAATGGCTTCTGAGTATAGGAGTTTGCTGGCTTGAAATCAGATTTGAATCCTCCTCTCTGAGAGTTGGTATTGAAGCCGCGGTTGCATGAATTCTAAAACCCATTACCACCTATGTAGTTGACATCCTCTGCTTCACCCTCTTCGATGTTCTCAACCTCCTCAGCGAAGTGCACTGCCTTCTGCTGTTTACCCAATAACAGACTGTGAACTGAATCCAGCTTAGCATGTACCTCAGCTATCTGCAAACCATCAGCATTACCATTCTGCTTCTTCCTCTCAAAATCTGCATTCTTGGTACTGTTGCTAGATGCCAAGTTTTCAATCAACACATAAGCGTCCTCGGGATACCTGGTGTTGAAGTTACCGTTGCTTGCAGCGTCCAAAGCCATCTGATACCTCCAATCGATCCCTCTGAAGAAGATACCCAACAACTGAACCTGCGAGAAACCGTGGTGAGCGCAGTCCCTCTGATAAGATCAAAATCGAACCCAGGCGGCTTTAAATGCCTCAGTCGCTCCCTGAGAAAACTAGGAGATCTTGTTCCTGAGTTGTTCTGATCTCGCATCATCATAGAAATTATTCAGAAAAGCAGTCTTAGTCTCCTCCCAGGTGGTCAAAGAACCAGGAGGCAACTGCTTCAGCCAGTAAGCTGCATCTCCACTAAGTGAGTAGGGGAAGAGATTACAGAAGAGGAAGTCATTGGACACTCCATTGTATTTGATACTGGTGACCAAATCCTCAAACCTCTCGATATGATCAATAGGGTGCTCGTGAGAAAAACCATGAAATGGATGCTGGCCTACAAGAGTGTAGTAGGCAGGCTTCAGCTCGAAGTCATTTCTCTGAAAAGTAGGAATACGAATAGCAGATCGGTTTGCATAGAACTGATCTGGTCTGTTGTATTCTCCAAGCGTTCTAGCGCAATTAACCTGAGCATTCCCCCGCACAGCTGGCGGGATAACCGCATTAGCAACCGGTGCAGGGGCAATAATGTTTCCTTCTGCATCAATTCTCTGTCCCTGCGCGTCACACAGGTGACCTTCCTGATCTCTCAAAACCCCAGCCTCATCACGAGCAAGCACAATCGGATTGTTCATCTCTGCTTGTTTCTTTTGCTTTCTGATTGTACGCTCTAATTCAGCTAGCTCTTTGTTAGATAGGTTGATCAATTGCTTGTTCTTGCTTCCTCTGGTCTCTCGATGCTGCATACACCTGAAACACAGAAGTTAAAACGCGTAAGTGACGGAAGTAACAACGAGTATCGATCGATACTAAGAGGGTATCGATCGATGCTCAACACTTAGTCGAAATTCTTAAACCGTAATCTAATGGTGAAATTAGAGTCCCCGGCAACGGCGCCAAAATTTGATATGCTCAAATCTAATACCCTAATGTATCTAAGCAGACGATGTAGTATTCTAGGGGTCAATCCACAAGGACTCAAGATAACACTCAATAGATTCTAGAATATGAATTAAGCTAAGCCAAATAGATGAAATTAAGAATAGCAAAACAATTAAAACAGGTAGTAATTCAGTGGAGGAAAACGCTAGGCTTAGGGAAACTTGCAGGCAAATCAGAATTATCAAATCAAATCAATTGTCAGTAATAAATTAAGCTCCGCTTTCAAACTTGAAACACAGATGTAAATTAAACCAACTGTCGTTGCGACAACTATCTATGCCTAAACCTAGAATTCCAAATTTCTTTGCAAATTCTATGAATTTAAACAACCATTAACGATCAAGTTCAATTGTTCACAAAATCCCTAAACCAAATTTCTTTGCGAATAGGGCTTTTGCTCACCAAACACTGGATCAGACAATCAATCACACTTTCGTGCCAATCAAACAACCTAACATCAGATTCTAGTTCGCGAGGCTAGAATAAGCATTAATCTCAAGTCTAGGTGAAAAGCTCAATAGATTATTCCCTAACAATTAATTCAGATCTAATAATCCATCAAATACCTTTAAGCAACCCTAATCCTAACAGGGAATCTACTCAGACATGATAATAGAGGCAAACATCATGAATAAGACAAATATCATAAATAAGATAGAGTAGAAATACAAAAAGGGTTCAAGGTTCTTCTCCCAAAAACTCAATTGCAGAAAAACTATATCTCCAGAAATCACAAGGTGTCCTTTTGGAGGCTCAAAAACCTAATTATATAGCTAAAAACACGTTTTGGAATCTAATAAAAAAATAAGGAAAACTTCTGGTTCATCTTCGGTTTTGTTGCGCGTTCTGATTACTGGTATCGATCGATACTATAAATGGTATCGATCGATACTTGGGGCTTTAGTCGTGACTCTTCCAAATAAATGGTGTCGATCGATGCTCCTCTGGTATCGATCGATGCTGAGCTTCAGTTCCTTGTATTGCTTCAACTCCAGATTGCTTCAAAAGCTTCCAATAATCCAATTTAGCTCCATATGTGCCTATATCCTGAAAAGAACTTAAAAGACTCTAGGACTACCTAAAAGACAACGAAAAAGGACTTATATCATGGTTGAAAGTGGGTAAAAACCATGATATATCAATTATGATGTATTCATTTTGATGAGATTTGTTGAGCAGTCCTACTTCATCCATTTCCCATCTCACGAACGAGTATCTGATTGTTACGGATTGCAGGAGTTCAGGCATCATGTGTATGGCTGGAGCATGTCGATGGCATCAACCACACTTACATGTAAAGCCTTCGTAGTCAACAATCATAGTTGGCCAATAGTGCCCTTGATGTTTTACTTTTAAGGCCAGAGCTCGTCCGTGGTTTCCCGCTTCTCCTTGGTGGAATTTTGTTTCTGATGGGTTCCATGTCTTCTGCACTTACGCAAGACAATAGTATCCCGGACATGCTCCTTCGATAGAGTTTACCATTGATCAGCATGTATTTGGCGCTCTGGGCTTTCAATCGTCTACCTGCCAAACAATATTCCGGTACATTTCCAATGGCTATATATCTGATTAGTTTATCACGCCAGCGGTAGCATTTACAATTGGGTGTCCTTTTGCGTCAGCTGGTGCGTCAGCTTCCCTCATAACTGTGTTAGATACTACAGTGTCAGCCTCCCCCATATTTGTGTAAGTTATGACACATCTTTGCTAATGGGTTTGATGCTAGGACATTCGATTTTTCCAACTAGGATTGTCCTTCGTAGGTCAGGATCCGATGTCGATGTGAGTGCTGCCAAGGCATCCGCCGAAGCATTTTGGTTTTTAGGTTCATGAGTACCAAGATGTAAAATTCCTTGGCCATGTTTACGATGATTTTGCGGTAGGAATCCATTCGATCGTTGGTCTTGTACTCCCCGCTAAACCAGCTTCGAGGAGCTAGGAATCACAGTGAGCATGGAGCTATGTGGTGCCGATCTCCTTTGCTAGACACATACCTACTATCATTGCTTCATATTCAGCTTTAATATTTGACACATTGAATCTAAGACAGAAAGATTGCTCGGAGAAGTATTCTCGCTAGTATTTGTTCCACGATTGAGGTTTGGAAGGAGGGAGGTGATCAGAGTTTATGATGACGTGGGTGGATTTATCTAGAATGACAACCTATTTTTCGATGGTCTTTGTCGATCTCGGTAGTGCCTATTGCCTCACCTGAAATGTGGTTTCTTCTTTATAAGTAATATACCTATATGTGTGGTGAAGCGCATCATCTAGTGTGGCCGGATTGTTAAGGATTAGGCTTTCCCAAAACCTCGAATCATGCCACAGTCCTTTCCTTAATGCGGCTTGTGCAGCCTCTTCTGGAACCGGAATTCTAGAAAGGACTTCTTCGAACCTTCTGATGAATGACCTTAGCGACTTGCCTGAGTCTTGAACTAGGCCCCATAGATCGGCACTAGAGTTTACTTGAGTGGTATACATCGAACGCTCTAGGAAATTCGTTGAAAGCTGATTGAAGGTACTGATAAAGTTCAACTCTAGCCTGGAAAATTAGTTTAAAGCTTTTCCCCTCAAAGGTTCTACGAACAATTGAACGGTCCCGCCTCTGAGTGCTCCGGGGGAAGTGTATTCTCTAGATGGCGAGAAGGTCATCACAAAGCTTACCAAGTCCTCTTTTCCTTCATAGGTCGGCAATTTCACCTTGTAGTGTGGGACTTAAACACCTGACATGAGGCTCATAAAACGTGTCATCTGTGTTTGTTCCACGAGTCAATCGATTTTCATAGCAGAGCTGGAAACATGATGGATCCTTGATTGGATGGTTTTGAGCTCGTCGCAAACCTTCTCAAATTCTTGGTCTTGAGTGAGATCAGGTCCTCCATGTCATGTTAGGTTTTTATAGATCGGCGAACTATCACCAACTCCAATTCTATTGCCAATACATGTGTTGCTGTCCGATGCCGGATAGGGTTGCTCAAGACGTTTCCATAGTTGAAGGCTCTTTGTGTCATTGGGGGCCTTGTGTCATTGTTCTGACCGATCCGTCTCTAGGCAAAGCCAGAACACGTTGGGATAGTTTAGTTATGTCTTTGCCCTGTATGGAAACCAGCTCGCAAATGAGATCCGACAAGCCTTTTACTGTTCGGGAGTTCCCCTGTTGTCATTGTTGGCGACTTTGGCCTGGTCGTGAGGAGGGTCAACATGTTCCACGTTGCATTCCGCCTCAGCGTTGTCTGTATCATTTTCCTTGGTACTGTCTTCAACATCCTCTTCGTTGTAGTTACTATAAGACTAAGAGAACCTTTGCGAATAGTGGTGGTGGAAGCACCAGTTGGCAGACGCTCTCTGTTGTATTTTTGGTTAGACGGACGATGGGGATGGATTAAAGGCACCACAAAGAGTATGGGAGGCTCTTTGATACTGCTAGTACTCACGTTCAAGGGGGAAACCACGCTCGAGAACGATGATCACTTAAGGATTCACTCAAATCGCTTGAGAGAAAAAATGCGGCTATTTATTGATAATAGTTTTATGTTGATCCCTAATTTATAAATTTTATTAGGTCCTTTTATAACTATTCTTGCGTCTTTTTATCGAGAACAAGATAGTTTTGGATTTTTTTGTATTTTTAAAGGAAAATGGGCTTGAAGACAAATAAAAGGTGTTTAGAGCTAAAATAGAGAGTTACAGAGGATAAACTGGGCTTCAAGAACATAAGGGCTTCAAAAAGTGTTTGGAAGAGCTCGAAGAACTGATCGGTTGCACAATTGCATTGATCGGTTGGCGTATATTTGTAATGTTTCTATTTCTTTGGTTTTTGGAAGTTTTACTTTTTTCTCTATCTCCCTAACACTATATAAAGGGGGCTCGAACCTCAGTTGAAAACACACCAAGCCAGAGAGAAATAAACTCCCTAAAAATAATTTTCTCATGGTTTTTGTATATAATTTTTCTTTTAGAGTTTTGTCTTAAGTTTTAGTAGTAGATTTCGCAATATGCTTATGAGTTCTTCATATTCATGTTGTCCTGTCTCCACCACGGTAGATATAATTCTCTCTTAGGTTTTATGTTTCTGCTAGGTTGTTTTAGATATGTCTATATGCATGATATGAGAATGATGCTTTGATTCTTCGCCTAGATTGATTATGCCCGTAGAGGTTTCTTGACACTTAGCCGTGAAATGGAACTTTGGATTGTAGCCTAGGAGCGCAAAGTATTCTTAGAAAATGAGACTCGTTGGGAATAAGCCTTACTAACGATGAAAGGATGGAACCAAACAAGCAGGCTTTGCACTCTCTTGTTGGATCGGATCTAGGGGAGGTGTAGATGGATCAAGGGCACCACAGAGATGATGGAAGGATATCTGAAACAGCAAGACACTCACTAATAGAGGAATCACACGCACACATAAGACAAGCTAAGGTTTCAAGCTAAACGACTTGGAGAGAATTCGGTTTCTTCATTGATATTGCAAAAAATGTGGCTTACAAGGCTGCAGGGGAACCTTATAAATGGTTAATCAGCTATGACCTATTAGGTCGACTCAAAAACAATAAAAGAGACTCAAAACAACAGGACTTGTCAAGTAAAACTACAAGGCGTTTATATGGGATCCATAAAAGGGATGTTTCCTATACGCTAAACATAAAAAGAAATAAAAGAAATAACTAAGGCAAGCCTTGAACCGTGGTCTCTTGTGGTTGCTCCCAGCTTTCTTACCAGAAGGCTAAGTGACCCTAAGTCATTTTTCTCAAATTTCCCTTAGGCGTTTTCGACAATTTTCAAGTTTTCTTAACATTCTCGGCGTTCATTCTTAAATTGCGACAGAAGCATGCATAACTGAATTTTATTAGGTTTCCAAAAGAGGTTCTAGCACAATGATAAGTTCGCTAATAAACTATTACATTGTTTAACACTAAACCTACATTATTCGAACATAAACTACCCACAAATCATCATAAATCCACCATCCTTCCCTTTCGTGCCTTAGTCCTCACGAGCTGGTTCAGCAACAATTATCATTATCTTAACCTGCATCCAAAAAGAGGCGTAAACAACAAATTGCTTAGTGGAGCAGTCATCCCGTCTCACCAAGCCATAGTCATAGAATTACAATCAACAATACGATTCACATAGTAAAAAATGCAAGTCATTCACATTCATATTTCTAAATTAGTCTAGTGATTGTAAGATCAGCCATACTAAATCAACAAGACCATAATGCGCGTCTTACATATTCACCATGACAAGCAACATGCACAAACAGCAAAGACAAGGAATCTAATGCACGAAAATAACCCTAGACTTAGCCACGGTCATGCACTCACCTGGATTCGCAAAACTTAGGTTTTCTGACACCTCTTGATGCTGAATCCTCGACATATTCTAAGTTCCCTCGACAGATCTACAATTCATTCGACGATCTACGGTTTTTCCTCGATAGAAACCTTCGATCTCTCATGGTAAACAAGTAACATCGATCAGATCACTTTTCCCTCGAGGATACTTAACGTTTTATCGATAAACACAAAGTCGATATCGAATCTTACCAGGAAACTCGACAATCGTCCACAGATCTCCGATGCCGAATATAACTTTCTCGACAATTCACCACGATCTGTCACCGTACCTCGACATAAACGTTCATTCATGGTTAAAGATATCGATAACACTTAGTAATCGACACTTACCCAATTTTCCACGACAGACCCACGCTAAAACACGTCAATCCTCGATCGCGAGTGACAAACCTTCACTGTTTTTTGACGATCGGCAGCACAAACTTGACAGAATCACACTTAGGTTATTTCGGAGTTCTTAAGTGTTTGATTAGGGTTTTTGGTGATCACGTCTATTTATAACAGTTAGGGTTTCCGATTATTTACCTAAATAATCACCCTAATCACCGAACCATGGCTGGGCCTAACCATTGGGTCCAACTCGACACTTAGTCCACGATTCCTCGAAATCGATTTATCGATCCACGACGCTGGCCCGTGAATTCTTGACATCGGCCCACGAGTCCACTATGGCGGCCCAGGAATCCTTGACGAATTATTGATTTCATCTGAAGATTCCGTATCTTTTTTGTAGATTATCCATTTTATATGTATCTTATCCATTTCCATCCGAAGATTTCCATTTTTTTCGAATCAATCTTGTCCGAACGTGACTCCCTCAACCAACCACGCGGATTTCTCGGAATTCCACGTCTGGACTTAGTTTTCCTCGATCATTCTCGATGATCCTCGACGTTCCTCGATGGAATCATCGGATACGGGTGTTACAACTCTCCCCCACTTAGAATAGATTCGTCCTCGAATCTACGCTTTCCTCTTAGTCACAATCTGCTTGCTTAACCACTTTTGGAAGTTCACTTTCATAACTTCTTCCGGTTCCCAAGTTGTTTCCTCTTGTCCATCACAGTCCCAAACAAATTGTATCAATTTGACTTTTTTCCTTCGGTCTATCCTTAGCTTTATTCCAATAACCCAAACCGGTCCCCAACAATTGTCATATTTTCTTGTAAATCCGGCGGAGGCTCGGATATGACATTTTCACGGTGTGTTACGCATTTCCTTAGCATAGACACGTGGAAAACCTTTGGAAAGGCTTTCAATTCTTGTGGCAATTCCAACCTATAAGCCACTAGACGAATCCTTTCCAAAATCCGAAAAGGTCCCATTTTTCTCGGACTTAACTTTGTGTTCAACGCTGCGCGATCCTTACCCTTGTAAGTGACCATCTTGAGATAAACCATATCTCCCACTTGGAATTCTAATTCCCTTTGGCGCTTGGCCGCATAACTCTTTTGTCGATCCTGAGCTTCTTTCATTTTGATCTTTAAGACTTTGATTCTTTCTGTTGTTTCGTCCACAAAGTCTCGACCATAAACGCTTCGCTCCCCCACTTGTGTCCAACATAGGGGCGTTCGGCAAAGTCGTCCATACAATTCCTCAAAGGGTGACATCCCAAAGCTTGCTAGATAACTACTGTTATAAGAGAATTCAGCTAAGGATAAGTGTTCTTCGCACTTACCACCCCAATCCAACACACTTGCTCGCAACAAATCCTCAAGTGTTTGAATTATTCGTTCGGACTGTACTCATGTGGACTTTTGTCTACGGATGATAAGCTGTACTCATGTGGACTTTTGTCCCGAACCTTTTCTGTAGCGCTCTCCAAAATGCTGAAGTAAACTTTGAATCTCGATTCGACACGATGCTCGCCGGTACACCATGTAACCAAACGATTTCTTTCACATACAACTCCGCGAGTTTCTCTACATTATCCTTCCTATTCATCGCAAGGAAGTGTGCTGACTTGGTCAGTCTATCCACGATGACCCAAATCGCATCTTTCTTATCACACATTGGCAATCCCGTGATAAAATCCATAGTTATCATATCCCACTTCCATTCGGGAATCGGTAAACTTCGCAGCAATCCATCCGGATTCTAATGTTCAGCCCTAACTAGATTACACGTCTGACATGCAGCCACCCACTTAGCAACATCGGTTTTCATACCTTTCCAATGGTAATACCGCTTCAAGTCTCGATACATTTTCGTGGATCCCGGATGTATTGAAAACTTGGATTGATGCGCTTCCTTAAGAATCTCATCCCGAATATTTTGATCCTTCGGAACACACACTCGACCATTCACCAAAATGGTTCCGTTGTTCGAAATTTGACACTCGGTCTTATCATTCTTCGACCATTTGATAAGATCCTCGTCCTTTTCTTGTGCCAACCGAACACGACTTAGCAAATCAGCTTGGTCCGCAGCACCTAAGCCCAACGGTTCCGATTCGTCATACAAAGCTGCTAAACGCAAGTCTCCGACCATGTTCACCAAGACTTCTATGTCTTTTTTGGCGTTCCCGGCCGTCCTCTTTCGACTTAGTGCATCCGCAACTAAGTTTACTTTACCCGGATGGTAAGCAATCTCAAGATCGTAGTCCGCGACTAACTCCATCCAACGCCTTTGCTGTAAATTCAATTCCGGCTGAGTGAAGATATACTTCAAACTCTTATGATTCGTGAAGATCTAAACTTTCCCACCATAGAGGTAAGAACGCCAAATCTTTAAAGCAAACACCACTGCCGCCATTTCAAGATCGTGGGTAGGGTAGTTTCCTTCGTGTTTCCTTAGCTGCCTCGATGCATAAGCAATCACTTTCCCTTGCTGCAACCCAAACCCATCCTTGATGCGTCCATGTATACCACAAAAGGTATATTCGGTTCCGGCAAAGCCAACACCGGAGTACTCGTAAGCATTTCCTTAAGCTTCGAGAAACTGTTTTCACAATCTTCTGTCCACACAAACGGAGTGTCTTTCCCCGTAAGTCGAGTCATTGGCTGAGCCATACTCGCAAATCCTTTGACAAACCGACGATAGTATCCAGCCAATCCGAGAAAACTCCTTATTTCCGAAGCATTCCTTGGCTTCGGCCAATACTTGATTGACATAATCTTTTCAAGATCAACGGACACTCCCATGTCAGAGACCACATGGCCTAAGAATCCGATCTGCCTTTGCCAAAAGCTACACTTACTAAGCTTGGCAAACAACTTATGCTCCCTTAGTTTACTCAGAACTTTCCCTAAGTGAACCGCGTGATCCTCCGCGTTCTTTGAGTAAACCAAGATGTCATCTATGAAGACGATCACGAACTCGTCCAAGTATTCCCGGAATACATTGCTCATGTGTTTCATGAATGCTGCAGGAGCATTCGTCAGCCCGAACAACATGACAAAAAACTCGTAGTGCCCGTACCTTGTCTGAGAGGCCGTCTTTCGAATATATGATTCTTCTATCGGAATCTGATGGTAACTTGAGGCCAAATCCACTTTTGAGGAACAAGTAGCACCCTTGAGTTGGTCCAACAACTCGTCAATCCTTGGAAGTGGATACTTGTTCTTTACCATCACTTGATTTAATCCGCGGTAATCGATCCAAAGTCGAAAGCTTCCATCTTTCTTCTTCACAAGAGAACCGGTGCACCCCATGGTGAACTACTCGGCCTTACAAAACCTTTCTCCATCAGCTCACTTAACTGCTTTTTCAACTCGGCCATTTCTGCCGGTGCCATCCGATATGGAGCTTTCGAGATTGGAGCCATTCCAGGTTCAAGCTCAATAGTAAATGGATCCAAACGTGATGGTGGTAATCCGCTTAAAGCACGAAAAACATCCTCATATTCCCGTACCATTGGAATATTTTCAAGTACCACTTCTGATCCGACTTCCTTTGTTGTGATCGTGGCTATGTACGCCTCACAACCCTTTGCCATCATTTGCTCCGCTTGAATTGCCGAGACAATCAAGATTCCGGACGTTGGCCTAATTCCGTGGTAAACCAACATCCATTTTGGCGTCTCAAAGTTCACTCTTCCCCGATGACAATCCAGATGTGCCTTGTGCTCTCCAAGCCAGTCCATTCCAAGGATCTCATCACCAAGTCTGCTGGCATATCCACTCCGAAAATCATCACAGAAACGTTTCTGACCTTTCCATAGGTCATCATCACTTGCCCGCCAGCTGCCTTGGCTGATCCGAAGACACTTTTCATAGGTCATCATCACTTGCCCTACAAATTCATCTAGAATCGTAAAAACCTATTCCGAACATGCAACACTCAAATTTCACACAGAAATTTACTTAGGTAAGTGATAGGACTTACCAGTGATCGGACGAGAAGTGCTTAGCCTATCCGACTCCTCAGCCATAGCATACATCCACGGCATGATTGCTTGCCTCTTTGGCGGTGGTGGCAGCTCCTTATTTGCCCGTTTCCCGGTTTGCTGCACCAACTCAGGACAACTCGGTCTAATGTGTCCTTCTTCACCACAATTGAAACACACCTTCTCCATCTTTGGGCATGCATTGGCTCTGTGATCCTTGCTACCACATTTGAAACATACCCCAGCAGCCTTACACACACCCAAGTGCATTTTTCCGCAATTCCCACAAGGTCGGCGTCCACCGGACTTTTTCACCCAACAATTCTTCTGTCCAGCACCACCTCCGGATTTTCCTTGTGGTATCACCTGTGAACTCCCTTGTCCACCCAGCAACTTGGCCTTTTTTTCCATTCCACTTTCCAGCATGGCTGCCTTTTCCACTAGTTCGGCAACAATCTTATAGTTGCGAACAAGGCAGCGGTTTCGGAGCTCAATTCGTAGCCCACGCATAAACCAACGAACTTGGACCCTCTCATCCTCAAGTTCACGTCCAACATACTTCTTAAGCCTATTGAACTCAGCCTCGTATTCCCTCACAGCTTTGGTACCTTGACGCAAGTCCAAAAAAGCACACTCAAGCCTATCCAAAGCTTCCGGTAGAAAGTACTTAGTGCGTAACTCTTCACGGAAAGTTTCCCACGAACAATCCGGATCCCTCAATCTTCCACACACTCCTTCTCACCAAGTATGAGCGTCACCTTCCAATTAGTGGACAACAATGTCCTTCTTGTACTCATTCGGACATCGAACAGAAGCAAAGTTTCTCTCCATCCGACTTCTCCACTCATCCGCCTCAATAGGTTTTGCACCACTGAAGAAGTACTTAGTACCAAGGTTCTGCATTTGATCCATCACCTTAAGATAAGGTGGGATCCTCGGCAACATCACCTCATCCTCCACGTCCACCACTGGTGGTCCATTCACCACTGGTGGATTCACCACAGGAGGTACATTTGCCACTAGCGGTTCCATCGCTGGCGGTGGTACCATCGGAGTAGGTGCAACAGCTCCCAACCTTGCCAAAATATGTACCAGCATACCCATCACTTGGCCAAAATCCTCTGGAGCAGTAGCAGCATATGCTTTACCAAAACCAGCAGCAACACCACCAGCCGCATTAGCCGCATTCTCGAATGCACCATCTGCTGCATTCTCAACTTGTTCAGGGTTCGTGTTCCTTTCCAAACCTTGAACAAAGTTTTCATCCTTCACATCCCTTCTCAAAACCATTCTTCGGTTACCTTTTGCCATCTGCAATTTATCGAACCTTTACTAAGTTAGTTTTCCACACTAACTTAGTTTCATAAACCAGACTTATTGATGTAAGATCGACTCCTATCCTCACGGTGCCCCACGCAGAACCACGAGGAATCCACGTACCGGACACGGACACACGAGGCAACCTTCAGAACCGGCGACCAAAAGAAGATTTTCCCCGTACCACCTTGAAGAATCCTCGACAAAGTGACCATTTCCAGAAAATCCATCGAGGTACTTTGGAAGAAGAACGATCCAAACCACCAGACGACGAGGAGCACCCACCCGCGGACACTAGAATCCACCCGGAGCTGACCACCGATGAAACCAGCCGTTCTTTGGAGAAACCCTTGAAGATTCACCGTCCAAGACCTCAAGATATATGGTTCATCGAGCAAAACTTCACAATCCACGACAAGACTTCAAAGATGTTCGACTAATCCATGAGACGGATCATCTCGGCAACGAGCAATTTCGAAGACAAACCGAAGATCCTCCTGACAAACCTGAAGTCTTCCTGCCATTTTTCGTGCATCAATCCAAGACTACACCACGTTTTGAAGTGCCCAAAACAGCAGCCAAACTCGAATTCCACGTGGAAACGACAAAGGGAAAACTTTCCTTTTTCGACATTATTTCTAGAAGCGCACATCCATCCTTCGATCCAGGCCCTCCATCTCGAAGAAATAATCTTGGACGTCCATTCCTTGAAGATGTTCGAGATCCTTCCACGACAATCGCTGAAGAATCGCGTTCCAACGGCTAGTAATCCTCGAACACGTCCTTCTTCATTCTAGAATATTTTGTTTCCTTTCTTGCATGTTTCTTACCGTTGAAGGATATTTTCTGTTCGAGCCTATATAAGCTCACCCCTTGTTTCATTTCATAATCACCGAATAATTTATCAATAAGAAATCAAGTTTGTTTTTGCTTCAAAGTTTTTTAACCAAATCAACATCTCTATCCTTCACCACCACGTTCAACGCTTCCGCCAACGTTTTGGATTTAGAAATCCGTGAGTCACACTGAGGTGGAATCCGAGGTTTGCATCATTGGTATCAGAGCTTAAACGCTCCTATCCTTACCATGTTATTTCGTTCCTTGCTTGTTTTTCAATTCTGTTTTCGATTTCTTACAAAAAACCCATAAAAATCAACTTTCGTTTGTTTTGTTGTTTTAATTTTATAAAATCAAAAACAAATCATAAAAATCATTTTCTTTCTGTTTTAGTTCGTAGAATCAATCTAAAAGCCATAAAAATTGTGTTTGATAATTCAGAAATTCATTTGCTATTTATAGTTCGAAGTTTCTTGTCATTTGCTTCTGTTTTCGTCTGTTTTGTTGTTTGAGTTTTATAAAATCGAAGATAAATCATAAAAATTATTTTCTTGCTGTATTAGATCGTGGACTCATTAGGGAACTCAGGAAAATTGTTCTCTTTAATTCGAAAATTCATTTGATATTTTTGATTTGAAATCTAAAGCAATTCGTTTCTGTTTTTCGATAATCACCTTGCTTTGATCGGATATCTACTTATTTCTTGAACTTGTTTGAACTTTTGCAAGGTACCATGGGAGACGAGAACCATATCACACTGGAGACCATCGTGGCGACATTAGCTACCATGAACGCTAACATAACAGCGGTGTCAACAAGGCTAGACCGACTAGAGCAATCGGGTCCAAACGAACAACCACCCATCGGTCCGATAAGAAACGTGCCACCAGCTGTTCGGAGAGGCAACTACGATCTTGATCAAGAAGAGGATCCACCAGACCCACTACCACAATGTCACGGACCAGATCCTATCCACGCTGCCTTTGACGTTTTGAATCGAAGGAACCACGGAGACCGAAATCGTTTTCGTGAAGATGAAAGGAACTTGCCACTAGAAGTGAAGCTCACCGCACCTACCTTTGCTGGAAAGATTGATCCATCCGCCTACTTGGAGTGGGAGAGCCGAATGGAGCATCTCTTTACATATTACTCATACTCGGAACCAAGGAAGATCGCTTTAGCAATCGCAAGGTTAACCGACTATGCCTTACCATGGTGGGATCGAGAAGTAGCTGAAAAGAGGAGGCTTAGATACCCTCAAATCACACGATGGATTGACATGAAGTTTGAACTTCGTAAAAGGTATGTACCTCCACATTACCATCGAGAATTACTAAAGAATCGTTCTTTATTTCAGAGAACACGAAGTGTAGAGGAGTACTTCGAAGAATTTGAACTCCTAAGAAGCCGGCTAGAGTTAGAAGAGATGGTGGAGTTTCTCATGTCTCAATTTGTAGAAGGAATACAAGAACGGATACAAATGAAGGTGGAAACAGACCCATATCACTCCTTACAAGAAGTTGTTCATCTTGCCATCCAACGTGAACAACATATCAAGAGGAAGTCGACAACTCGAACCAGAACCAGCAACCACATGTCAACACCTCAAGTTCCACCCTCTCAAGTCTTAGACAAAGAAAAAGTCGTTTCCGTCGAATCACGCTACAATTCTAGCGAATACCGTGGTGAGCAAGGTAAGTCTTCTACCTCTCAAAGGACACATGATCTGACATGTTTCAAATGTCAAGGTAGGGGACACATGGCAAGGGATTGCCCCAACAAGCGAGTCATGGTGATCACACCCGACGGATATGACTCACAAGATGAAGTGGAGCCAATGGATGACCAAATCACCATCTATCCGGATGAAGGCGGGCTACTAGTCACTCAGAAGGTTCTCGCAGCCCAACCAACCATGGATGAACCCGAACAAAGAGACAACGTGTTCCACTCACGATGCACCATCAAGGATAAGGTATGTCACATGATCGTGGATAGTGGTTCATGCACTAACATTGCTAGTATCTCTCTTGTTGAAAAGCTAGGACTGGAAACCACCAATCACCCAAGGCCGTATAAGCTTCAATGGCTTAATGACGATGAGAAAATCGAGGTGACTAAACAAGTCGAGGTGCCTTTTTCCATCGGTGAATATCACGACAAAGTCCTATTTGATGTTGCACCAATGCAAGCCGGGCATTGGTTACTTGGTGGACCATGGCAATATGATCGTGAAGTCACTTACAATGGCCGCACAAACCGATACTCCTTTTGCATCAACAATCGCATATTCACACTTGCCCCTTTAGAACAAAACGAAGTCCGTGGAATGCAAGCCAAGACTAAGGTATGTGCCTCAACTAAGTTCAGCTTCTTTGCTTTTCAAGTGAATTATTTACCTCAAGAAACGGATATAATGCACTTGTCTTCGCCAAAGGTTCCATTTTCAGGTTTTGGAACTAAGGAGCATTTTCAAACAAAAGTGGACGTGACAAGACATTTTCCTACTCTGGAGCTGACTGCAGCTAGAGGAGCTTACCATTCCATGCTGACCCAAGCCGAACCACCGGATCTCCCAATTCGCGACAAATCGAAGATTTTCGGAGGTAAGGCCTTAGAATCGCATATTCGTATGAAAGCTAACTTGCTTTCTCTTGGTGCAGGAAAATTAGTTTTGTGGTCGAAACCTTTTCAAGGGGGAGGGGATGATGTAAGATCGACTCCTATCCTCACGGTGCCCCACGCAGAACCATGAGGAATCCACATACCGAACACGGACACACGAGGCAACCTTCAGAACCGGCGACCAAAAGAAGATTTTCCCCGTACCACCTTGAAGAATCCTCGACAAAGTGACCATTTCCAGACGATCCATCGAGTTACTTTGGAAGAAGAACGATCCGAACAACCAGAAGACGAGGAGCAACCACCCACGGACACTAGAATCCACTCGGAGCTGACCACCGATGAAACCAGCCGTTCTTTGGAGAAACCCTTGAAGATTCACCATCCAAGACCTCAAGATATGAGGTTCCATCGAGCAAAACTTCACAATCTACGACAAGACTTCGAAGATGTTCGACGAATCCACAAGACGGACCCTCTCGGCAACGAGCAATTTCCTACCGAAGATCCTCCTTACAAACCGAAGATCCTCCTTACAAACCTGAAGACTTCCTACCTTTTTTTGTGCATCAATCCAAGACTACACCACGTTTTAAAGTGCCCAAAACAGCAGCCAATCTCGAATTCCACGTGGAAACAACAAAGGGTAAACTTTCTTTTTTCGACATTATTTCTAGAAGCGCACATCCATCCTTCGATCCAGGCCCTCCATCTCGAAGAAATAATCCTGGACGTCCATTCTTTGAAGATGTTCGAGATCCTTCCACGACAATCACTAAAGAATCGCGTTCCAACAGCTAGGAATCCTCGAACGCGTCCTTCTTCATTCTTGAATATTTTGTTTCCTTTCTTGCATTTTTCTTACCATTGGAGGATATTTTCTGTTCGAGCCTATATAAGCTCACCACTTGTTTCATTTCATAATCACCGAATAATTTATCAATTAAATCAAGTTTGTTTTTGCTTCAAAGTTTTTGAACCAAATCAACGTTTTTTGCGAGTTCTAGGTAGTTTGTGGAATCAAACTCTTGGTTTACGTGTAGAGTCTTCAATCCTTGCGAGGAAGAGCCCTTGGATTTTCTTCTCTAACCCTCGGTGTTGTGAAATCAACATCACTATCCTTCACCACCACGTTCAACGCTTCCGCCAACGTTTTGGGTTTTGAAATCCGTGAGTGACACCGAGGTAGAATCCAAGGTTTGCATCACTTACCGTGAGACCTTGGCATTGGAAGGATGGATTTAACCCAAATAACCCAGCTATGCTTAACTGTCCTAGAACCGAACACGCTCTGATACCAAATTGAAACACCCTAAGTCATTTTTCTCAAATTTCCCTTAGGCGTTTTCGACAATTTTCAAGTTATCTTAACATTTTCGGCGTTCGTTCTTAAATTGCGACAGAAGCATGCATAACTGAATGTTATTAGGTTTCCAAAAGATGTTCTAGCACAATGATAAGTTTGCTAATAAGCTATTACATTGTTTAACACTAGACCAACATTATTCGAACATAAACTACCCACAAATCATCATAAATCCACCATCCTTCCCTTCCGTGCCTTAGTCCTCACGAGCTGGTTCAGCAACAAATTGCTTAATGGAGCGGTCGTCCCGTCTTACCTTCATATTTCTCAATTTGTCTTGTGATTGTACGATCAGCCATACTAAATCAACAAGACCATAATGCGCGTCTTACATATTTACCATTACAAGCAACATGCACACAAACATCCAAGACAAGGAATCTAATGCACGAAAATAACCCTAGACTTAGTCACGGTCACGCACTCACCTGGATTCGCAAAACTTAGGTTTTCTGACACCTCCTGATGCTGAATCATCGACAGATCTAAAGTTCCCTCGACAGATCTACAATTCACCCGACGATCTATGGTTTTTCCTCGACAGAAACCTTCGATCTCTCATGGTAAACAACTAACATCGATCAGATCACTTTTCCCTCGATGATATTTAACGTTTTATTGATAAACACAAAGTCGATATCAAATCTTACCCGGAAACTCGACAATCGTCCACAGATCTCCGATGCCGAATGTAACTTTCTCGACAATTCACTATGATCTGTCACCGTCCCTCGACATAAACGTTCATTCATGGTTAGATCATCGTTTCCTTCGACGATACTAAAGAAAGATATCGATAACACTTAGTAATCGACACTTACCCAATTTTCCACGACAGATCCTTGCTAAAACATGTCAATCCTCTATCGCGAATGACAAACCTTCACTGTTTTTCGACGATCGGCAGCAGAAACTTAACAGAATCACACTTAGGTTCTTTCAGAGTTCTTAAGTGTTGGATTAGGGTTTTTGGTGATCACGTCTATTTATAACACTTAGGGTTTGCGATTATCTACCCTAATAATCACCCTAATCACCGAACCATGGCTGGGCCTAATAATTGGGCCCAACTCGACACTTAGTGCACGATTCCTCAAAATCGATTTATCGATCCACAACGCTGGCTCGTGAATTCTCGACATTGGCCCACGAGTCCACGATGCCGGCCCAGGAATCCTCAACGAATTTTTGATTTCATCCAAAGATTTCGTATCTTTTTCGGAGATTATCCATTTTATCTGTATCTTATCCATTTCCATCCAAAGATTTCCATTTATGTCCGAACATTTCCATTTTTGTCCGAACTAAACATGTCTGAACGTGACTCCCTCAACCAATGACGAATTTCTCGGAGTTCCACGTCTGGACTTTGTTTCCCTCGATCATTCTCGATGATCCTCGACGTTCCTCAATGGAATCGCCGGATACGGGTGTTACACTTAGCCTAAGTGATGTAAGCCTTGGGGGTGAGGTTTACGGGACACGAGCAGGATCCTTGATTCCACGGGCGGTCGTCGACGATTCCTCAAGGTTCTTGACGTGGATGGAGATTTGACTCGATGGCGGTCGCTCTCTCGAGTGGGATCAAACAAAGGGGGTTGTGATGACTCGATGGTAGTCTCTGATACAGCATGGATCTCGGCTTCGAAGAATCTCTCCACGAAGAACAAGAGTTAGAACTAGGGTTTTGCCTTAGCAAGAACATTCGAGTTTTTATTGATAATAGGGTAAAAATCGGTTACACGTCTGCAAAGGGACTTTATAAACAGTCCTATCAGCTAGGCCTAAGGCCCATAAAGAAAAGAAAGTAAAACCCTAATACAAAGAAGGTCCATCTAGAAATCGAAAGCAAGAAATACAAAAACACATTGTTTAAATAAAAGCAATAAAACGAAACTATGAAGACGCGAATGTTGCTGTTGTTTCTGAGGTGGACTTAGCCGTTGGAAGGGCCGTTTGAACCTGCAAAGATCAAAAATATTGAATAAAACTTACCTTGGTCTGCACAGAGTCGCGTGACGTTGTCGAAGACTGGCGTGGTTTCCTCATGGAATGGTGTGGTGTCCTCGATGAATCGCCGTAGTCCCTCAGGGTCTGTCGTGGAATCCTCGGCAACTGGTGTGAATTCCTTGGGAGCTTGTCGTAGATCCTCGGTGTTGGGTTGTGGTTCCTCGAGATGATACGTAGCCGTGTCGTCGTGATCCTCGGGGTGGCTCGGGGAACCTTTGGTAGTTGTACGTGGATCCTCGGTAGCGGCATGCGGATGGCTTTACAAACCTCATTAGAAGAAACAAACAAGCTAGAATTCCTTACCTCTTCTTCCTTACTCATGTGTTTTTGTAACTCACAAATTTCAGAAGGTTTTAAAGGGGCTAAGTTGAACTTACGGTCCTTGAAGTGAAACGAGTACCGATTGGTTCTCCCATCGTGGTTAGTGGCTCGGTCAAATTGCCAAGGCCTCCCCAGCAAGAGGTGTCCGACCTTCATAGGCACCACATCACACACTACTTCATCGTGGTATCTTCCCACACTAAACGGAATGGTGACTTGTTCGACAATCTGCAATTCGGTGTCATCGTTCAACCATGAGAGCTTGTATGGCCTCGGGTGTTTAGATCTTGGTAAACCTAATATGTCCACCATATACTTGCTAGCCACATTAGTACAAGATCCTCCATCAATGATTAAGTTACATACCTTTCCCTTCACGGTGCATCTCGTGTGGAAAATGTTCTCTTGTTGCACCTTCTCTTCCGGGTCAACTAGCACACTAAGAGTTCGGCGAATGAGTAGGAGCTCTCCCTGGTCCAGATACTCAACGTCCTCGTCGCCTTTGTCCGAGTCTCCCTCGTGCTCTTCTTGTGACTCATACTCGCCATCGTTGGTGAGAATCATCACTCGTTGATTCTGACACTCCCGCGCATAGTGTCCCCTACCTTGACACTTAAAGCAAGTTATGTCACGTGTATGGGATTGATTCTGATTAGGGAACTTACCTGGTTCCGGTTTGGTGAACTTGGGTGTGTCAAAGGCCTTGCCCTTGAACTTGGCACCATCTCCTCCGGAGTTTCCTTTGTTCGGGAAACGGTTGTTGTTGGAGTTCCACGGTGGATTGTTTTTTCGTCCTCGGGTGAGTTGGGACGTCTTCTTCTGGATTTGAGTCTCCACTTAAAGAGCTAGGTGGAGTAGCTCGTGGATTCCACTATAATTGTTCCGCTCAACCTTGTGCTGGATACGGTCATTGAGTCCATCTACGAACTGTGCCATGAGGGCTTCTTCGGATTCCTCCAACTCCAAGGAGTTCATGAGCTTCTCGAATTCCTTGAAGTATTCCTCGACAGTCCTCGAAGTATTCCTCGACAGTCCTCGTTCCCTACGACAATTTACGAAAACGTTTTTGCAAATCACGGTGGTAGTAGTCGGGAACGTACCTAATTCGGAGGAGATACTTCATGTCTCCCCATTTGGTTATGGGGTCGTGACGTTGCCTCCTTCGGTCAGCTACGGTTCTGTCCCACCATGCCAAGGCATTGTCCGTGAGTTGTGCCGCGGCTACGGAGACCTTACGCGTCTCGTTGTACCCATAACAATCAAAAATGTATTCCATCCTTCTTTCCCAATCCATGTAGGCTTCGGGGTTGGACTTTCCTGCAAAAGTAGGTGGAGTTAGTTTCACATCCTTGTTTTGTTCACGTGGTACCTCGACCCGTCCACGGTTTCGCATGAGCAACGGATCGGGTCTCCGTTGGTGTGGTCGTTGGAGTGGATCGGGTGGTGGTGGATCATCGTCGTCGTCCTCGGGAAAGTGGTCAGCTTCATCTAGGATGATTCGTTGTGCTTGGACACGTCTTACTTCCACGTGTGGTGGTGGTGGTGGCGGAGGTAGAGGTGGTTGTGCTTCTAGCCGATTGAGGCGTCCTCCAAATCCTCGGATTTCCTCTTGGATGGCACGGAGTATTTGCACATGGGCATCTTGTGGAGCAGCTTCTTCTCCCATTTCCTCGAGTAGTTGTTCCTGTACTTAGACAAAAACAACAAGAGGTAAACGTATCGAGTGGGAAAGAAAGGTTAAAAACGGGTTCAAGAAATAAAATGAAAACACGAAAAACAGTTTGCGAAAACTCGACAAAGCAAAGGCAATATTCGAAAATACGAAGAAGGAAAGTTAACTTTTTTTTTTTTTTGACTAAAACCCTAGATGCAAACCACAACACAAGACCTAATACTCGAAGAAAAAGAACTAGCAACTCAAACGAACACAGAAAACGATCAGATCTCACACTTCTAACGAACACACAATAGATCTACCAACCTAGCGAGTGAACGAACAAGGCAGATCTAACAAGGGAATGATGCAACAATGACAATACGATATTTTTATATTTTTTTGGAAAATAATGAAACAAACAAACAAGAACAAAGAATAATCGAACTTAAGCAAGCAAAAAGGATAGGGACAACCGGATGAGCGTGGAACACGGCTCTGATACCAGATGATGTAAGCCTCGGGGGTGAGGTTTACGGGACACGAGCAGGATCCTTGATTCCACGGGCGGTCGTCGACGATTCCTCAAGGTTCTTGACGTGGATGGAGATCTAACTCGATGGCGGTCGCTCTCTCGAGTGGGATGAAACAAAGGGGGTTGTGATGGCGGAAGGAAGTGCACCACAGAGGGATGGTAGTCTCTGATACAACATGGATCTCGGCTTCGAAGAATCTCTCCACGAAGAACAAGAGTAAGAACTAGGGTTTTGCCTTAGCAAGAAAATTCGAGTCTTTATTGATAATAGGGTAAAAATCGGTTACACGGCTGTAAGGGGACTTTATAAACAGTCCTATTAGCTAGCCCTAATAGCCATAAAGAAAAGAAAATAAAACCCTAATACAAAGAAGATCCATCTAGAAATCAAAAGCAAGAAATACAAAACACATCGTTTAAATAAAAGCATTAAAAGGAAACTATGAAGACGCGAATGTTGCTGTCGTTTCTGAGGTGGACTTAGCCGTTGGAAGGACTGTTTGAACCTGCAAAGATCAAAAATATTGAATAAAACTTACCTTGGTCCGCACGGAGTCGCGTGACGTTGTCGAAGACTATCGTGGTTTCCTCGTGGAATGGCGCGGTGTCCTCGATGAATCGCCGTAGTCCCTCGGGGTCTGTCGTGGAATCCTCGGCAGCTGGTGTGAATTCCTTGGGGGCTTGTCGTTGATCCTCGGTGTTGGATTATGGTTCCTCGAGATGATACGTAGACGTGTCGTCGTGATCCTCGGGGTGGCTCGGGGAACCTTCGGTAGTTGTACGTGGATCCTTGGTAGCGGCATGCGGATGGTAAGGTAGCTTGGTACGGTAGCTTGGCACGGTTGATACGTGGATCCTCGGTAGCGGCATACGGATGGTACGATAGCTTGGCACAGTTGATACGTGGATCCTCGGTAGCAACACGTAGATCCTCAAAGCGGTACGATAGCTTGGCACGGTCGGTACGTGGATCCTCGGTAAGTGTACGTGGATTCTCGGTAGCGATACGTGGATCCTCGATGCGATAAGGTAACTCGGCACGATCGGTACGTGGAATCCCTTGCTCGGCTCATGGTTGCTCGTGGACACTTGATGCTAACCCCTTTCCCATGTCGTTCACAATGTCTTGCACAGCAAGGTTGAACCTCTTTCGAAGTTGTCTATCTTTGGAACGAGTCATGGTGCCTTCCCTCCATTCGGGCAACAGGTTAGGTCCGATGTCCTCATCAATAAGTACCTACACAAAACATATGGACAAGACTTACTTGGTGTATGCGTAGAAGCGGCCATAGTTGGTGATGCTTGTCCATGATGTGGGTTGGGTCAAATGATCTTCCTGTATCAATTAGTCCTATATTTGACTTAAAGAAGATCCTCTTGACCTTGGTCATCTTCAGCTTCTCTTGCTTGAAGACTCTTCCTTTGGTCGCTATCATTTGTATCCAGTCGTCTGTGTACGTCCATATGGCCATGAACAAATATTGATAAGGCCGATGTGTCTCAGGTAAGTGGCTTACAGTCCAATAAGGATAAATGGTCAATGCTCATGGCTAGTTCGTGGACGTCCACGACTAAGTTGAACTTCTCACGTAGGTTCATTGCTTGAGATTGTGTCATGGGACTTAGTTGGACCGTTGGAACCTTTGGTTGGGCTGGTCTGGATTCGATGTCCTCATCATTTCCTCTCTCTTCAAGATCTTTGTCCTCAAAACTGTTTTACCTACAAATGGAGAAAGATCAGCCACATTGAAAGTATGTGAAATTTTAAAGTCACCTAGGAGCTTAAAGCGGTATACGTTGTCATTGATCCTGGCCAACAATCAGAAGGGACCATCTCCTGGAGAAGCCTACTTGGAACTGGTTTTGTTCAGAAACCGTTCGGACCTCATTTGTAGCCACTCCCACTCTCCTTGCTCAAACATGGGCTTTCTCCTCCCATTGGCTGCGTTTCTCTTGTATTCCTCCATCTTTTTCTCGATGTTTGCTCTAACCGTCTCATTCATCTTCTAAATATACTCCATCTTGTCCAATGCGTCTAGGTTGGCTTGGTTAGCTTCTG
Source organism: Crucihimalaya himalaica (assembly GCA_004349715.1). NCBI lineage: Eukaryota > Viridiplantae > Streptophyta > Magnoliopsida > Brassicales > Brassicaceae > Crucihimalaya > Crucihimalaya himalaica. The sequence continues at coordinate 996,433 of SMJT01000033.1, read as the reverse complement.
GTATGGGATAAAGATCCAGTGGGGTTAGTGGATTAATCCGTATACAACGTCCAAAAGAGACAACTTGGAAGCCCAGTGAGTATAACGGTTATAAGCAAATTCAACAAATGGCAAGCAATCTACCCAAATTTTAAGATTTTTACAATGGTGGCCCTAACTAGATAGGATTCAGTTTACCACCTTGGTTAATCCATCCGTTTGGAGATGACAAGTTGTAGACAAAAGGAGTTGGGTACCCAATTTCCTCCATAGTGTGCGCCGAAAGTGGCTAAGAAACTCAGTGTCTCGGTCGGATACGATGTTCCTTGGGACTCCATGTAAGTGCACCACTTCCATGAAAAACAAGTCCACGGTGTGAGAGGCATCATTCACCTTAAAATATGAAATGAAGTGTATCATCATGGAGAACTGGTCTACCACCAAAAATATCGCGTTCTTATTCCTAGTCGTGGGCAATCCTAACACAAAATCCATGGAAATGTCTACCCAAGGGGTGTTAGGTATAGGTAAAGGAGTGTAAAGACCGTGAGGATGTGACCTGGATTTTTTCTTTTAGCATGTAATGCATTGAGAGCAGAATCACTCCACGTCCTTCTTCATCCGTGGCCAAAAGAAGTGGTCCATTAGAAACGCCAACATTTTGTCAATGCCAAAATGACCCAATAGGCCTCCTTCGTGGGCTTCCTTAAGAAATAACTCACTCAATGATCAGCGTGGTATGCATAGCCTCTTTTCCTTGAAGAGGAATTCATCGTGTATGTAGAAGGATATGAAGTTGCCCGTCCTACATTGCTCATAGCTCCCCGCAAAGTCAGGGTTTCAACATCCAATTCCTTGAATTTCTCAAATCCCAGCATCTTTGCCTCTATGGTCGTGATCTAACACGCCTTCTTGATAGGACATCCGCAACCACCTTCTCTTTACCTTTCTTGTACTTAATTACATACAGAAAGGTCTCCACAAACTCCAACCATTTGGCGTGTCTCCACTTAAGTATGTCTGGCCCTTCAAGTGTTTAAGGGTTTCATGATCAGTGTGGATGACTAACTCTTTGGAAAGCAAGTAATGATGCCATGTCTCCAATGCGCGTACCGATGCATACAACTCCTTATCGTATGTTGGATAATTCAATGAAGTTCCACTTAGTTTTTCGCTAAAAATGCTACAGGACTCCCTTGTTGGTGTAGCACAACTCCTATTCTAAGACCTAAAGCATCACACTCAACTTCAAATATTATGTCAAAGTTAGGTAAAGCTAAAACGGGTGCTTGTGTCAAGCAATCTTTCAAGGTGTTGAAGGCCTTCTCTTGTGCATCTCCCTATGAAAATGGCACTTTCTTTTTTATAACAACCGTAAATGGGGCTGCTACGGTGCTGAAATCTCTAACAAAATGGTGGTAGAAGCTCACCAATCCATGGAAACTTTGAACATGTTTGATGGTTGTAGGTGTTGGCCACTCTTGGATGGCCTTGATATTTTCATTGTCTTCTTGCAATTCCTGTTCACTAACAACAAAGCCTAAAAGGACAAGCTTGTTAGTACAGAAGGAGCACTTCTTAAGGTTGGCATATAGAACTTCCTTTCTAAGTACCTAAGATGATCATTTAAGCATTTACTATAAACTAGTAAGTCATCAAAGGAAACTACTAAAAATTTACCAATGTAAGGTCGAAGCACCTGGTTCATTAAACTCATGAATGTGTGATATATCATGGTTTTTACCCGTGTTTAGCCATGATATAGGTCTTGTTTTTAGAGTCCTTCTAGTGTTTTTGTAGTCTTTTTGAGTCTTTTCAGGTTTGGCACGTTTGCAGCATAATTGGAGATATTAGAGCATTCTGAAGCTTTTTGGCATTCGTTGAATAATTTCCCACCGTTGGATTGAGCTCAAATTTGGATGCAAGACATATCTTTGGATTAGCTTTCATTTGGAAGTGGTTTGAAGCCATTCTAACGGTGCGATCAAACGTTATGCCAGTTTTTGTGAAGACAGTCCAGTCTGGCGAGCACAGAGTCGCAGAAGCAGAATTGAAAGACTTTTTATTTGTTGAAACTCCTACAATTGAGGAGGACCTCGAGTTCGATAGATTGTTCGAGGAGATCTACGACGGAATCCGGACATCTGCAACGTCCTCCCACGCTTTTTTAAAAATATAGGATAAACTGAAGGAAAAGTCCTGGTATCAACCGACACCAACCCAGTATCGATCGATACCGACTGCAGGAAAGGAAAATACGTGATTTTACAAGTCTAAAGAGTCTGCAACTTGGCCCAGAGGATTCTATTATTTACAATTAAGCCAAGAACGTGTTTTAGCATTATATTTAGGGTTTTTAGCCACTTTGAGACAGGCTTTTAATCATTATTCTAATACTTTGAGAGAGATTGGTTCCGGGTTTTGTGGGAGACAATTCTGAACCCTTGTTTACTCTTGATTTATTTTATGCAATCTATTTTATTCATGATGTTTGCTTCATTCACCATGTCTGAGTAGATTCCTTGTTAGGTTTAGGGTTATTCAAAGGTGTTTGATGAATTGTTAAGTTGATCTGAATTGATAGGAGAGATTCAATAGAGTTCCTCATCTAGACTTGTGATTACTGCTGATTCTAGCTTCATGACCTAGAATCTGATCTAAGGTTGTTTGATTGGCACGAAAGTGTGATTGATTGCCTGAACTAGTGTTAGATGAGCAAAAGACCTATTCGCAAAGAAATTTGGTTTAGCATTTTGTGAACAATTGAACCTGATCATTAATGCTTGTTTGAATTCATAGGATTTGCAAAGAAATTTGGAATTCTAGGTTTAGACATAGATAATCTTCGCAGCGACGGTTGGTTGATTTTACATTTGTGTTTCAAGTTCAAGAACAGTGCTTAATATCCTCCTGACATTCTATTTGACCTGCAATTCTGATTTACCGGAGAATTTCCCTAGGCTTAGCGTTTTCCTCCATTGAATTACACAACTTTTATATTCTGCTGCTTATTTCCTGAATTACTTTGTTCGCTTAGCTTAATTCAAGTCTTATTATCTATTGAGTGAATTCTTGAGTCTTTGTGGTTCGACCCCTAGAATACTACAGCTACTGCTTAGATACTTTAGGGTATTATATTTGAGCATATCAATGTGCTCGGGGCATTGGTCAACCCAAATGGCATCACTAGCCCCTCGTACAAGACTTGCTTGGTTTTGAATGCGGTTTTCCATTCATCTCCTTCACGCATTCGGACTTAATGATATCCACTCTTGAGGTCCACCTTTGAGAAGATGGTAGCTCCACGTAGCTTATCTAGCATATCATCTAGTCTTGAATCAGATGGTGGTACTTGATGGTGATGTTGTTCATTGCCCGGGAGTCAACGCACATCCGCCATGTACAATTCTTCTTCGGTACAAGAAATACAGGCACATCAGACAGACTGAGGCTCTTGTGAATATAGCTCTTGTCCATCAGCTCCCTTACTTGTTTCTCAAGTTTCTTTTTCTTCTCTGGGTTCATTCAGTAAGCGGCTTTGTTCGGTAATGGTGATATGGGGACTAAGTCTATTTGATATTTAATGCCTTGATAAGGTTGTAGTCTCGTTAATATCTCTTCTGGAACATATCTTTAAACCGACCAAGCACTATTTGTACTTCTTCTGGAAGTGCTACCAAATCATTCCCTGTACTTAAACCTTTTTTGTAAACCATTAGTAGCACGGTGCCTTCGGCACTCATGTTTTTGTGAACTAAACAAGATTTGACATAAAGAGAAGGTTTACTTACCCTGGCCCTAGTGTTAATCCGTGTTTGTAGTTCATGTACCTCCGATGGGCTTAGAGGTGCAAGGTTTACTTTCTGGTCCATGTGAGTGAAGGTGTAGAAGTTGGTCCGACCATTGTGGAAGGTGGCTCAGTCAAATTACCACGGTTTTCATAATAGAAAGTGGCGTGCTTGCATTGCCACCTCATCACACAAGACTTTGTCTTGGTACTGACCAACGCTAAAGGGAACAATGACTTCGTATGTGACTTTGAGGTTTGTGGTATCATTAAGCCATTGTAGCTTATACAGCCTAGAGTGCTTAGAAGTCTCTAGCCCTAACCTATCCACCATGAACTTTCTAGCCAAGTTAGCACAAGAACCACCATTAATTACAAGATTACATACCTTGTTCCGTATGGTGCATCGGGTGTGAAAGAGGTTCTCTCATTGGATTTTCTCCTCAGGGTTTATAAAAACACTCAACATTCGCCGCGTCACCAAGAGGTCTCCCACATCAGGATACTCTACCTCCTCGTGCTCACTCTCGTGTTCCTCTTCACATTCTTCTTCTGATTTATAGTCACCTTGGGAGTGATGACCATCACTCGTTGGTTCGGGCACTCCCTTGCCATGTGGCCTCTCCCCTGACAATTAAAACAAAATATCTCACGAGACCTAGGGGCACTAGAGATCTTACCTTATTCTGATTGTGTTGGTGTAAGAGCCTCCACAAGTTTCCCTTTGAATCGGGAATCGATCTCAATGACCCTACCTTTGTCCGTAGGTTTAGAATTACTTGACGCCTAGGGCTGTGGCATCTTAGAGCGGCAGGTGATGGAAATCTTACGCATGATTTGTTATTCTATTTGGACAGCAAGGTGAAGAAGCTCGTGAATCCCTCTGTATTGAGTTTGCTCCACTCTCTAGCTATGCGCTCTAGTAGACCATCAATGAATCTAGCCACTAATGCCTCCTCTTACTCCTCTAACTCCTCTAACTCCAAGGCATTCATCAGCTTCTCAAACTCCTCAAACTACTCATCAATCAACCTTGTTCCCTGCGATGGTTTACAAAAATGCTTTTGTAAGTCCTTATGATAGTGATCTGGAACATACCTTGATCTTAAGAGAAACTTCATGTCTCTTCAATGTTTCACGGGTGGAAAGTGGTTCCTTCTTGTAACGACCCTGAACCATCACTACGATTCCAATGGTTAGGACCGTCACAAGTTGACAAATACTTCGAATGATCCTGCCGACACTTGTCGCGAGCCTTGGGCACCAAGTCATTTTCTTTCATCACATGTCGAAAATCGTTACTTGGGCTCCAAGTCGACCAATCATGAATCGCCACCTTGCCTTGCCCACCAAGGCCACCAATCCGGGCGCGCCACACGCTCTCCGGCCAATCGGGTTCCGACACTTTTCTGTCGGCCAATCCTGTTCATGAGAGTCAATAATTCCTATGTCAAGTCCTCCAATTCTTCATTTCATTCACTTTGACCTCGACATTTTGAAATCGTCGTCGTTGGTCCTTCACGTCCGTATCGTCGTCTGTATTGTCGTTCGTACGGTCCGTCTGTACGTTCGTACCGCTGATTTGTACGTTCTTGGTGGGCCTGGAAGGTTTTGAGTTTCTACGTCTAAAGCGTAGACTCGACCATCTGAGGCTTGCTTCTTGGTTGGATGCTCGTTAACGGATCTAGTCGGAGGAAACCGAGTCTGTTGAGTAGGTACTGGTCTTGTTGACGTTTCTAGATATGCTACCGGACATTGACGAGAATAATGTCCAGTCTCTCCACATGAGTAACAAGTGATGCTAGTGAGGTCTCTCTTCCTATTAAGGAAGCAATCTCGAGAGAGATGTCCCATTCTTCCACAAGTGTAACATTGAACTCCAGATGTCGTCCTTGGTGATCCACTGCTTTCAATTCTTTCTTTACCCTCGATAGTAGTGCCTTGTCTCCCTTGCCCTGATGGCTTCTTCTCTTTTCCAGCAGATAGCCCTTTCTCGATGTTGGCCGCGTTCTCGATTAACTCGTTTAGTGATAAGAAGGTCACTGCTTGCAGTATGGTCATGATACTTGGTCGCAGTCCTTGTAGAAATCTCCTGATCATCGCCGTAGAACACAAATCTTCTTAGACGCATGAATTCGGCTTCGTACTCTCTGACGGTTTTGTTTCCTTGAGTTAGAGCCATAAATTGGTTCTCGAGCTTATCCTTCTCCTCCGGTGGAAAGTACTTCTTCTGGAACTCTTGTCTGAACTCGACCCATCCTGATGCGCTGTTTTCATACTGTCGCTCCACGCTTGACCACTAGCAAATAGCATCATCCACGAGGTAGTAGATGGCGACGTCCTTCTTGAATTCTTCAGGACATCTTGTTGTTGCGAAGTTCTTCTCCAACTTCTGAAGCCATGAGTCCACCTTGAATGCTCCAACTCCTCCTTTGAATGACTCCGTTCCCAAATTCTTCATCATGGTTACCATCTTCAGGTAATCTGCGGATTGATCTGTCTTTGTTGGTCCTCCTTCGACGTTCTGCTTCTAGCGTAAGAGGTGGTCTAGTACTTCACACATCGTTTTGGCCATTGGGTTTTGACCCGCTTCTGGTGTTGTTGGTAATGTTGCTTCCTCTCTTGGCTGCTCCATCTCTGGCTTCCACGACTCGTCTTCGCTTGATGCATACTCTTGGGTTTCTAGCACTGCAGACACGGCTACTAGTGTAACTGACGACTCTGAATCTGCCTCTGTCACTCTCATAGGTGGGACTACTCTAGGTTCCCTGTTACTTCGCAGGACTCTCCGATTCATTCTTCCCGATGACTCCATATCATTCTCACTTGCATACCCGTCAACCAGACCCTTCACACTCGGTACCCTACTCATTTCCTCCGACTCAGATCTTTGGCGAGACATCTGCACAAGCTCAGGGTTAGTCCTAACCTCTACCTAATCCTAAATCTAATCTTAATCCTAATCCTAATCCTAAATCTACCTAGTTTGGACGTGGCTAGTTTCCTAATGTTGTATATTGCGACTCAATATTTACTCGATAAAACATTTGAAAAGCGTGTGCCTGCCTGAGCATCGCGAACCATGCTCAGATACCACCAAATTTCACTTGTAACGACTCTGAACCATCACTACAACTCCAATGGTTAGGACCGTCACAAGTTGACATATACTTCGAATGATCCGGCCGACACTTGTCGCGAGCCTTGGGCACCAAGTCATTCTATTTCATCACATGTCAAAAATCGTTAATTGGGCTCCAAGTCGACCAATCATGAATCGCCACCTTGCCTTGCCCACCAAAGCCACCAATCCAGGCGCGCCACACGCTCTCCGGCCAATCGGGTTCCGACACTTTTCGTCGGCCAATCCCGTTCATGACATCACATAAATCCTATGTCAAGTCCTCCAATTCTTCATTTCATTCACTTTGACCCCGACATTTCCAAATCGTCGTCGTTGGTCCTTCACGTCCGTATCGTCGTCCGTATTGTTGTTCGTTCGGTCTGTCCGTACGTTTGTACCGCTGATTTGTACGTTCTTATCGTCCATTCGTACGTTCGTTCGTACGCTCTTCCTCACGTCCAAATGACCCGTTCGTACGCCATGCCTGTACGCAACCTCCGTTCGTACCGCGGGTACGTACCGCTTGTACGTACCGTTCGTTCGTACCGCTAGTTTTGGTACGGGTCGTCACACTTCTCCTCTCACTTTTTTTTTTCGTTTCTGTCCAACCAAGAAATGGCATTGTTGGTGAGTTGAGCCACATCCAGAGCCACCTTCTTACGGTTTCCATATTCATAACATTCAAAAATGTATACAAGCCTCCCACCCAATCCAAGTATGCCTCGGGGTTTGCCTTCATTTGGGTCCTCTCCTCGCATGTTGTTCCTCCTCAATGGATCTAGGTTCCTTCGGTTTTGGTTCAACAAGATATTTCGTGGAATGTCATTGTCTAGGATTGGCAACTCCTCGTTCAGATATCGTAGCCACCTAACAGCCCCTCGTGTTCGAGCATTGGCAGCAGCCTGGTCAGCATCAACCGCTCCATTGGCAGTAGCAACTTCATTGGCAATGGCTGGTGGGGGTGGTGGAGATTGCTCTAAGAGTTCTACATGTGCACCAAACTTTGTCCACATGGCTCGCATCTCTTCTTTGATTGCGGCTAGCATTTGCAAGATAGCATCCTGAGGTATGAACTCGTTAGCCATCTCTCTTATTGTTCCTAGAAATTTACAAAAAAATAACTAATCAAAGCACCAACTAGACGTGATAGGCAAAATTGTGAATAAAGCAAACGAACATTAAGTTTTTTTTTTGGTTTTTGGTTTCAAAGAAAGAATAAAACAGAACTAGAAAAAGGAATGAAGGCAACAAGAAAATAAGTAAGTTTTTTTGAAAAAAAAAAACAAGAAGAAAACAAGCAAATATGCAATTAGGAAAGTATGGAAATATGCTATTAATATAGGCAATATAAAAAAGGAAACAAGATATGCAATTTTTCCTTTTAGGTTTTCTTCTTCCTCTACGAATGCAACTCCAATATGCTATGGAGAATGAACAAAGACAAAAAAAAGCAGCTTGAAACACTCAATCCTAACTTGCAAACAACTCGCAAAAACTCGCAAAGCAAGACGACAATCACGAAAGCAAGCAAAGCAAATAACAATGATTGTTATTTATTTTTTAACTTTAAAAGAAACAAACTAGCAAGATTGACGAATAGGGTTCGAACTAATCAAACAAGGTAACCAATCAGTAGCTTAGGCAAACAAACTTATCACTCTAACTCGACAAAACAAATGAATAAACAAAACAAGCAAGCAAATAGAAGCATCAAGCAAATATTTTTATGGTTTTTACGATTTATACTAGAACCTTTTGGCTCTGATACCAAATGATGTAAGAACGTGTTGGGACCAAGCCTTACTAACGATGAAAGAATGGAACCAAACAAGCTGGCCTTCGCACTCTCTTGTTAGGTTGGATCTAGGGGATGTGTAGATGGATCGAGGGCACCACAAAGATGATGGAAGGATGATACAGCAAGACACTCGCTTATGGTGGAATCACACGCACACACAAGACAAGCTAGGGTTTTAAGCTAAACAACTTGAACAAAATTCGGTTTCTTTATTGATATCGCAAGAATTATGGGGTACAAGGCTGCATGGGAACCTTATAAATGATTCGTCAGCTATAACCTATAAGGTTGACTCAAACACAACAATAGAGACTTAAAAAAATAGGACTTGTAAAGTAAAACTATAAGGCATTTATATGGGATTCATAAAAGGAAAGTTTCCTATACGCCAAACATAAGAAAAAAAAAGATATAACTAAGGCAAGCCTTGAACCATGGTCCCTCTTGGTTGCTCTCAACTTTCTTACCAATAGGCTAAGCCTAAGTACCTGCACAAAATGTGTGGACAAGAGTTACTTGGTGTACGCGCAGAAGCGGTTATAGTTGGTGATACTTGTCTGTCATGTGGGTTGGGTCGCTTGTTGGGATCTTCTTGTATCCTTTGGTCTTGTCTTTGACTTGAAGAAGATTCTCTTGAGCTCGACTGTCTTTAGCTCCTCTTGCTCTAAGACTCTTCCTTTGGTCGCTATCGTCCGTATCCGGTCATCTATGTACGTCCATATGGCCAAGAACAAACATTGGTAAGGCTGGTGTGTCTAAGGTAAGTGGCTTACCTATGTCCGATATGGATAAATGGTTAATACTCATGGCTAGTTCGTGGACGTCTGCATGGTCATGGTCTATGGTCTGTATGGGCTCCATTTCTTTAGTGGCTTGTAGGATGCCTTCCACGGCTAAGTTGACTTCTCATGTAGGTTCGTGGCTCTAGATCGTGTCATGGGACCTTGTTGGATCGTAGGAACCTCCGGTTGGGCTGGTCCAGATTCGATGTCCCATCAAAGTTGGATCTGAGGAAACTTTAGACATGTTGACCGATCGGTGTAGCTATTGTACTGATCTGTTCCACAGGACAACCTTAACCGAACGGTTCAATATCATGACGGATTGGTTGGATGCTTTCATCCAAAAAAAAAATGTCGAGGCTGAGTCAGAATGTTCAGAAAGTATTATGAAAGATGTTAAGAAGATCCAGAACAATTAGGAGATCCCACGGGGCTACAAGCCGAAGGTTTCTTTCCCTCGCTATGATAACAAAGTGATAGCTAATGGAAAGATGGACAATTTCAAGAAGGTGCTCCGGGAATTAACTAAAGGGATGACCTGTGAGAAGCAAAAGCAGACTTGCCTGATATCAAGGAAGTCTTTAGGTGTGTCATGAAGGGCGAAGAAGGATTAGATGAGCTAAAGAGAAAACTTATGAAGAAGAAGAAGTCTTGACACAACTCCCTAAACTCAAGGATCCCAAAAGATTCGCAGTCCCTTGTTCAGTTTTTGGTGTTAACTGTGAAAACTATCTTTGTGACACTCGATCGAGTTTAAACCTTATGTCCTTCTCTATCACCAAGGAACTCAGGATAGAGAATTTCGATGTTCCCCCATGTGTTTTGAAGTTCGTCAATACTTCAATATCTAAACCTCAAGGATTCTTATCTGGTGTGCTAGTGCGAGTAGGACACTTCTTAGTTCCTACATATTTCCACGTTATCGAAATTGTTGGTAGTTCAGAGATGCCATTGCTTTTGGGAAGGCCATTCGTTAACTCGGGTGGGGCTGTTATGGATATGCCTAAGCAACAACTCTGTTTCCACCTCATTGACAAGGATGTCTATTACTCGCTCGTACCATCCCTAACTCGTCAAGATTAAAAGAAGAATGAAGGGAGCAACGATTGAGATCCAAAATGAGGACTACAAAGTCAAGATCGTGACTCAAAACAAGCGCTGTATTGGAGGCAACCCATTATTTTTTTTTGCTTTGCATTTGTCTTTTTCATTTTTGGATTATTTAACTATTTGATTTTGCAGTTTTATCGAAGTTTTGATTATTTAGAATCTTTCAAGTATGAAAATCTTGGATTATTTCGATTTTCCATCACAATTTTCCCGCCTAAACGACATTCCATAATTTTCCCGCCAAGAATGTGGATTCACAATTTTCTCGCAAAAACATGATTCCGTAAATTTTCCGCCAAAATAATACGGGTTTCATAATTTTCACTCCAAAACTATGGTTTCACAATTCGCCAAAAACTCGATTCCACAATTTTTTCGTTAAAACTTAATTCCGTTATTTTCTTGCCAAAAATGTGAATTCATACTTTATATCTTTAAATATTGTGGTAAACTTTTTATAGGAAAATTACTGGATAATGGATAAACCAATTTGACCCATTAACCTATTGAACCCCAACCCATTTCAACCTTACCCATTTAACCCATTAATCCATTTGACTCATTAACCCATTTGACCCATTATTTTCAACCCATTAGTTTTTATGGGTCGGATTAGGTTGGGTTGACCCATTAACTTTGACCCATTATGACACCCCTAGTTTAGATGTACGATTTGAAATATTTGGTGAAAATTTTGAAATTATTAATCGAGTCTTTTTTGTAATTTTAGGGGACATTAAGCGTTTTCAGGAACTTGCTATGGGACGGTCTTCCAACAACTATTGCAGAATCATCTCATAAGCATAGCAGAAGTTTGGAACAACCATGAGCAGAAACAATATCCAGGAAAGTCTTTATCAGTTTGAAACTTGAATGATCTAAACTTAGCCTTATCTAGTGGAACATTGAATATGGATTTAGTATATCTCACTTAGGAGCTTCCAAATCATGCTATGAATAGATATTCAGAGTTGCCTTGTTTTTACCACTCCTTTGACCTCCGAATAGTTAGTCTCATCTTTAGTCTAGTACCACACCTTATACCCTAAAAACCTTTTTGTTCAAACCCCATGCATTCTTTTGATCATCGTCATATGTGCATTCATGTGCATAAACTATGGAGTATACAATCTGACATAGCTAACCTTTCACTATGATTAGGTATGTTAGATGTAAGATTTTAAGATGATTAGAAAAGTCTATGTACGTTAAGTCTTGTTGACATAATTTTAGGACTTGTTAAGGAATGTTATAAAATGTTGGAATATTATTTTGATGCTTAAATTTGTATGACAAAACCGGTTCCACCCTTCCTCTGTATATATATAAAGAAAAAAATTGATGAGGAAAAAGGGAAGAAGGAACCGGAAAAAGTCAATAGTGTCACTGTAAAGGCATCAAGGTAATTTTTAGTATTTTCTGAGGCATTTTGCCAGGTTTTAAGGTAAATAAGATAGTTTTAGCGAAAGGAAGGCTATGTATGCATCAATTGGTCCGTGTCTCACTATGATTATTTATAATGATTTACATCCTAGATTTTTAGGATAGAACCGATCTGTTGCACCTTTGCATCGATTGGATAGTGCAGATTTGTAATATCTTCATTTATTCGCTCTTCGAAGTTTTACATTTTTCTCTATCTCTCTAGCACTATATAAAGGGGCTCGACCCTCAGTTGAAAACACACCAAGGAAGAGAGTAATAAACTCACTGTAAATACTTTTCTCATAGATTTTGTATATAATGTTTTTTTTTTTAAAAAATTTCTTTAGTTTTAGTAGTAGATTTAGCGATATGCTTATGAGTTCCTCATATTCATGTTGCTCTATCTCTAACATGCAAGATATAATTCTATGTTAGGTTCTAGGGTTAGTGCTAGGTTGTTTTAGATATGTAATTATGCATGATATGAAAATGATTCTTTCATTCTTCGCCTAGGTTGATTTTAATACTTACTTTAGATTTGATAGGCTGAGTATGCCCCTAGACGTTTGTCGACACTTAGCCGTGCAATGGAACGTTAAAATGTAGCCTTGGAGAGCAAAGTATTCCTAGACAACGAGAGTCACTAGGGAGCTTTGTGAACCTACCAATCCTAAACATAATGCTTACTTTAATCTTTATAAAAGACGAGAATTTTTGTTATCACTAAAAGATTAGAGTAGCTAGTATTCATGATTGAGTTCGAGAATGGATCTGTAATGATTTCTCATATGCATGTATAGTGCTTGCTTAAAATTGCCATAGGATTCTCTTTGCATAACCTTTCTATCATTGTTAATATTTATTAGGTTGTTAGAATAAACAAAAATCATAATAATTTCCCTAGCCAAGTTTTGATTATCATAATCCATAGTGTAATCATTTTGGTCCCTGTGTATTCGATCCTAAGTACTACAGGGTGTATTGTACACTTACGGTATTTATTTTGGTTAAAACTTACACTCAACACTCAAAACGTGCATACAAGGCAACAGAGGGACTTTATTAACAAGTCGTCTAGGTAGGCTTCTAGGTCGAGACTTCGAGTCTCAAAGAAAGCAAAATACAAAGAAAAATCGCAAAAATATAGGAATAAGCCGAAAAAGGAAACTCTCATGCAAGCGAGTGAAACCTTATCCACAAGTTGGAGGCTTTGGTTTCCACACTTTAGAATTCTAATATATGAGTAGACTTAATTAAATGACATGGTGCACCTATTAAAGAAAGTTCAAAAAATATGGAAACAATGAAAACCGAACTTACCTTATTTGAATGGAAGACTGGCCACATCCATGATGACTCATTTGGTCTGTTAATTTCTTATGTTTCTTCAAGTTCTTCAAGCTCGATTTCTTCACGTAAGTCCAGTCTTGAATCCTCAGGTGTCTCATTGATGTTTGGGTCACTTGAAGCTTCCTTCGCTTCTCTAACGTCCGAGGTTGCGATATAGTCTGTGGAAGCTTGTGGTACGTGTTGCGGTACATGTTGTGGTATGGGAGTTGTTGTACAGCGTGCGGCTTGCGGTTTGTGCTGCGGTACATATTGCAGTACATTTTTTAGTATGGTGTGCAGCTTGCGGTACGTGTTGACAATTGAGGAGAGTGGATATGGTCGTGTTGAATTTTTCTCTTATCTTCCTAGCCATTGAACGTGTTATTCGTCCTTTTTGTACTTGAGCCATGGGTAGCAGAGGCTCCTCCGGTTCGATGTACACATCTTCTCCTCCCCTTTGAGAAGGTTCGGACCTCAGAACATGTTCACCTACATGCAAAGCAGAGATATCAGCGACATTGAAGCTGGTAGATATTCTAAACTCATCCGAGAGTTCTAGCTGGTAGGCGTTGTTGTTGATGCGCTCCAAGACTTTGAATGGGAAATCTCCCATGGTGCAAGCTTGGCACTTCTCTTTTTCGAGAACCTCTTGGACCTCATGTTGACCCAACCCCATTCTCGTAGCTCAAAGAATACTTCCTTGCGGTGCTATTCTACCATTTGTTTGTACTTTTCCGTTTTTTTCTCTAAATTGGTCTTGACGGTTTAATGTAGTTTTTTCACAAGCTTAGCCTTGAGGTTTCCGTCTTGGTCGCGGTGTGATCCCGGTGGAAGTGTTGACATATCTAAAGGGGAAAGGGGTTTAAACATGTATACAACTTCAAAGGGATAAAACTTAGAAGCAGAGTGAGAAGCACAATTATATGCAAATTCAATAAATTATAAACAATCAATCCAAGTACGAAGGTTCTTACCAACAGTAGCTCTAATCATGGTAGCTAGAGTCCGATATACTACCTTGGTTTGCCCATCGGTTTTGGGATGCCATATGGTGGTATTGAGAAGCTTTGTCTCCAGCTTCTTCCACAAGGTTTGCCAGAGTGGCCCATAAATTTGGTATCTCGGTCCGATATAATGGTGCGTGGAACTTCGTGGAGACGAACTATTTCCTTGAAACAAATCTGCAATTTGGGTGGCGTCATTGGCCTTGTCACATAGAATGAAGTGAGCCATTTTGGAAAAACGGTCCACTATGACAAATACGGATTCCTTGTTCTTGACCCGTGGTAAACCTACAACAAAATTCATGGAAATGTCCTCCCAAGGATTGTTAGGTATCAGTATAGGTATGTAAAGTCCATGGGGATATGACGTGCATTTAGCCTTAAGGCAAGTGAAACATTTGGCACAAAACAGTGTGGCGTCCTTCTTCATGTGTGGCCAAAAGAAGTGTTCTACCAACATTAATAGGGTCTTGTCCACTCCAAAGTGCTCCATAAGTCATCCACCATGTGCTTCTCTGGTGATCAATTCCCTCACTAACCCTTGCGGAATGCATAGCCTCTTGTCTCAGAAAAAAATAGTCTTCATGCTTGTAGTATAGACCAAATGCTCCTTTACTACACTCATTGTAGATTGTTTTGAAGTCTAGATCTTCTCCACATGTTTCTTTGATGTGTTCGAATCCTAGTACATTGGCGTTCATAGTAGTGATTAGTGCATGTATTTTTGACAACGTATCGGCGACCACATTCTTTGTCGGTTTCTTGTACTTGATGATGTAAGAAAAGGTCGCCATGAACTCCAACCACCTTGCATGTCTTCTTTTGAGTGTTGTCTGACCTCGTAGATACTTCAAAGTCTCGTGGTCCATGTGGATTACAAACTCCTTGGCCAACAAGTAATGCTGCCACACCTCCAAGGATTGTAACAACGCGTATAGTTCCCTATCATAGGTCGGATAGTTAAGTGTGGCACCACTTAACTTCTCAATAAAATAAGCATTGGGACGCTTATCTTGAGTGAAGACAGCCCCTATGCCTAATCTGGAGACATCGCATTCAACCTCAAACGTCTTCTTAAATTCAGGGAAGCCGGTACTTAAGCTTACGAAAGGCTTATTCTTGGGCTTCTCCCCACTTGAAGGCAACACCCTTCTTGATAACAACCGTGAGAGGAGCTGTTATGGTGCTAAAGTCTTTGAAAAACCTTGGTAGAAGCTAGCCAGTCCATAAAAGCTCCAAACATGTCTAATGGCTGTTGTTGTTGGCAACTCCTCAATCGCCTTTATCTTCTCATGGCCAACCTGTAAGTCCTGCAAACTTACAACAAAACCTACGATGACAAGCTGATCAGTGCAAAAGGTGCTCTTCTTGATGTTTGCATAAAGATCTTCTTGAAGGGTCAAGACCAACTGAAGGTGCTTCAAGTGATCCGATAAATAAGTGCTATAAATTAAAATATCATCGAAGTAGACCACTACAAACTTACTATAAATTAAGACATGGTTCATGAGTCACATGAACGAGCTAGGGGCATTGGTGAGGCCGAAAGGCATGAAAAGCCACTCATAGAGTCCTTTTTTTATTTGAAAGTGGTTTTCCACTCGTCACTCTCCTTCATTCTGACTTGATGGTACCCACTCTTAAGATCTACCTTTGAAACTTTTTTGGCTCCGTGTAGTTCATCGAGCATATGGTCAAGCCTTTGAATGGGATGCCAATATTTGATGGTGATGTTGTTAATGACACGGCAATCTACGCACATCCTCCAAATGCCATCCTTATTTGTCACAAGTAACACATGAATGGCACACGGGGTTAGGTTTTATCGGATATACCCCTTTGTCATGAGGTCTTGGACTTGTGTCTCTACTTCCTTGGCCTCTGTTGGGTTCATCTTATGGCCGCTCCTGAAATGAAGTCGATATGGTGTTCTATCCCTCAAATGGAAGGCAAGACGGATGTTATCTCCTCCGGGAACACATCTTCAAACTTCTCTAATAGTTTTGTCACTTTCTCGGGTAAAGCTAAGCTCTCTTCACTTGAGAACAAACTTTCCTTAAAGATCATAATTAGAACAGTGTGTTTGGAGTTTAAAGCCTTACTAACCTTATGAGAAAATATGAATAGGTTAGTTTTACTTACCTGGGCATCTTTGCTCAGCTTGAGCTGAAATTCATATACCTCGTTTGGCGATAATGGTGCAAATGTGTACTTGCGTTTGACTAGTGTGAATGAGTATTGGTTAGTATGCCCACCATGCTTCACTTCACAGTCAAATTTCCATGGTCTCCCTAGTAGCATATGTCCGACTTGCATGGGAAGCACATCACATAACACTTGGTCTCGACACTTACCGACACTAAACGGTAAACGTCACTTGCTCTGAGATCTTTAACTCCATGGAGTCATTGATTGAAAGAGAAATGAGTTTTAAACCCTATTGCAACTTAACCACAAGTGTATGGCAAGTGATTGAGCACTTAGGGGTCTAATTCTAGAAGGAGTTTAGACTAACACACTAAGAATCCAAGAACTTATCTAATCTAAGTGAATAAGGATTAAAGGTTTAATGCTAACAACCTAAGCGAAATTGAACCAAGCAAACAATAAAAAAAGCAAACCAAACTTAAACTAAACAAGAACTAAAACAAAAGTAGGCATTAGAACCAACAAAAGCAAGAGATAAACAATGCATGAGACTACTTGATTTCAACACCAAACAAGGCAATCAAACACTAATCAATACTCAGGGGTTCTTAAGCAATAATTAAACAAACAAATCCTTGAGTAAGACAATTGATCAAGACAATTCTAAGCTAATCCATGATGCTTATATAAACTACAAATGCTAATCCTTATGTCTTAGAACAGTAAGCTAGACTAATTCACTTCCATGGCACTAATCCCTATACTAATCAAGTAATTAACAAAGATTCTCATCCGTTATCACAAGAATAATATGCATTAATAACAAGTCTAACTAGCCACTTAGCACCCTAATCATCTATTCTCATAGGCTAGACACACTAAACATTCATAAAGTTCATTCAAGCTTTTTTACAAACACCTTCCGAGCATGAAACCACCTATGATCTAGACTAACTTCATCAAGGCTAAACTAGCATTAAGAACACCTAATGAACAAGGATATTTTAACAATCTGACCCATAAACATCATGAATCAACCTAAACCTACCCTAATCTACCATACCTAAAGATCCTAATGGAACTACTCACTAATCATGACATAAACACTAAAATCTACAAAGATGCTTAATCATGAGGGAAACTTGAAACACTTGAAATTCACAATGAAAAGAAAGGAAATTTGCATTCTACTAAAGAGATCATTACAATGTTCTTAGTGTGGCTAAGAGAGTTCTAAAACAAAGCATAATCCCCACAAATCAGGTTAACAGTCTTTAAATAATAGAAAGGGTGAACCGGGTCAACTCGGAACAAACCGGGTTTTGACCCAGAAAATCTGGTTTTTTCATGTTTTGTAATGGCCAGTGTTTGGCCGTTACAGTTGGTCGCTAAGCTTCTAACAGTCTGTTGTTGGCCACTACGCTTGGCCGCTAGAATCTCTGGAATCAGATGAAGCTTTTGTAGCTGTCAGCGTTTGGCCATTACACTTGGTCGCTAGGCTTCTAACGGTCTATTGTTGGTTGCTACGTTTGGCTGCTAGGATCTCTTGAATTCAAACTTGATCCTCTTTCGAGCTTCCCCGTAACTTCTCCTCCCGTGCATAACTCTTGCTTTCCTTCTTCTCAACTCCATTGCTTAAGTGTCCAAACCCCGAGTAACCTAACAAAAGAGATCAAATGTGATGCGAATGCATGGAAACAAACCTAAAATCCTTAAATGCATGATCATGAACAAAGAAAACTAAAAATATTGCAAAGACGTCAAAAACTAAGAAGTGAAACTAAAGCTAGAGAAAACAACCTAAAAACAATACAAATCCTATGAATATCAACTCCCCCTAACTTATCTTTTGCTTGTCCGCAAGCAAACAAGAAAGAAAAAACCGGAGAAAAACTTTGAAAGCGGGGATTCAAACCCACAAAACCCAAACAAAGAATTCAAAACAATGCCCTTAAATATTGTTAAATGGGGCAAGAAACAAACATCTACTTATTCACACTTTGCAATGACTAGTTCAATTCAAACTTCTAGTCTAAACTCCAAAATCAAATAGAATCCAAGCAATCAAGCCAAAATATCACTTTCACATTCATTTAAGTTTCAAGTGCGGTCTCACAAACGGAATTCAAATCGTTCTCAATCGGTTTGGGTGAAAGCCTTTTTAAGGTGGTTTGTAAGGAATTATTCTTTGGTGTTTTCGCTCTCAAACAAGAAGCATGCTAGACAAATGCAAAATCTATCTAAGACCGAGAACCATTTAAGCATACAAAGTAATACCTTTCGTTGTTCTACCCGTCCTATGATACAAAATGTGTTTTCTACCCCTTTGACACAATCTTCTTTTCAAGCCCCTTTTCAACCCCAAACCTCAACTCTCATGATCAAAGCCCTTTTTATCTTTTGGTAACCTCCTAGGAAAAAACTCTTTTTCTTAATCCTTAGCACTTTTTATATCTCTTTTCTTTGTTCCCATATCTTTTTCTTTTTCTTTTACTTTCTTTCTTTTGGTTTCTTATTTTTATGTGGAACTAACTTAATCTTTTGCACTTAGAGATTTAAAGCGTCTTTCTTTTAACTTTTCATTCCCTAGGGACCTTTTCTTTTGGGCAAGCGATCCAAATTTTCTTTTCAACCCCTTATCAATCTCTCCTAAATTCCAATATGCAATCTAAACACTTATTTCTTTCATTCCCAACCTAATCGCTAGCCTCACAATGTTCCAAGATCTAGCTAAAACGAAAGGCATTCCTTTGTCGTTCTCAATACTCACAAAATTTTACAATCTATAGCACAATACAACACAAGGCCTCACTCAACAATCAATCACAAGGTATGAAAAAAATGGAAAAGGTTAGGGGTACGGGAACCATTCAAATTGATGGAATGGTCATTCGGGTTAGCATAAGCGTGGTAAAGTGAATAAGAAAACCTGAATGATGCGCCATGAAAACGCATTTAAACTCCCTAAGGGAGAAGATTAGATTCAAATTAAGTCCAAGTTCATAGAGACGCTTTGAAGATCATGCAAGTTTCACAAAGGTAGGTGCTTTCGAAGTCTAAACGAGCTAAACATGATGTTTCCAATTTTTCAAAGAAGTCAAATGCAACAAATAATAATGATCAAGGGCATTGATCTCAATCCTAAGTTTTTGACTTTCTACAAGGCAATACCATCATTATCCCATATGCATATGCAAATGCAACCTAGATGCTACTAGACTCAATCCTAAAATCAAGAATGCAATGCAAGACTACATGATTTTTTATCTTTTTTTTTTATGCAAATAAATGAATACATAATAAATATTCAAGAACCTTCTAGATTCTTTCCCATACAATATCTTGACAAAAGAACCACCTAATTTTTCACTCTTTTTGGTATTGTTTTCTCTCCCCCAGACTTATTTCTCATCATGTTCTTTTTTTTTTTTAGCTTCGCATATACAAATCAAGATTTGAGACGCGAGTATTGATGGTGTTTGCCACCGAATCCCCGGTTCTCCCCTCTCAATGTATCAAAGGCTTTAGACGAATAATGGGGTCCCGAGAATTGTTCCTACCCCTCGCTTACAACCTTTGTGTGATCATTCCTTATCCAAGTAGAATAATGAGATCACTGGAAATTTTCCTGGCCCTCTACTCGGCGGAAATCATCTCATATTTTATGCATCTTATTTACCAACGTGTGTCAAGGGAGAGGTATACCATTATTTTCAAACACATGGATTCCTTTGTCAGATATGAATGATGAATCAAGCTCTATAAACAATAACCACAACGATGAAGTGCAATAATTTGGCTCAGGCTTTGGAAGGCTTCTGCTGGAGACATGGGTGTCTTCTAGTCAACTGGTCAGTCTTTGGATTTTTTATTAGTCGATCTAGAACTGATTCTGTAACACTGGTCACTCAAAAGCAAGGTCAGAACAATATATTCAAGAAAAACATCATAATCTCCAACAGGTTTAGACTCAATAAAACAAAGTTGACTCAAAAATGACTAACTCTAAGAAAAACAAACACGTTGTCAGCAACTACCTCCCCCAGACTTAAACAACATTGTCCTCAGTGTTATCTAGTCTAGATTTGGCAAAAGAAACAAAAGAAATATGTGAATTGGGGAAGATCGAAGAAGTTACCCGAGATGGTGATGAGTGTCGATCGACATAGCACTAGTATCGATCGATACCAGACGTTGGTCGACACATGGACTCCTTTTCATCGCTCCTTAGTTGCTGATTCATGCAAAACACAAGACACAAAACCAAAAACACAAAAACAAAAGAAATAAAAGAACTTATATACAGACTTACTAGTGGGTTGCCTCCCACTAAGCGCTCGTTTAATGTCATTAGCTTGACCATGTCGGGGCTCGTTTAATGTCATTAGCTTGACCGATTAATCAATCACACTTTCGTGCCAATCAAACAACCAAAGATCAGATTCTAGGTCATGAAGATAGAATAAGCAGTAATCACAAGTCTAGATGAAGAACTCTATTAAATTTCTCCTATCATTTCAGATCAATCTAACAATTCATCAAACACCTTTGAATAACCCTAAACCTAACAAGGAATCTACTCAGACATGGTGAATGAAGCAAACATCATGAATAAAATAGATTGCATAAAAGAGTAGAGTAAAAAGTAACAAGGGTTCGAAATCTTCTCTCTCAGGAACAGAGTTTCTGACTTCTCTCCCTCTCTCCAAACCCGAATAATGAATAAAATCCAGTCTCTTCTAAGTATTCAAAATAATGATAAAAGCTCTCTCTCAAAGTGGCTAAAAAACCTAATTATAATGCTAAAACACGTTTTGGGCTTAATTATAAATAATAGGATCTTCTGGGCCAAGTTGCGGAATCTTCAAACTTGTAAAATCGCGTGTTTTCTTTTCCTGCAGTCGGTGTCGATCGATACTGGGTTGGTGTCGGTCCACACCAGAACTCTGTGCTCGCCAGACTGGACTGTCTTCACGAAAACTGGCATAACCTTTGATTGCACCGTTAGAATGGCCTCAAACCACTTCCAAATGAAAGCTAATCCATCGATCTGTCTTGAATCCAAATTTGAGCTCAATCCAACAGTGGGAAATTATTCAACGGAAGCCAAAATGCTCCAGACGTGCTAAAACCTGAAAAGACTCAAAAAGACTACAAAAACACTAGAAACACTCTGAAAACAAGACCTATATCATGGTTAAAAACGGGTAAAAACCATGACATATCAATATATGAGACTAAAATATGGGAAAATGAAAATAAGAATACAAAATACCAAGTCAAAAGAAACAAACCCCTCCCCCAAACTTGAATTACAATGGCTCTGTGTAATAGAAGCCAAATAGAAGTGGAAACAAACAAGAAAAGAGAAATTAAATGATATTTACAATGGAAGAGGGGACCATACCGTGGCCCTAGCCTTGATCCTTAGGGAGTTGGAGATGAGGAGTTTTGTAACTCCGTAAGAGACCGGTTGAATTGGTGGAAAGAGCGTTGATTGAATGATTTGAACGTGTTCCACCATTGACGTTGATGATGATGACCCTTGAGAGGATTTCTTGAAGCTTTTCTTGGTTACGTTGAAACTCGGGGTGAAGTTTGGCTTTAACACTTGCAAAGAGTTTTGAAGATCCCTTAACCTTGTATTCAATTTCTCCATGTATGACTCATAAGGGGTGTAAATCATAGTGTTCGAAGATGAAACAAGGGCTGGAGGGTGGGGTTCTTTTATCTCTCTCTTGTTCTTTTCAAGAACTTCCTTAGCTTTACCCAACTCCTCCGTTTTAGCACTTCTTTTGTGCTTATCAAACATTGAGTGTAGACATTCACCATCCAAGATTTCTTCATCTAGCATTAGAGCCTTTTTATTCCTCATATTCACAACTTTGACCGCTTCTTGTTGATCCTTCAAATCTATAGGCTCTTTCTTGCTTTCAACTTCTTCATTAGTGATTTTTCCACAAAAATTTTTAGAGGAAGATTTGATTGGATAAGAGACCTTGGCATTCACGTGGAGAAGAGTCACTCTTTTGTTGGGAAAATCGATGTTCGCTCTGACGGTGTCGAGGAAGGGAGTTCCTAGGATGAGAGGAAGCTTTTGGGTTTCTTTCATCTTCACTACCACCAAATCTATTGGAACTATGCAATTGCCAACCTTAAGTGGGTAGTCTTCCATTTTACCGAGTGGAGATTTCGAAGAAACATCTCCGAACGTGATGGAAGAGAAGTGTTGCTTCATATCATTGATCCCTAAGCTCTTTGCCATCTCAAGTGATATCACATTCACGCTTGCACCCGAGTCGCATAAAGCATAATTAATCTCCAAATCACCAAGAGAGAAAGTTATGGAGAATTTACTCGGATTTCCAAGCTTGGGAATATTTTTATTAAATAATTTCATTAGTCGCATAAAGCATCATTAAATATTTTTATTTAAATTTTTAATTTTCAGTTTTCAATTTTTTTTATTAATTATTAAATTTAAAATTTTAATATAAAATAAAATTATTTAAAAATCGTTGCAAAATCATTGCAAAAACAAAAGCGATGCTAATTCGTTGCTAAAGTATTCGATGCAAAATCGTCGCTAATTTTGCGTCAAATTAGCATCGAACAAAAACCAAACGTTGCTAAATCGTCGCTAATTTGCGTCGAATTAGTGACGTTTTGGCATCGAATTTTTAGCGACGATTTAGCGGCGAGAGCCAAACGATGCAAATTTTGCAACAATATAGCGACGTTTAAGGTTTTTCAGAAAATTGTGGTTTTTTCCTCGCTAAAACGTCGCTAAGTTTGCGTCCATTTAGCAACGTCGCTAAATTTGCGTCAACTTAGCAACGTCAATTTCCGTCGATTTTGCGACGATTCTGGTGACGACGCAAATTTGCGATGATTTAGCAACGATTTCTATTTTGCGTCACGCTGTTTGCGACGTTTTGGATTTCGTCGCAAAGTTGACGCAAATGCCATTTTGCAACGATTTAGCGACGAATATGGACGTTGCAAAACGTCTGTTTTCTTGTAGTGTAATGACTAATCCACTCTTATTAGACTTGATGAAAAGCATTTTGTCTACACTTCCTCTGATATATCCTTGTGTTAGTAGAAACGTTGTGAGTCTCTCATACCACGCACAAGGTGCTTGTTTAAGACCATACAAAACTTTTTTCTAATTTGTATACATGGTTTGGAAATTTAGAGTCTTCAAATCCTTTAGGCTGCTCAACATATACCTCTTCTTAAATAATCCCATTCAAAAAAGCAAAGCACTTTTGACATCCATCTGGTGTAGCAAGAAGTTCATTTCACAAGCTATATCTAGGAAGAATTGAATACATTCTAATCTTGCAACACGAGCAAATGTTTCATCAAAATCAAGTCCTTCGACTTGGGTGTACCCTTGAGCTACTAACCTTTCCTTGTTTCTAGTAACATTTCCATCCTTGTCTATCTTATTTTTGAATATCCACTTTGTGCCTATGTCGTTTACTTCAAGTGGTCGTGGTACTAGATTCCAAACACAATTTCGAACGAATTGTTCTAGTTCTTCATGCATAGCTAGTTTCCATAAGTGATCATCAAGAGCTTCCTTTACATTCTTTGGTTCTACCATAGACACAAAACAGGAAAACATCACTATATCAAAGCACGCCAAACCAGCCATTGCTTTGTAATCAATTTTCACTCCTCTAGTCTTCCTACCTTCCCCAAGATCACCATTTATATCTTTGATAGAATTATTCCTATGAACTTGAGTTGATTGAGATTCAACTTCTTCAATATTCTTCTCTTCTCTTGATCATCTTCAATTATCTCAACTAAGGTATGTCCTTCTGATTTAGCAATACGTTTAACCTTTTGATTTAGAATTGACACTATGTCTATTGCTGGTATACTGCCATCATCAAAGAAAATATTCATTGATTCTTCAATCCTTCCTCTTTCCTTATTTATACTACATATGCAGTATTGTTGTTGGAGTACCCAAGAAAGAAACCTTCTTCACTATGTGAATCGAATTTCCCTAGCTAGTCCTTATCGTTCAAGATGTAGCAATCACATCCAAAGATATGAAAGTAGCTTAGGTTAGGCTTTTTACCTTTCCAGATTTCATATGGTGTTTTGTTTGTCCCTGTCCTTACATACACGTGATTTATCACATAGCAAGCTGTGTTGATAGCTTCAGCCCAAAATCTTTCAGAGACTCCATTACCATATATCATTGCCCTTGCCATTTCTTGGAGAGTTATGTTTTTTCTCTCAACCAAACCATTTGACTGTGGTGTCTTAGGAGCTGAATATTGATGAAAGATACCTTGTGATTCACAAAAATTATCAAATACTGCATTTTGAAACTCACCTCCATGATCACTACGAATTTGCCTAATTCCCATCTTCTTTTCATTCTTTAGTTGTAATGCTAAGATTTTGAAGCTATCAAAGGTTCTGATTTTTCTCTAAAGAAGTGTACGCATGTGAAACGTGAGAAATCATTTACTAGAACAAACACATACCTTTTTCCAACAATACTTTCAGTTTGCATTGGTCCTATAAGGTCCATGTGTATAAGATCGAGCACCTGGGAAGTCTGAATGCCTTCTACCTTTTTGTGTTGAACTTTGATTTGCTTTCCTTGGTTGCAAGCTCCACACACAATTTTGTCAACATGCTTTAAGTCTGGAACTCCTCTAACAATTTCTTGACTGACTAGTTTACTCAGGCTCCTAGCAATCATACGTCCGAGACGTTAATGCCATAGAACGGGGTCGTCTTTCTCAGCTTTAAAGCACAAATTCTTTTCTTCCCACATGTAACAATTATTCCCGGTACGAATCCCTGATAACTTAGTTTGATTTTTCTCATCATTAGCCCAACATTCGACTTTGTTGAAACTTACTGTTAGTCCTTCATCGCATAGCTGGCTTACACGAATCAGATTAGTAGTTAAACCTTCTACAAAGTATACGTTAGTAAGCTTAGGTTTTTGTTCAGTTTTAAGATTTCCTTTCCCTTTGATTTTCCCTTTAGCTACCCCTCCAAACGTAACCTTGCTTTCTTTAATAGTTGTGTAGCTGCTTAGATCTTACATGCTTCCAGTCATGTGTCTTGAGGCTCCACTGTCGAAATACCATGGTTTGGTTGACATTGATTTAGCAAAGGTAAAAGCAACATGGCAATATAATTTTCATTTTGCAACATAAACCTGTGTTTCTTTTCTTTGATGAGGATAGTAGTTTCCTTGTTTTATGATCTTCTTTATCTTATTAAAGTACTTATAGCATTGTCGTTTGATGTGTCCATGCCGTCCATAGTAGTAACATTCATAACCACTGATGTATCTGTTTCCATACTTCCGATTTCTTATCATAGGTTTGAGTCAAATGTTCTGGTATTTTGTCGGAACAGTATTATGACTGTTTTTTCCATCAGCTCTTACAGATTCTGTAATCTTTGTGCTCCCGCTAACGAACTTAGTAACACCACTGGTTGTTCCTCCTTGATATCCAAGACCAAAGTTGGATTTTCCTACTCTCCCAGAAGCCAAAATGGTGTCAAGATCCTTGGTTCCACTGTTGAGCATTTGTATTTTCTTTCTTGTTTCTAGTAATTCTTGAGTTATAGCTTTGTTTTTCTCAACTTCCTTAGCAAGTTTCTCTTTCAAGTTCTCAATCATATTTTGACAAGTCTGCAGCTCTTTGTTCATGTCAGTTTCCTTGTCAGTATTGTACACATTCTCCTGTTCTTTAAATTCTTGCACTAAAAGATTAAGAGCTTTGTTCTTTTCCACCTTTTCTACAAGCTCTTTTCTTAGTTCTTCAACCATAGTCTTCAGATTTAGCTTTTCTTCTGTTAGTACAACTTTTTCTTTTCCTGAGATCAACCAGTTATCATAAAGTTTTCTAAATTCAGAATCCACATCAAGTTCTTCTTCACCATTATCACTGTCAGAAGTTTCTTCATTATCACACACACTTCCGATGAAAGATACATATCCTCTTTCTCCATCTGAAGAGTCATCTTCCTCAGTCTCGCTCTCACTTTCACCTAGGTATGATGTGTTGTTTCTTGATGATGTGTTCACACAGTCAACCTTAGTATGTCCTATGCCTTTGCATTCGAAGCATTTTAGCTCTTTTATCTTTAATGTAGGACACTAGTTTAATATGTCCATAGCCTTGACATTCATGACATTGAATTTTAGTTCTTCTTGTTCCTTTGTCTTTCTCATAACCTTGACTTTTTCCAAACGACTTCTTGTTTCCCTTTTCTACTCTTCTTAGAGCTCTACTGAAATTTTTTGCCATAAGACTCATTTCATTCTTCAGATCTTGGATTTCCTTTTTCTCATCTGAGATAGTGAATGCAATGTTTTTTTATGTTTTGTTATCTTTTCCAACAATTATCTCCATCTCATATGCTTGTAACATACCAACCACTTCTTCATATTGAATATTGTATGTATCCAGTGATGTTCCCATTGATGTTTTCTTACGTTCAAACCTCGCTGGAAGACATCTTAGTAACTTCTTGACCAACTTCTTGTCTTTGTACCTTTTTCCGAGATTTTCATATTCACTTGCGATTGCACTGAATTTCCCACTAAACTCTTCTATAGATTTTGTTTCTTCCATTGTGATGGTCTTGAATTGAGAAGCTAGCATATTAACTCTGGATCTTTTCTCACTGCTTGTCCCTTCATATGCTTTTGCAACTTTTTCCCAAGCTTCTTTTGCACTTTCACAGTTTTGAATTTTTTTTAATTGATTTTCATTTATTGAGTTGAAAATTACTGAAAGAGCTTTCCAGTTGGCTGTGGCTTTATCCTTCTCTGTGTCAATCTTCCAGAATCTTAAATAACTTTAAATCTTTATCTCGAGTATATCTTTTCTAACTAATAATAGAACCTTCCTAAGATTGCCTCCACGTCAGCAGTCTAATGTTGAAGTCCACGCCTTTAGCCCAAGAACAGCTTCTAGCTTGTTTTAGCAACTTAGTGCATTCTCCGAATTCCGTATAAGACATGCACTTACAATTATAGCAAAAATCCCTTTTAATATTGAAAGTTTTGTTTCACAAATTAGTCATTGACATGATCACAATACATTTCATGAAATATATCTATTAAATGTTGAAAAGTGTAAATTCTAGTCTGGTTTGTATAATTAAGATAAATATGTTAAAAATCCTAAACCTGTTGGGAATGAAAAATATATACATAACAATAACCAAAAATTGTTAAAATTCAAAAAAACATAAAAAAAAAGGGAAAATTGTCATAAAAATAATGAACTTCCACAGTAAGGCCATTAAAATCATCTACTCTAGTGGACGCCAACTAAATCACCAACTTTTGTTGACTTTCCTATTAACAGAGTTAAGTCAATGTTAACATTTTCCGTTAAACTACAAAACGACGTCGTTTTTGTGTTTTTGAAAAAACATAAATCTAGGATTCGAAGCATGCACCTCCTCGAAAAACCAGTCGCCATTTAACCACCTGAACCGTAATGATTTATTGCTAATTTAACGCAGACACATATACATATATATATATTTATATAAATATTACAACTAGAAAATATTATAAAAAACATAATCGAAAAATGTTGACATATTCTAAAAAATGTTATAAAACCATAGTAGAAAATTGTTATAAAAACATATTCTTGTTTTTTAAAAGGCATTATAAAAAATCATTTATATTTTTATCGTTATAAGCTTCATCGTTATAAAAAAATTCCAGAAGTCTTCATTTTTATAACATTTTTATAATGTTATATTGAATTTTTATAAAATTACCAAAAGTAATTTTTATAACATTGTTTTATAATGACTTTTTTAATAAAAAAAATTTGGATTTTTTTTTTCATTAAAAAGTCATTATAAAAAAGCATTTTTATATTTATCATTATAAGTTTCTTCGCTGTAAAATATTACCAAATGTATTTTTCATTTTTATAACATTTTTTAATGTTATAATGAATTCTTATAAAATTACCAAAATTTATTTTTAAAACATTTTTTATAATAAATCTTTTATAAATAATTTTGAATATGTTTTTTATAACATTTTCAAATATATTTTTATAACATTTTTCTAATATTTTCGATTATGATTTAATATAACATTTTTAATTTTATTAGTTATATAAGTATATATATCTATATGTATTAGTGTTAAATTACCAATAAAACACAACAACTTAGGTGGGTAAAGAGCGATTGGTTTTTCCAAAAGGTACATGGTTTGAATTATAGATTTCTATTTTTTACAAACTTCAAAAACTGACGTCGTTTTGCAGTCTAACGGAGAATTGTTACTATTGACTTAACTCTATTAAATTGCTTCGTTAGTTGACTTCACAATGTGTCTTATTTGGCCAAGCAAACGAAAGTTAATGATTTAATTGGAAAGTTAACAAAAGTTGATGCTTTGATTGGCCTCTACTAGAGTAGATAACTTTTTATTGGCCTAATCTTGGAAGTTCATGATTTTTATGACATTTTTCTTTTTTCTTAAATATATTAAACTACTAACCTAATTCTATTGGGAAAGATATTTTGTTAATCTTATATATTAAAGCAAAAAACAAAAGTGTTCTCGTTCATCCTTAAAATGGTTAATACAGATTTATCCTTAATGAATCCACTTAATTAAAAATGTATTTCATTCAGTTTTACTAAAAAAAACTTTAAAATAATAATTTTCAAGATAAGCTAATATATGTTCTTAAAATCTTCCAAAAAAATGTTAAATTTACATTTTTTGGAGGCAAAAAATATGATATACTCTATAATTAAATTGATTTCATTCACTTTTTCTCTGCATGTGGTGCTGATAGCTACCGAATATATATCTAAGAAAACAAGTAATAGTTATTTATCCTATTAGAACAAATAAAATCAGATATTTGGTAATCTCTTTTATAATTAAGCATTCTCACCGAAGCTCGATATATGTCAAAATCTATATATATAATAAACTTCTTTTCTCTTTCAATTATCCACATAAACAACTTTTTCTCTTTTTTGTGGACCCACACTTGAATTCATCACTTCAATTGCTATTAATTAATTTTAATTTTTCATTATTTCCTCCTATCCCACCACAAAATGTAAACTTTAGTATCAAAGCCCATGATTATCAAAGCTGTAGAGTGTCTTTTTATCTCCTATTCTATCACTATATATTAACAAGAATGACATGAAACATTTGGAGTTCGGTTAATGTGTAAATCATCAATCCAAATTTGCTTTTTTTAATCTGGGTTTATGACTTATCAAGAGACGCATATGAGTTCTCCAAAAAACTCAACCTACGAAGACATCAAACTACTTTGTGGGTTAAAGATATTGAGAAATAAGAAGAAGCTCAATTGGGTGACTCACAATCTGGTGGTGGAGCTGACGACATTGATAGGCTTGTGTTTAGAGTAAGGATTTTGTTTTTCCCCTAATTTCAGTTTTGATTGGATATTTTTTGTTTGGATGAACAAATCTTTTATTACATCATATTTCTTATGGATTTGATGGAAGCCTAACAAGATCGATTCCTATACAAAAAAGTTACAAATTGATTAATTCTTTGTGTTATTTGGTAATGTAGTTTGAATCGCATATTGATTAATTCTTTGTGTTATCAAAGATTTAAACATTGTTGTGTGTAACAAATTAAGCCATAGATGTCGATAATAAAGCTTCACCAATACAAGAAAACAGACCATAACCGACGGGCAAAACAGTAGGTAAGCCGTAGGTTTAGACTGTAATCGACGGATAAGCGACGAGACACGTCCGTCGGTCTTATGTCGTCGGTTTTTTGTTGTCGTCAGTTAAAATGTACGGCAATTCGACTGGTCTTAAACCGATAGGTTTACCGACGGAAAACGGTGGTCGGTCAAATCATCGGTATCCCGTCGGTTATTTACGACGGATTTAATGATGGATGATTGTCGCAAATAACCGACGGGAAAACCTACAGAACGTAACTGTACCGACGGGGCGATACCAACGAGAACATCCATCGCTAATAACCGACGAATAAACTGACAGGTCATAACCGACGGATATACTGACGAGCTTTACCGACAGGCTTTACCGACGAGAAAACTGATGGATTGTAACCGACGGGTATACTGACGGGAAAACGATGAAAAAACCGACGGCAAACCGATGGACGAATTAATAAATTAATTAAAAATTCTTTTTCCTTGATTTTCAAATATTTTTATCATTAATAAAATTTGAATAATAAGAAATCTAATTAATACAAAATTGAAATTAAATAATATTCAAAAATATAAAAACTAAATTTAAATATTCTAATTCAAAAGAAATTAAACCTAAAACGGAAAAAACCTAATATTCTACAGGTTCATCGGGTCTCTCGGGTAGGCACATCTCATCTTCGCCATAAAGCGGTCCATCTCCTCAAGCTTCCTCTTTGTTTCCCTCCGCTCTTCTTCCATCTATTTGGCTATTCTCCTGTTTTCGGCCCTTTCCTCTTCCATTTGTCGCTCCAAAACCGATATACGACCCTCTTTCTCCTAGAGCTCCTCCACGAGCGTAGGATGAATGTATGATTGAGAAGACGACGATGACCGACCAAGGGATTTAACTCTTTGGGTTAGATTTCCTAACCCAAAGACACGATCTTTGGTCTTCGGAGTTTTCTACAATATAAAAAAAATTAGTAATTAAGAAATAAAAAAATAAATCAGAAAATAAATTTAAATAAACGATTTACCTTATAAAAGATTTGGTTGATCACATCCGGAGGGAGATCATTAGTATTTGATCCTTGAGTCATCGCCGTTTCCTCAATTCTCTCGACGAACTCCCGAAAACATCCTTCGCCACACCATCCTAAATTTTGTTAGTTTGTTGGTTGGTGTGCGTATACTCTATCAATTTTAAATGGCGAGGATGCACACCATCCCGAACAAACTAAATAATACAGAAACACCATTAGTTCATAAATATTAGTTAAAGAAAACATTGAAAACAAATTAAAAAACTTACAAGTTTTTGCTCGTGGGACTTGTAACTCTTTGCACCCGAGTTGTGAGTTGCAATTCCTTTCCCGCCTCTGTTGCTCAACCGGTTCTCGGAGTTTTTCTTTGACAGTGCTTTCGTATCCTCTTGCTCCCAGTAAATCTTAAGGCCATCGAAGACTCTCGGGTTCACGTACTTCGGCGTCTTTCCTTTCGCCCAACGTTGCTTCCACTCATTGATTGTCTTTTTATATTGTTCCTTCGCGAGATAATTGAACTCTTTACGCACCTCGTAAGTGTGCTCGGAAGCCCATGTAAAATCTTGCTACAAATAAGAAAAACAATTGTTAATATAATTAAATTATTGGAAAAATTCAAAAATCTCAAAAAAGAAAAACTTACGGCAAATTGTCTGAACCATAAATCTTTATCAGACTCTGGCATGGCTGAGTATTTTGGACATGGCTCATGCAAAAGTCTCTGCATCATGCGCAAGATCGACTTCATGATGCCGTTAGCCGTATATCAAAACCTAAAAAAAATATTTAAAAACATTAGTTAAAACAAAAACCGCAGTAGACTTCTAAATTATTAAAATACTTACCATGTCGAACCCTCGCTAAGGTTGGGATCGAGTCGAGGCATATGGGTTCGACCCGGTTGCGATAAGAGTTCCTCGATACTCACTTCCATCGGTCCAGTAGACATCTGGGACTCTGGGACATTAGAAGCTGTAGGAGTCGCCGAGGGGGAACCAACCGGACGTGGTTGAGTCGAGCGGCCCGACTACGACAGACTATGACGATAACTACCGTAGTGTCTTAAATTACAAAACAAACATAAGTTGAAAACTAAACACATTAATCTTTTAAACACAAGAAAACAAAGTAAAAATATGTATTTTTAGAACTTCAAATCTTTAATTCCATTTAAAATTTGGGAAATTTGAAATGAATTCCATGAATTTGGGAATTTTGGTATTTTAATATTAGAACAACTTTTTAAAATCCTTAAAAATCATTTAAAAAATTGGTAAATCCAAATAGTTAGACAAACATAAGTTAAAAATTAAACACATTAATCTTTTAAACTTAAGAAAGCTAACTAAAAATATGTATTTAAAGAACTTAAAATCTTTAACGTTTTTTAAAAATATGGGAATTTTAGAAATTAATTCCATAAATTTGGGAATTTTTATATTTAATTAGAACAATTATTAAAACTATTTATTTTAATTAGTTAGAAATTAGTATTTCTTATTCCTAATAATTTCTTAATCCTTTAACAATTATTAAAAAAAAATGAAAAATCCTCAATATAATGTAAGAATTTAAAATATACGCTAAACATTTCCAAAAGTTAATAACATTTATTAGTAATTATTAAAAAATTCCTTATACAATAATCTAACAATTTCAATGTTTTATTTTCTTTTAACAATCATAAAATCAAAATTCCAACTTTTCTAACACTTTCATACCATATCAAATATACAATCTAACATTCTATCAAATTCTAACAACAAAACCAATTCAAAAATCCTATAGCTCTACAAAAAAATCTAAATAATCCAATATTGAGAGATTGAGCAAATGGATTGAGTTAAGAGGAAGATTGAACAAATCCGCCGGAAGATTTAGAGATTGAGAGAGAGATTGAGGGAGAGATTGAGGGAGAGATTGAGAGAAAACCGTCCTGAGTGAATGAGGAAGAAGAAGAGTTTTTATGTTTATTCAGCGAAAACGGATAGGGTGTGTCCGTCGGTTTCATTGAAATCCCGTACGAAACAGCGTTCTCTAAATTTTTTGCGAAGTTTTAGGCGGTGAAATCCACTAATCCGTTGGTTTTTCCATTGGTTTTTAAAATAAACCGACCGAAAAACCGAGGGATTAACAAAGATACTGCATGCGATGTAATTGGTTGGTCAACGAGTTGTTCTCGAAGAATACTGACCGATGTTCTGTCTGTTTATTTTAAAATTCGACGGCAAAACCGACGGACTTTTGATTTTAGGATCTATTTAGGATAATTTTGAAAATGTTAATGTCTAAGTAATTTTAAAAATGCATAGTATGAGACAAATAACACATGATTTAGGAGTTTCGATTTAAAAATAGTTGGAAAAAACTTATACTCGTCGGTATGCTGTCGGTCAACCCGTCGGTTTAGTTTACAAAACCGACGGAAAGCCGACGTGCTGGCAAAAAACAATTCAAATTGTAGGGTCCTTGTAGGACCCATGTTTGAAAATCGATTGGTTCCGTCGGTTTTTATATTAACCGACGGTTTTGTCATCAGTTAATTCAATTTATTGAACCACCGTTGAAAATATGATTTTCGTCCGTTCACCCTCTACACAAACCGACGGATAAACCGACGGGATTTATAGTTTTTTTTTTACCTACTCATTTGTTATTTTTTGCTCAATATAAAATTTGTTATTTATGTTTTGAAATAACCAAAATGTTATCAATATTAAAACACTTAAAATTTCTTTTATTTATAACGATTTAGAAAATAAAAATACGTTATAATTATATGTATAATACATTTTAAAAATCCAAAATACAAAACTAATCAGAATCAGAAGAGTAAACAAAAGGAATTGAATCAGAATCATCGTCAAATTCTCCATTACTCTCTTCAAAATTCTTCATCAACTTTATCATATGTGTAAGGAGTGAAATCAACCGCAAGGATAACTTCAAGGAAATGTTCAACAGGGGCCATAAATCCACTTCTGCTTGGTTGCATAAGATCGTGATCAGGAATCTTGGGTGTACATGCGTTACGGTAAGCCGAGGGTCTGCCGTGTTTGTGACCCGTGGATAGGGAATGTAGCATACCTGTATTAAATATCATTGTAATTGTTATTTAAAAATTAATGAAGAAAATAATGCAAAAAATGTACCAAAATTCCTAATAAACGAGATCTTTATATATACATGATCTGCTTGTGAACCAAGGATGAAAAGATCATACTTGAACAATCTTTATATATACATGATCATACTTGTAACTCCAAATTTGTCAAAACGAACACCACAACCAATAAATGGATCGTACCCATCGCAGAGGAACACAATGCATCTTAAGTTAACCATGCCGGGATAGCGAACTTCTAATATCTCTCTAAGAACACCATAATACACGACATCTCCGCTTTGAGATGAGATACTATATCCCCTCGTGCAATATCTTGGATAAGACTTCACAGTGTAGTTAGGGCCATTGACAAACTTGACTAACCATGTTGAAAATGATTGACCTTTAGAAATCTCATCTGAAACCTGTGGAAAAAATATTTTTTTTTGAGATTAACATCATTTGTCTTTTTAATTTTATGGAAATATTTATAGTATTTAATTAATATAGCTTATAACACTTACGTAATATTTAAGCCAAGCCGTAAATTCTCCTTGTTTTAGCACTTCGAGTTGTTCTTCACGGTAGTCTGAGTAATATGAGTGTATTATCGGCATGTAAATCCTAAATAAAAATAGTTAAAAAATGTTATAAATAATTTACTATTTAATAAATTTAAATCATAAGAATAATTATTACGTACCTTTTGTATTCTAGAATGTCCTCACAATTGTTGAGAATATACATATGTAAATGCGTATACTCATGCTCTGTTAGTTTTCGAGACTTTCCTTTTCCATTTAAGTGGCCAATTTGTGTGAACAAATTAGGAACATACACATGATAACTTGGTCGCTCTCCTCCATCATCATGTCGAGAAGCTCGACGACTCTTCGTTCGGACCTCAGATAGAAAATAATATTCGGCAAAATTTGAAGCTCTTTCATTGATGCTCTGTGCACCAATTGATCCTTCAAGTTTGCTTAAATTTTTGATCTTCTTTTTCAAATGGTACATATACCGCTCAAAAGGATACATCCACCGATATTGAACTGGACCTCTGAATGCTGCTTCTTGCTGGAGGTGAATTGGTAGTTGTTCCATAACATCGAAAAAGGACGGAGGAAATATCTTCTCGAGATTACATAAGATCATGGGGATATTACTTTCCAAATTGCGGATACCGTCAACTGTTAACGATCTCGAACAAATATCTCGAACGAAAGCACCAACTCCTGCAAATATTTTTAAAATCAATAAATATTCGAATATATTTGTATACATGAAATAATTTTTTTTTTTCAAATTATAAAATATACCTGCAATACCTTCGTGCACATTATCTCGAAAAAGATGTGCAACAGCAAATGGAAGGAGACGTTGCATCACAACGTGACATTCAGTCATGATTCTTCATTCCAATAAATTTCCCTTCTCCATGCGTAACCATCAGAGAATTTAACGCTCTTGATAATCCACTCGAAAAATGGTTCTTTATAAGGTGTATTTAATCGATACACAGGAATCGGACATCTCCCATTATGCATTACTTCAAACTGAGGGCGAGAGCAAATATCCGCCAAGTCTAATCTAGACTTTAAATTGTCTTTTGTCTTCCTTTGGACGTTTAAAACAGTGTTCATAATGTTGTCAAATAAAATTTTCTCAATGTGCATGACATCAAGATTGGGCCTCAACAATTGGTCTTTCCAATAAGGCAAATCCCAAAACATACTCTTCTTATGCCAATTGTGATTTGTTCGAGCACCGTCAACAAGATAATGCCCATTACCACCCACGTCAGGAGTCCTTGGTGCTCCAAAATCTCTCAACTACATCAAAATATCTTAACCACTTACTTCGAGAGGTGGACCATCAAAAACTCTCGTATTGTTCGTAAACAGATTCCTCGTACGACGATAAGGATGGTCAGAGGGTAGAAGTTTTTATTTGTTTATCACTACTACCAAACTTGCCTATCCAGCATGTATCTCTTCCGGGAACACATCTTTAAATAAATCAAGAACTGTTTGTACTTCTCGTCGAAGTGCTACCAAATCATTCCATGTACTCAAACATTCTTTGTAAACCATTAGTAATACGGTGCCTTTGGCACTCATAGCTCTGTGAACTAAATCAGATTTGACACAAAGAGAAGGTTTATTTACATTGGCCTTAGTGTTCATCAGTGTTTGTAGTTCATGTACTTGCGATGGGCTTAAAGGTGCAAGGTTTACCTTATGGTCCATGTGACTGTAGGTGTACAAGTTGGTCGGACATTGTGTAGGGTGGCTCGGTCAAACTGCCACGGTTGTCCTAATAACAAGGGGCCTTCTTGCATTGGCACCACATCACACATGACTTGGTCTTGGTACTTACCAACACTAGAGAGAATAGTGACTTGTTCCGCGACTTTGAGCTCCCTGGTATCATTAAGCCATTGTAGCTTATATGGCCTAAGGTGCTTAGAAGTCTCAAGCCCTAAGATGTAGACCATGAACTTGCTACCCGCGTTAGCACAAGAAGCACCATCAATTTCAAGATTACATACCTTGTTCTGTATGGTGAATCAGGTGTGAAAGAGGTTCTCTTGTTGAAGTTTCTCCTCAGGGTTTATAAAGACACTCAACACTTGTCGCGTCACAAAGAGGTCTCCCACATCAGGATACTCCACATCCTTGTGCTCTAGTGTTCCTCTTCACATTCTTCTTCTGATTCATAGTCACCTCTGGGAGTGATGACCATGACTCGTTGGTTCGGGCACTCCCTTGCCATGTAGCCACTACCCTGACACTTAAAACAAATTATCTAACTAGACCTAGGGGCACTAGAGATCTTACCTTGTTCAGGCGGAGTTGATTTAGGAGCCTCTGTAGATTTCCATTTGAACCGGGAATTGATCTCAATGACCTTACCTTTGTTTGTAGGTTTTGAACTACATGACTCCTAGGGGTGTGGCATCTTAGAGCGGCTGGTGATTGAAATTTTACGCTTGAATTGTAGTTCTATTTGGATAGCAAGGTGAACAAGCTCGTGCATCCCACTATATTGCATTTGCTCCACTTTCCTAGCTATGCGCTCTTGTACACCATTAGTGAATTGAGCCATCAATGTCTCCTCTGACTCCTCTAACTCCAAGGCATTCATCAGCTTCTCAAACTCCTCGAAGTATTCATCAACTGACCTAGTTCCCTGCGATAGTTCATGAACACGCTTTTGTAAGTCCCTATGATAGTGATCGTGAATGTACCTGGATCTTAAGAGAAACTTCATGCCTCTCTAAGTTTTTATGGGTAGAAAGCGGTTCCTTCTCCTCTCAGTTATGTTTCTGTCCCACCAAGCAATGACATTGTCGATGACTTAAGCCGCAGCCAGAGCCACCTTCTTATTGTCTCCATCTCTATAGCATTCAAAAATATATTCAAGCCTCCTTTCCCAATCCAAGTATGCCTTGGGGTTTGTATTTCCTGCAAAAGTGGAAGGTGTTAGTTTAACACCCGAGTTGCCATCTCTCGGATCCTCTCCTCGCGCGTTGTTCCTCCTTAATGGATCTAGATTCCTCGGGTTTTGGTTCAGCAAGGGATCCGGTGGAATGTCATAGTCTAGGATTGGTATCTCCTCGTTCGGGTACCTTAGCGACCTAACAGCCCCTTGTGGCCGAGCATGGGCAGGAGCCAGGTCAGCATTAACGACTCAATTGGCAGTAGCAGCTTCATTGGCAACGACTGGTGAGGGTGGTGTTGGTTGCTCCAAGCGTTCTACGCGTGCACCAAACTCGGTCCGCATAGCTCTTATCTCTTCTCGCATGGCGGCTAGCATTTGCAAGACAACATCTTGACGTACGATCTTGCCAGCCTTCTCTGTTATTGTTCCTGAAACTCAACAAAAACAACAACTAATCAAAGCACCAACTAGATGTGATAGGCAACTTGGCGAAGTTTTTATTTATTTTTTTTAGAAGAAAGAATAAAACAAAAATAAAAAAAGGAAGGCAACAAGGAAACAAAGTATTTGTTTTTATTTCGAGTTATGATGTGCATTATTTGAAAAAAAAAATAAGAAGGAAACAAGCAAATATGCGATTAGGATAGTATTGAAATATGCGATTAATAGACAAGATGAAAAAGGAAACAAGATATACAATTTTTCCTTTTAGGTTTTCCTTTTACTCTACGAATGCAACTCGAATAGGCTATGGTGAATGAACAAATACACAAATAGCAGCTTGAAACACTCAATCCTAGCTCGAAATCAACTCGCAAAAACTCGCAAAAGCAAGTTACAACGATTTATTATTTGTTTTTTTTTTACTTTAAAAGAAAAACTTTTATGGTTTTTTTTACTTTAAATGAATAAACCTTTTATGTTTTTTTTTACTTTAAACGAATAAACATAACAAGAAAGCAAACATAAGCAACATGTAAATATTTTTATGGTTCTTCGATTAACAAGAATTCAAAAGCACGAAACAAAAGCAAAAGGGGATAGAGTTCATTGTGATACTAGAACCTTTCGGCTCTGATACCAAAATGATGTAAGAAATCATTGGGAACAAGCCTTACTAACGGTGAAAGGATGGAACCGAACAAGTTGTCCTTCGTACTCTCATGTTGGGTCGGATCTAGGGGATGTATTGATGGATTGAGGGCACCACAGAGATGATGGAAGGATCTCTGAAACAGCAAGACACTTGCTTGTGGTGGAATCACACGCACACACAAGACAAGTTAGGTTTTAAGCTAAACGACTTGAAGAAAACTCGGTTTCTTTATTGATATCGCAAAAGTTGTGGCGTACAAGGCTACAAGAAAATCTTATAAATGGTTCATTAGCTATGACCTATTAGGTCGACTCAAAAACAACATGGTTGGTAAAGTAAAACTACGAGGCGTTTATATGGGATCTATAAAAGGAAAGTTTCCTATAAAAGGAAAGTTTCCTATATGTCCCTCTTGGTTGCTCACAGCTCTCTTACCAGTAGGCTAAGCCTCAGTACATGCACAAAACGTATGGACAAGACTTACTTGGTGTATGCGCAGAAGCAGCTATTGTTGGTGATGCTTGTCCATGATGTTTGTTGGGTCGCTTGTTGTTGTGCATAAAGTTTTACCCCAAATATTATCGCAAGTGTACGATACACCGCTATAGTACTTAGAGATCAATCCACAGAGACCAAAACGACTACACTATGGATTATAATAACTAAAATTTGGCTAGGAAAATTAATTAGGATTTTGTATTTTCTAAGAACTTAATATATAGATAAATTAGGCACAGAGAACCCTAAAGCAATTCTAAACAAGCAATATACATGCATAAGAGAGAGCATTACAAGATCATTCTTGAACTCAATCATAAATATTAGCTTTCCTTATCCCTTAGTAATACTACTATGCTAACAATTCTAAAAGAAACTCCGGAATTAAAGCAAAGATTGATGCTTAAGATTGATAGGTTCACAAACCTCCCTAGCGACTCTCGTTTTCTAGGAACACTTTGCTTTCCTAGGCTACAGTCAAACGTTCCATTGCAACTGCCCTTAACGAGAAACATCTAAAGGCATATTCAAACTCTCGTCTAGAATAAGCATTAATATCAACCTACGCGAAGAATCGAGCCATCAATCTTAGTATCATGCAAATTTACATAAAAATACCTAACAGGAACTCTACAACCTAACAAAGAATCATATCTAGCAACGTAGAGATATACTATCACAAATATGAAGAATTCATAGTCATACTACTAAATCTACTACTAAACTAAAGACAAAACTCTTAAAAGAAACATAAACCTAGAAGAAGAGTATTTAAAATGATTTTATTGCTCTTGGATTGGATGATTTACAACTAAGGGTCGAGCCCCCTTTATATTGTGTTTAGGGAGTAGAGAAAAATGTAAAACTTCCAAAACTGATAAAATGGAAACTTGAAAAATCCATGCCAACCGATCGGTCCTTGAGGCTTTTCCAACCGATTATTTATGGTCTTAACTGATTGGTACGTGGCTCGAAGCTCTTCTTTATTTTGGTATATCTTCAAGCCAATTTACTCTTCTGGAAGCCCGTTTGTTCCTCTGAAAGTCCACTTAATCTTCTAGAAGCCCCTTTTGGCTCTATATCACTTCTCTTTTGTCTTCAAGCCGATTTTCAAATAAAATACAAAAGAGATTCAAAACTATCTTTTTCTTGGTTAAAAGACGTGATATATCATGGTTTTTACCCGTTTTTAGCCATGACATAGGTCTTGTTTTTAGAGTCCTTCTAGTGTTTTGTAGTCTTTTTGAGTCTTTTCAGGTTTTGGCACGTTTGGAGCATAATTGGAGATATTGGAGCATTCTAGAGCTTTTTGGCATTCGTTGAATAACTTCCCACCGTTGGATTGAGCTCAAATTTGGATACAAGACAGATCTTTGGATTAGCTTTCATTTGGAAGTGGTTTGAGGCCATTCTAACGGTGCAATCAAAGGTTATGCCAGTTTTCGTGAAGACAGTCCAGTCTGGCGAGCACAGAGTCCTGGTATCGACCGACACCAACCCGGTATCGATCGACACCGACTGCAGGAAAGGAAAACACATGATTTTACAAGTCTGAAGAGTCTGCAACTTGGCCCAAAAGATTATATTATTTACAATTAAGCCCATAACGTGTTTTAGCATTATATTTTGGGTTTTTAGCCACTTAGAGAGGGAGACTTGATTTTATTCTCGATACTTTTGAGAGATATTAGTTCCGGGTTTTGTGGGAGACAATTCTGAACCCTTGTTTACTCTTGATTTATTTTATGCAATCTATTTTATTCATGATGTTTGCTTCATTTACCATGTCTGAGTAGATCTCTCTTAGGTTTAGGGTTTTCTCATAAAGGATTTCATGGCTTGTTAGATAAGTTGATCTATTAGGATTCATAATCTGAATTAGTTCTTCACCATAGGTTGTTCTCAAAGCTAGTTCTAGGTTGACGAATCTGGAATTTAGATCTTAGGTTGATCAATTAGACACGAGAGTGTGATTGGAAACCCGAAAACCTGAGCAAAATAACTATCCGCAAAGAAATTTGGTTTAGTTGTTTTGTGAACATATCAAACAAAAACTTAAAAGCTGGTTAATGTCTTTAGAATTTGCAAAGAAATTTGGGATTCAAGGATTTAGATTTAGATAATTCTCGCAACGACAGTTGGTTAATTATAGCTTAGTGTTTTGAGTTCAAGAACCGTGCTAAATCTGAATCCTGATTGATTGATTTGCCTGCATTCCTTGATTTCCTGAGAAATATCCTGAGCCTATTTTCCCTCCATTGATTTTACAACTGCTTTTAATCGTTTGTTGTTTTCAATTACATTGATTTTGCTTAGCTTAATTCATATTCTATAATCTATTGAGTGATTTCTTGAGTCTTTGTGGTTCGACCCCTATATACTGCAACTACTGCTTTAGTACTTTTAGGGTATTATATTTGAGCATATCAAGACGCAAGAATAGTTATAAAGGACCTAATAAAATAAGAGAAAATAGAGGTTAACACATTCCCTCAAACATTAATCTTTGCTTGTCCCCGAGTAATGAACAATAAAAACTCAAGCTCGGAGAAATGCTTAGAAGGTTAGGAGCTAGAAATACTTACAAAGGGTCTTCCGTTTGCGAACTACATTAAAACTTGTCAGAGCAAAACCTACTTTATGTCCTGAACCAGAACTTGTCAATATCCAATACTCTGAATTCCGAAATCCCAAAGAACTCTCGAAGTCAATGAACTTAGCCTTGTAACATGCGTACATCCTCATAGAGGGGATATCGAACATGCTAGGGTCTTGGTAAAGGAAGCATTTAGGTTGATTCAAGTGTGTATGGTTTTATCCTAAAAATCTAGGATGTAAATCATTATGCATAATCACAGTGAGACACAGACCAATTAACGCAACCATAATCTTCTTTTCACTAAGACTACCTCATTTTCCTTGAAACCAGATAAAACACTAAGAAATTCTTTTATGCATTTCCAAAAAAAACTGACTTTTTCGGTTCCTACTTCCTTTTTTCTTCTTATTTTTGTTTTTTATTTTATTTTAAAGGGAACGGTGGAATCGCATCTGTCATACAAACATAACCATCAAAACAATTTTCTAAACATTTTATAGCATTCTCTAACCAGTCATAGAATTTTGTCAACGATACTATACTTACAGA
This sequence comes from Crucihimalaya himalaica, assembly GCA_004349715.1. Taxonomy (NCBI): domain Eukaryota; kingdom Viridiplantae; phylum Streptophyta; class Magnoliopsida; order Brassicales; family Brassicaceae; genus Crucihimalaya; species Crucihimalaya himalaica. The sequence continues at coordinate 953,903 of SMJT01000033.1, read as the reverse complement.
GACTTTTCTAATCACCCCAAAATCCTACGTCTAATATCCCTAATCCTAGTGAAAGGTTAGCTATATCGGTCTGGATAGTCCATAGTTTATGCACATCCACATATGGCGATGATCAGAAGAATGCATGGGGTTTGAATTGAAAAGTAATTTTAGGGTATAAGGTATGGTATGATCCTAATTATTCAGAGGTCAAATAGAGTGGTAAAAACAAGGCAACTCCGAATATCTATCAATAGCATGATTACCAAGCCCCCAAGTGAGATATACTAAATGCATGTTCAATGTTCACTAGATAAGGCTAAGTTTAAATCGTTCAAGATACAAAGAGATCGAGACTTTCCTGGATATTGTGTCTGCTCATGATCGTTCCAAAGTTCTGCTCTGCATCTGACGTAATCCTGAATAAGTCGTTGGAGAGTTGTCCCCACGTAAGTTCCTGAAAACGTTTATTGTCCCCTAAAATTACTAAAAATGACTCGATTAAAATTGAAAATTTTCACCAAATATATCAAATAAATGGTACATTTATACCCTCTCCCAGACTTGAATTACACCGTCTCGGGATAAAATAGAATAAAGGAAGGCGAGAGAAAATTTTCAAGAAAAAAATCCTAGAAAAAAAGAAAAATACATAGGATAAGGGGTTTTCAGATGAAACGCAAACCGATTGCTGTAATAGCTGCAACCGATCCGTTACGAACCTACCCAGAACCGATCGGCCAAACCCAAAAACTGATCGGTTGGCGAATTCGAGGCTCACTTGTCTGTGCCGTCCTAGCTTGGTCTGTTTGATGTCTAGTGTGCGTCCTTCTGGTGTCTGACTACTGTTGATGGGTCCTAGAGCTTAGTTATCATGTCCTCCATTGCTTCTTGGCTTTTGTCTTTGAAGTTCACAGTGAGGATGGCTTAACCTTGGAGAAAGGCCTTGATTTCTCTTTACACCGCACCGTAAACTCAATGGTGTCGCCAACATATTTATGTGGTACCTAGATTACACGAGAGTCTCCAATCAACCTCTCGATCTTTGCCTTGTCTCTTCTCTTGATATTCTTGGATATTATTACAGAAGAATGAGTATCTCCATCCAGGACTTCTTTGATCTCATTCTTATATTTTCTTTTGTTATGGCATCTAAGTTCTTCTTATTGTCCATAATGAGACATGAGGCATGTTTAACGTTGATATATCATGGTTTTTACCCGCTTTTAACCATGATATAAGTCCTTTTTATTGAGTCTTTCTAGTATTTTTGGAGTCTTTTAGAGTGTTTTCAGGATTTAGGTACGTTTGGAGCCGAATTGGACTTATTGAAGCTTTCTGGAGCATTTTGGAGCTGAACATTGATCAAGCAGTTCGAGAGCCGATATGAAGCCTGTGTATCGACCGACACCACCTAGTGTCGATCGATACTGACACTTGGAAGGAACGTGACTCGCTGTTTCTCTACCAGTTTGACGAATCTGCTCTTTGGCCCAGAAGACTTTATTATTTACAATTAAGCCCAGAACGTGTTTGGAGGATATATTTAGGTTTTTCACCCACTTTTTGAGGAGAGACAGCCGGAGATAGAGATTTTGTAGCAGAGTAATGGGAGAAGATTTGGAACCCTCTTTGTACTCTTTACTCTATTTCTTTAATGCAATCTATTTTATTCATGATGTTTGCTTCATTCACCATGTCTGAGTAGATTCCTTGTTAAGTTTAGGGTTATTTAAAGGTGTTTGATGAATTGTTAGGTTAAATCGAATTGTTAGGGAAATCTAAGAGTTCTTCATCTAGACTTGTGATTATTGCTTATTCTAGCTTCGCGACCTAGAATCTGATATTAGGTTGATTAACTGGCACGAAAGTGTTATTGATTTCCTAAACTTGTGTTGGGTGAGCAAAAGATCTATTCGCAAAAAAATTTGGTTTAGGATTTTGTGAACAATTGAACCTGATCATTAATGCTTGTTTGAATTCATAGGATTTGCAAAGAAATTTGGAATTATAGGTTTAGACATAGATAATCTTCACAACGAAAGTTGGTTGGTTTTATATTCGTGTTTTAAGTTTCAGAACGGTGCTTATTATATTCCTGACAATCTATTTGATCTGCAATTCTGATTTGCCGGCGAATTTCCCTAGGCTTAGCGTTTTCCTCCATCGATCTTACAACCTGTTTTTAATCGTTTGCTATTTTTAATTAATTACATTGATTTTGCTTAGCTAATTCATATTCTTAAATCTATTGAGTGATATCTTGAGTCCTTGTGGTTTGACCTCTAATATACTGCAGCTAGTGCTTTAGTACTTTTAGGGTATTATATTTGAGCATATCAAATTTTGGTGCCGTTGCCGGGGACTCTAATTTTGCCATTAGATTTTAGCTTAGAATTTTGATTATGTTCGTCGAGCATCGATCGACACCCATCTGGTATCGGTCGATACTCGTCATAATTTTTTTAAAAATTTTGGTTAGTTACGTGCTTTAACTTTTGTGTTTCAGGTGTATGCCTTATCGTGAAACCAAAAGGAGCAAGAACAAGCAGTTGACTAGTATATCCATCAAAGAACTAGCTGAATTAGAGCGCGCAAACAGGAAGCAAAAGAAACAAGCAGAGATGAACAATCCAATTGTGCTCGCTCGCGATGAGGCTGGGGTTTTTGAGAGATCAGGAAGGTCACTTGTGCAATGAGCAAGGACAGCGGCTTGATGCAGAGGGGAACGTCGTTATCCCTGCACCAGTAGCCAACGAAGGTATCCCGCCTGCTGTGGGCAGAAACATTGGGAATGCTCTGGTTAATCGCGCCATGACACTTGGAGAGTACAGTTGCTGGGTATTTCCTACACGTCACGGGTTCACACAAGTTCAGTTGCTGGGTATTTTCTTCTGAGGGATCGATTGGAGATATTAGATGGCTCTGGATGCTGCGAGCAATGGTAATTTCAACACGAGATATCTCGAGGATGCTAATGTGCTGATTGAGAACTTGGCCTCTAGCAACAGTACCAAGAATGATGATTACGAGCGGAAGAAGTAGAATGAGAACATTGATGGATCGAAGATTGCTGAAGTTCACGCAAAGATGCATTCAGTGCACAACTTGTTGATAGGTAAGCAGCAGAAAGGGTTACACTTTGCTGAAGAGGTCGAGAATATAGATGAGGGTGAAGCTGAGGACGTTAACTACCTTGGTGGTAATGGTTTTCAGAATCAACCGTATCAGCCCAACAACAACCGAGGTTTCACCAACAAATCTCAGCGAGGAGGATTCAAATCCGATTTCAAGCCCTCAGGTTTCAGAACAAACTCCTTTCCCCAGAAACCGGTGCAGAATAGCGGATACACTCGCACTTACAGGAGTTCATTTTACCAAACTCCGCCACCCAAGACTCAGGAGAGCAAGGTTGAATCCATGCTTGAACAGATTCTTGAAGGGCAGCAAAAGATGACTGTTTATTTCAACGGGAAGATGGACGCTTTGTACACTGATCTAAATGGAAAGATTGAAGCCCTTAGCATTCATCAGAAGAAGCAGGAAACTTAAGTTGCTCAAACGGCGGAAGCAGTTAAGAGACAAGATGGTTTTCTTCCAGGAAAACAGTGAATCCAAGGGAACATGTTCATGCTATCACCTTGAGGAGTGGAAAAGAAATCAGTCCAGGAGTGAAGAAAACTTATACTGCTAAGAAGCTCGTTGATCTTGCTAAAGTTGACGACGATGGCACTTCCGAAATCACACCAGTATCGATCGATACCCATCTAGTATCGACCGATACCAGACAACATCGATTGATACCTGTCCAGGGATCTGCCGAAGACGATTCAGAGCCACCTGCATCGATCGACACTAGCCCATAAGTCGAAAAGAAACAGACTGCGATGAGTACAGGAAGAATCTACGTGCCCAAGATACATTTCCCTCGACCTCCTACCAAGACCAAGAAGGAAGTGGAAGAAGCCAGATGTAAGGCAATGATAGAGAAGGTATATCAAGCGGATGGTATCAAGCAATGTGAACCTTGAGGAGGGAGTGATGAGGATTACTCATGAGTGCAATGCGATTCTACTCAACAAGATTCCAGAGAAGCTGCCAGACCCATGAAGTTTTGTGTTGGACTGTACAATTTTTACAAAAAGATTTGAGGGATTTCAGGTATATCACCGGACCTGTGCATGAATCGAATTCATCTGGAGGATGAGTCGAAAGCTTCGATATGGAGGCTTAACCCAAATCTAAAAGACATGGTCAAAAAGGAGATTATGAAACTTCTGGAAGCAGGAATCACCTACGCCACCTCAGACAGCTCTTGGGTCAGTCCAGTTCACGTAGTACCTAAGAAAGGAGGAATCACTGTGGTAAAAAACGAGAAAGACGAGCTTATACCAACAAGAACGATCATTGGACACCGGATGTGTATTGACTACATGAAGTTGAATGTTGCAACAAGGAAGGATCACTTCCCACTGCCTTTCATCGATCAGATGCTGGAGAGGTTAGCAAGTCACCCATACTACTGCTTCCTCGATCGGTACTCATGTTTCTTCCAGATCCCGATACATCTTGATGATCAAGAGAAGATGACATTTACACGTCCTTATGGCACATTCGTTTACAGAAGAATGCCATTTGGATTATGTAACGCTCCAGCTACTTTTTAGAGGTGTATGATGTCAATCTTCTCAGACATGATTGAGGAGTTTATGGAGGTGTTCATGGATAATTTTTCATTCTACGGATCATCATTCAAAGGTTGTCTTGATAACTTGTGCTAAGTACTACAGAGATGTGAGGAGAAGCACCTGGTCCTTAACTGGGTAAAGTGTCATTTTATGGTCCAGGAAGGCATTGTTCTAGGACACAAGGTTTCTAAGGCTTGGATCGAGGTTGACAAAGCTAAGATTCAAGTTATGACGAGCCTTCAACCGCCATAATCTGTGAAGGATATTTAAAGCTTCCTTGGTCATGCCGGGTTTTATCGATGATTCATCAAAGACTTCTCCAAGCTAGCCCGTCCACTAACTGCCCTTTTATGCAAGAATGTCACCTTTGATTTCAAACCCGAGTGCCTTGTCGCATTTGAGCAGATTAAAAAGGCACTTGTTAGTGTTCCTGTTGTTTAACCACCAGATTGGAACCTCCCTTTTGAGATTATGTGTGATGCGAGCGACTTTGCAGTTGGATCAGTTCTGGGTCAGAGGAAGGACAAGAAACTCCATATTATCTACTATGCCAACAGAACGTTTGATGATGCTTAGAGGAATTACAGCACTACAGAGAAGGGGTTACTCGCAGTTGTTTTCTCTTTTGAGAAATTTCGCTCTTATCTGATTGGGAGCAAGGTGACCGTTTACACTGATCATGCTGCTCTCAAATATCTACTGCAGAACAAGGATCTCAAGCCTCACCTATGTCGTTGGGTTCTTTTGCTCCAAGGCTTTGACATTGAAGTTAAAGACAAAAAGGGTGTCGAGAATGGCGTTGCAGACCATCTCTCGAGGAGCAGATCGATGAAGTCGTGCCTAATGATGACTCGCTACCTGAGGAGAAGATTTATGATACGATCTTGGTAAGATCTCCCACGGAACACACTCTTGTTCGATATTTGGTTGCGGATAATCCTTGTAGAACAAGGCGGGGAAGTGAATGGTTGCGTCGAGGGCTATGGACTGCACTCGGTAAACCTGAACCATAGGCTAACCACCTAAGGAACGCTTGTGACTCGTCGGCTAACCACCTCGGAATTGGATTGAACACAAGGTATGTATGGGAAATAACAAAGTTTAGTTAAAGACTTTGACTTCTTGTGTGAATGCCTCTTAGCCTCCCATCCTCCTATCGGTTGTTGACCGAGAAGTTGGTCCAGCTTGGGAGTGACCGAAAAGTTGGATTAGCTCGGGAGTGACCGAGAAGTTGGATTAGCTCAGGAGTGACCGAGAAGTTGGATTAGCTCGGGAGTGAATGTTCTTGCCTCGTTAAAACCTCTTTTGGTAAACCCATTGGGAAAAACCCAAAAGTAGGAAAAAGAGTACAAGATCAAACACCTCGGTCCAACTTCTATGGGAAGTACGGGTGTTGTACTCGGATCACATTGAGGACGGTGTGAGAGAGCTCGGGAGCTCGGACAAATGGTAATGCGGAGCTCGGGAATCCTTGAGCTCAGGAATCCTTGAACGCGAGAGCTCGGTCAAATGATAGTGCGGAGCTCGGGAATTCTTGAGTGATTCGAACGTTGTTAAGTAACTCCCGGACAGCTCGGTTTAGCTTTCGTGTCTTTGATCGCGTAACAGGTCCTTCGGGAATGATCAATGCTTCCTCGGGATCCTCTTCCCGAGCTGGCGTATCCATGATCATATCATCCCCCTCCTCTTGAAAAGGACTTGTCCTCAAGTCTGCTTCATCTGTTACAAAAGGAAGAATATCAGTGATGTTAAAACTAGAATTCACGGAATACTTACCTTGGAGATCAATTTTGTAAGCATTGTCATTGATTTTCTCCAAAATTGTGAATGGTCCGTCAACTCGAGGCAAAAGTTTGGATTTCCTTTTCTTTCCGCGGAACCTATCCTTCCTCAAATAGATCCAAACTTGGTCGCCAGGTTCAAACGTCTTCTGAGTTCGCCCTTTGTTAGCATTCTTGCGGTATTGTTCCGTTTTATGCTCAATATTTTGCTTCGCTTTTCCATGCATTTTCTGACCAGCTCGGCCTTTTTCTGTCCCTCTATACTTACACGCTCACTCAAAGGTAAAGGAGTTAGATCAAGAGGTGTAAGCGGATTAAATCCTTGAACAAGCTGAAAAGGAGAGAAAGATGTAGTAGAATGCACGGCATGATTATATGCAAATTCTACATGAGGTAAGCAATCCTCCCAAGACTTAAGATTCTTCTTAATCACAGCCCGCCAAAAGAGTTCCTAAGGTCCTATTGACCACCTCGGTTTGTCCATCGGTTTGCGGATGACAAGTTGTAGAGAAACAAAGCTTAGTTCCTAGCTTAGACCACAAGGTCTTCCAAAAATAACTCAGAAACTTTGTATCCCTATCCAGAGACTATAATCCTAGGCATCCCATGCAAGCGCACAATCTCCTTAAAGAACAAGTCGGCGATGTTAGATGCATTATCGGTCTGATGGCAATGTATGAAATGAGCCATTTTAAAAAACCTATCAACCACTACAAAGACCGAATCACGTCCTTTTCTAGTCCTAGGCAACCTAACACAAAGTCCATCGAAAGGTCGGTCCATGGTGCGCTAGGAATTGGTAAAGGAGTGTACATACCTTGGCCTTGTCTTTTGGATTTTGAGAATTACAAGTGGTGCATCGGTGCAAATTCTTTCCACATCACGTTTCATGTGCGGCCAAAAAAATATGGTCTTGTACAATAGAAAGTGTTTTGGCTATGCCAAAATGTCCCATCAAGCCGCCACCATGTGCCTCCCTAACAAGAAGATCTCGCAAAGAAGAGTTAGGAATGCAAAGTCGATTCTCGTAAAACAAGAAACCATCACTTCTTAAATATTTTCCAGAAGCAGAATTTTTCACAAGATAGAAATACTTCCTGGAAATCAGAATCAGTTGCGTAGGCTTCTTTGATTATTTCAAATCCGAGAATCTTGGCATTTAAAGTTGAGATCAAAGTGTATCTCCGAGATAAGGCATCGGCCACGATGTTTTCTTTGCCTTGCTTGTATTGAATCACGTATGGGAATTTCTCCACGAACTCCATCCACCGCGCATGCCTCTTGTTCAACTTGTGTTGGCTCTTTAAATGTTTGAGTGATTGATGATCGGTGTGAATCACGAATTCTTTCGGCCAAAGGTAGTGTTGCCATGTTTGGAGTGCACGAACTAAGGCATAAAGTTCTTTGTCGTAAGTCGGTAGTTGAGGGTTGCTCCTCCGAGTTTCTCACTAAAGAAGGCGATTGGCTTCTTCTCTTGCATTAGGACAGCTCCAATACCTATACCGAAAGCATCGCATTCAATCTCAAAAGCTTTCAGAAAATCGGGTAAAACAAGAAGAGGGGCGTGAGTAAGTTTGTGTTTTAGGAGCTGGAAAGCGTCTTCTTGTGCTTGCTCCCACTTAAAGCCCACGTCCTTCTTAATCACTTCGGTTAGTGGTGCGGCAATATGCTGAAGTCCCGAACAAACCGTCCGTAAAATCCCGCTAAGCCGTGAAAGCTACGGACTTCTCCTATCGTCTTAGGACTCGGCCAATCTCGAATGACTTTGATCTTCTCCTCGTCAACCTGTATGCCCTGTGAACTTACCACAAAACCTAGAAAGACCACGTTATCTTGAACAAAATAACACTTTTTCAATTGACCAAAAAGATGTTCCGTCCTAAGCACTTCTAAACCCTTACGTAAATGACCTACATGCTCGTCCAAAGTCTTACTATAGATCAAGATATCATCGAAGTAAACAACAACGAAGATGCCTATAAAAGACCTAAGAACATGATTCATGAGACGCATAAAAGTACTTGGTGCGTTAGTGAGACCAAACGGCATAACAAGCCATTCGTATAATCCATGCTTCGTTTTGAAAGCGGTTTTCCACTCATCACCTTCCTTCATCCGGATGTGGTGATAACCACTTTTTAAATCAATTTTAGAGAAGATACTAGACCCATGAAGCTCATCTAGCATGTCATCTAACCTGGGAATTGGATGGCGGTACTTAACCGTAATATTGTTGATAGCTCGGCAATCGACGCACATCCTCCAAGATCCGTCTTTCTTAGGGACAAGTAACACTGGAACGGCACACGGGCTCATATACTTCTTCGGATAAGACCCTTCTCCATAAGTTCACCGACTTGCCGTTGGAGTTCCTTGGTTTCGACCGGATTGTTCGATAAGCTGGCCGGTTTGGTAGTGTGGCTCCGGGAACGAAATCTCATTTGATGCTCAAATCCCGCGAATAGGAGGTAAACCACTAGGGCTATCTTCGGGGAAGACATCACGAAATTCCTGCAAAAGAAAGACACACTGCTCGGAATATCCGGCTCGAGATTAGTCATGCTTGTAAAAGCATCCTTAAAAATAATCAAAACCAATGGTTGCTTGGTAGCAAGCGCAAATTTTATCTCACTTGGCTTTACGAAAAGATTTTCACTTCTCACGGGTTTAATCTCAAAGGCCTTTGTATCGGTTTTTCTCAAAGAACTCTCACACTCATTTTGGTAGATAAAGTGTTTTTTGGGTTCACTCACATTGCTCTTGCCATTGTTTTGCTCAAGTTTGAGCTGATCGAGATATACTTCATGCCGGTGACAAAGGAACGAGAGTGATCTTCCGGCCTTTGTGTTCAAAAGAATGTTTGTTGGTGTAACTTCTCCACCAAAGTTATACTAGCCACGTTCGTGCAACTGCCTCCATCAATGATTAGGCTACACACCTTGTTTTAACAATGCATCGCGGTGTGGAACAAGTTCTCCCTTTGTTCGTCTTCAACGACCTTCTCTTGGGAAATAAGAACACGCCTAGCTACAAAGTAGCTCTCCTTCGGCCGCATATTCTTCTCCTTCATCATCATAGATAGGTGTTGAAACAATCTCCTTCTCGTCTTTGGTCACAATCTCACCGTCGTCCATTAACATCATGGTTCGTTGGTTTGGACATTTGTTCGCATAATGACCTTTGCCCCTGACTTTTTCGTTCGGAGAGGTGTTGGCAATCAAAAACTCAGTCGATTTTCTTTCCCACTCTTGGAATGCGTCCGGATCGTTGGTTCCGTAGAAGGGTGGAATACAAAGTTTTATACCGCCAAAGATCATTGTCATTTCTTCTGACCGGTTGTTGTCTAGCTCGTCCTTCCTCGGATGAGTAATCTTGCTCATAGAATGGATTGACTAGATGTTCGTTTTGCCAGTTTTGATGATTTTGCCGATAGAGTTGGTTTTGTTGTTCTCGCGCGATGTTGTTGTTGGTTTCTTTGGTCTCGCCTTTGCCTTGTGGCACGCGTGGTTGTCTTTGTCCTACACTATCGTCGGATACATGATTCTCGTTCATGTTGTTCTCAAGTGCAATACCAACGTTGGACCCTTGCTCGGCTTGCTCCTCTAATCGGACAAACGATCGGTTACCAAATTCATCGTCCGAGTAAATTCTCTCATCATGGCTCTCATGTTATCGTCGGATTCATGACTTTGTAACATTGTACCTCGCAAAACAAACAAACACGTTAGTAAATAAACTCAAGTGTTTCTCTCGGTGTTTCTCACAACTCTCAAAATTTCCTCACAACACACTAGAAGTTCTCCTCGTTCATAAGAACTAAATGAAACAAATCGATGGTAGCTTCAAAAACCAATTAGATCACTAGATGAATATGAAGAGACAAGATAGGTAGAAAAGAATTGATGAACCAGATTTCTTTTTTTTTTTTTTTTTTTTTTGAATTTGATTTTCTTCTTTTTTTTTTTTTTTTTTTGAAACTGGTTTAATAAAAAAGATAGAAAGAAAAGAAATTATTCAGAAGATGAAGAGGTAGAAAATGGATAGAAAATACCGGGTTTTAATCAAGAGCGTGGCTCTAATACCACTTGTACGATCTTTGGTAAGATCTCCCACGGAACACACTCTTGTTCGGTATTTGGTTGCGGATGATCCTTGTAGAACAAGGCGGGGAAGTGAATGGTTGCGTCGAGGGCTATGGACTGTACTCGGTAAACCTGAACCATAGGCTAACCACCTAAGGAACGCTTGTGACTCGTCGGCTAACCACCTCGGAATCGGATTGAACACAAAGGCTAACCACCTTAGTGAACGGTTGTGATCACAAGAGCTACCACCCTAAGACCGAAATGATTTCTTGGCTAACCACCAAAGAGATCGAAAAAGTTCACAAAGGAACAAAGAGAAACTTCTTTTTTAATAGAATGATTATTGATTGATTATTCTCAAAAAATTACATAGTTTAAATAGAACTAGAATGTAAAGAGTTTTGTAGAAAAGACTAAAAACAATGTATGGGAAATAACAAAGTCTAATTAAAGACTTTGACTTCTTGTGTGAATGCCTCTTAGCCTCCCATCCTCCTATCGGTTGTTGACCGAGAAGTTGGTCCAGCTCGGGAGTGACCGAAAAGTTGGATTAGCTCGGGAGTGACCGAGAAGTTGGATTAGCTCGGGAGTGACCGAGAAGTTGGATTAGCTCGGGAGTGAATGTTCTTGCCTCGTTAAAACCTCTTTTGGTAAACCCATTGGGACAAACCCAAAAGTAGGAAAAAGAGTACAAGATCAAACACCTCGGTCCAACTTCTATGGGAAGTACGGGTGTTGTACTCGGATCACGTTGAGGATGGTGTGAGAGAGCTCGGGAGCTCGGACAAATGGTAATGCGGAGCTCGGGAATCCTTGAGCTCAGGAATCCTTGAACGCGAGAGCTCGGTCGAATGATAGTGCGGAGCTCGGGAATTCTTGAGTGATTTGAACGTTGTTAAGTAACTTCCCGGACAGCTTGGTTTAGCTTTCGTGTCTTTGATCGCGTAACGGGTCCTTCGGGAATGATCAATGCTTCCTCGGGATCCTCTTCCCGAGCTGGCGTATCCATGATCATATCAATTTACAGCATTCCTGCCGAGAATCTAAAACTTTCACGAGTACAAAGCCTCAGTATCGATCGATACACACCTAGTATCGGTCAATACCCGCCACCTGTAGAAGCTGTTTTGACTATGGTTGACTCTTATGCTGAGGAGTTTCTAGCTGCTGTGACTACTCCTGCTCGACCTTGGTATGCTGCCATAGCCAATCACCTTGCTGCAGAGGACGAACCAAAGCAACTCAAGAAGTATGATAGGAAGAAATTCATGCGCGACGTAACGAGGTTCTTCTGGGATGAACCTTACTTGTACACGCACTGTTTTGATGGGACGTTCAGAAGGTGTATCGTGGAGTCTGAGGTATCAGAGGTGCTGCATCATTGTCATGGGTCTGAGTATGCTGGCCACTTCGCTACTTTCAAGACAGTTTCCAAAGTTCTTCAAGCAGGCTTTTGGTGGCCTACGATGTTCAAGGACGCTCATACCTTTATCTCGCAATGCGATGTCTGTCAAAGGAGAGGGAAGATCAGTAAGCGACATGAGATGCCACAAAACTTCATGCTCGAGGTCGAAGTTTTTGACTGTTGGGGCATCGCTTTTATGGACCTTTTTCCTCCATTACAGCAGAATAAGTACATCTTGGTTGCTGTGGACTATGTCTCCAAGTGGGTGGAAGCAATCGCTAGTCCAACCAATGATTCTTTGGTGGTCCTGAAGCTGTTCAAGACCATTATTTTCCCTCGATTTGGAGTACCTCGGATCGTTATAAGTGATGGTGGCACTAACTTTATAAACAAGGTTTTCAAAAAGATGATGAAAAAATATGGTGTGCATCATCGCATGGCAACTCCTTATCATCATCAAACGAGCGGGCAAGTTGAGGTCTCCAACAGACAAATCAAGGATATTCTGGAGAAAACAGTTGGCACCACACAGTTTCAGATTCGGACCACCATGTACTTCTCCTTAGGCTGTTGCAGTTTCCCATTATCCACCCATTATCTCACAACATCAATCACACTAAATCCTTCATTGCCGTTTCATCACTGATGTTGGTATTCAAGAACCTTCTAGATTCTTCCTCATGCGATATCATGACTAGGGAACCACTCAGATTTATCATTTTGGTATTTATTTCCTCTCCCCCAGACTTATCTCTTTTTATGCTTTTGATTTTTGAATTAAGCTTTGCATACACAAATCAAGGTTTGAGACGCGAGAATTGATGGTGATTGCCACCTAATCCCCGGTTCTCCCCTCTCAAAGTGTCAAAAGTCTTAGGCGAATAATGGGGTCTCAGGAAATGTTCCTACCCCTCGCTTCAGACTTTTGTGTGATCAATCCTTATCCAAATAGAACAATGGGATCACAGGAAATGTTCCTAACCCTCTACTCGGCGGAAATCATATCATCTTTTATGCCTTTTTATGTTATTATGTGTGTTAGGTTGGAAGAGGTTATGCCAATATTTATCAAACGCATGGGTTCTTTGCCAGATATGAACATGAATGAATCAAGTTCTAGTGGAATACAATCTCAGGAGTGAAGTGCAAAAATGTGGCTCAGGATTCAGTAAGAAATTTGCCTGGAGACATGGGTGTTTCTGGTTACACTGGTTAGCCCTTCTTGGATTTTTACATTAGTCGACATCCTAGGGGTGGGATCTGTGACAATGGTTTACTCAAAAACAAAGTCAGGACACTGACACTCAAGCAAAAGGTTTCAGTAAACTCCAACAAAGTTTGACTCAATAATAAAAAAATATTGACTCAAAAAGATTCAACAACTGGAATCTGACTCTGACTCTAAGAAAAACAAACCATGTCAGTAAGTACTCTTGCGCCAGGTACTTTATAACGGACACTGTCCAATGGTTTACCTCGGAGGCCTAGAGGGAAGCAAAATGAAGCAACAAGAACAAAATGTGGACTGTGGGAAAGTCTACAAATCCGTAGAAAGGGTGATGGGGCATCCATCTGAATACTTAGAGGAGTTATCGATGGAATTGCTAAAATCTGTGTCAAATTTCTGAGAAACTCTACAAGAGAGTGTCTACTGAAGCCAAAAGTTAGACCGAAGTAACTGTCTAGGATCAGAGAACAGGTTAGAAGTTCGAAAAACTATAACATATATAGCTCTAAGTGGTTCACAACAGTTCGTGACAAAGGGTATTTAGACAAGTTCCTAAATAGAAAACAAAACAAAGGTAAAGAAAGAAAAAGAAAGGGACAATGTGAACCAAGAACAGAAACTAGTCCGAATCTTTCTATCATATGATATCTGACTCGTGAGACGGGGTAGCGCGTCGAAGGACCAGACAGCAGAGGGGTGGCGTTCCTCGCGTGGAAGACATGCCAGGCGACAGCGAGTAAAGACAGCAGACAGGATGCTCTGAATGACTCTCCACGCAGCGTACCGGTGCTGACGAAAGGTAGTTTGTCTCCATGGGTAGCTCTGGTGGTGGGGAAAAGGAGGGAGCAGGAGGCAGATCGTCTGTCGGCGCTGGTAACGGCGAGGTTGACTGTCCCAGCATGAGTCACCACAGCTGAGTAGTTCGGCTTGCAGCGAGAGGAGGCGGACTGAAAGCTAACGTGTGCTGCGGCCGCACATGAACACGAAAGGACGCAACCGAAGCACAGAATTGGGTCCGGATCGAAAGTGCATAGTCGAGCAGGGGTGAGTGCCAATGGTGGTGAGAGGGCGCGCTTTGGGAGTTTGCACAATAGAGACTCTCCATCTTGTAGTATGA
>SMJT01000033.1:911346-938935 GCA_004349715.1 Crucihimalaya himalaica | reverse complement strand
CCTGCTGTCTGTTTCTGGTTCTGGTCGACTTAGGATGAGTAATCGATCGATACTGAGGTAGTATCAATCGATGCTCGCGTGGTTTTTCAACCGTCTCTGTGAATTTTGAACAGGTAGTCTGTGGGCGAGGAGGAGCATCGATCGATACAGGGGTAGTATCGATCGATGCTGGCTGGAAATTTCCAGCAAACTGATCATGCTTCATCGTCGTCTCCAGCAAGATCGATGAGTTTTTGAGGCGAATAGGATGTCTTCTGCCTTGGAGGCAACCTTCTACCACTTCTCAACGTGATAGCATGAACATGTTCCTCGGATTCACTGTCTTACCAGGTAGGAAACCATCCTGTCTCTTCACAGTTTCTGCCGTCTGAGCAACTTGGGTTTCCAGCTTCTTCTGATGGATGTTCAGAGCCTCAATCTTTCCATTCAGATCAGTGTATAAGGCGTCCATCTTACATTGAAGTCAACGGTCATTTTCTCGCTGCCCTCAAGAATCTGTTCAAGGCATAGTCTCAACCTTGCTCTCAGGAGTCTTGGGAGGTAGCGTCCTGATAGGACGAATTTCCATAAGTCCGAGTGTATCCACTGCTCTGAAATGGCTTCTGAGATCCGAAATTTGCAGGCTTGAAGTCAGATTTGAATCCACCTCTCTGAGCATTGTTGGTGAAGCCACGGTTGTATGAATTCTGATACCCATTACCACCTATGTAGTTAACATCTTCAGCTTCACCTTCTTCCATGATGTTCTCAACTTTCTCAGCAAAGTGAACTGCCTTTCTGCTGCTTACCCAATAGCAACTGTGAACTGAATCCAACTTAGCTTGTACCTCAGCTATCTGTAATCCATCAACACCACCATTCTGCTTCTTCCCTCTCAAAATCAGCATTCTTATAGTACTGTTGCTAAGAGTCAGATTATCAATCAGCACATAAGCGTCCTCGGAGATACCTTGTGTTGAATTTCCATTGCTGGAAGCGTCCAAAGCCATCTGATACCTCCAATCGATCCCTCTGAAGAAGATACCCAACAATTGGACTGCGAGAACCCATGGTGAGGGCAGTCCCTCTGATAAGAGCGAAATCGAACCAGGCGGCCTTGAATGCCTCAGTCGCTCCCTGAAAAAACTGGGAGATCTTGTTCCTTGAGTTCCTCTGACCTCGCATAATCATAGAAGTTATTCAGGAAAGCAGTCTTGGTTTCCTCCCAAGTGGTCAGAGAACCTGGAGGTAACTACTTCAGCCAGTAAGCTGCATCTCCACTAAGAGAGTAGGGGAAGAGCTTACAAAAGAGGAAGTCATTGGACACTCCATTGTATTTGATGTTGGTGACCAAGTCCTCGAACCTCTCAATATGATCCATGGGATGCTCATGAGAAAGACATGGAACAGATGCTGACCTACAAGTGTGTAGTAGGCAGGCTTCAGCTCGAAGTCATTCCTCTGGAAAGTAGGAATACGGATCGCAGACCGGTTGGCATAGAACTGATCGCGGTCTGTTGTACTCCCCTAGCGTTCTGGCGCGATTACCCTGAGCATTCCCAACATTCCCACGCACAAGCTGGTGGGATAGCGGCATTAGCAACGGTGCAGGGGCAATAATGTTACCTTCTGCATCAATTTCTCTGCCTTGCGCGTCACACAGGTGACCGCTCCTGATCTTTCTCAAAACCCCAGCTTCATCACGAGCAAGCACAATTGGATGATTCATCTCAGCTTTGTTTCTTTTGCTTTCTGATTGTACGCTCTAAATCAGCTAGTTCTTCGATAGATAGGTTGATCAACTGCTTGTTCTTGCTTCCTCTGGTCTCTCGATGCTGCATACACCTGAAAGACAAAGGAAAAACGCGTAAGTAGTCGAAAGTAACAACGAGTATCGATCGATACCAAGGAGTATCGATCGATGCTCAGACACTTAGTCGAAATTCTAATTTGTAATCTAATGGTGAAATTAGAGTCCCCGGCAACGGCGCCAAATTTTTGATGTGCTCAAAACTAATACCGCTAAAGTATCTAAGCAGTCGCTATAGTAATTTAAAGGTCGAACCACAAAGACTCAAGATAACACTCAATAGATTCAGAAAATAAGAACTAAGCTAAGCAGAATAGATGGAATTAAGAAATAACAAAAGCAAGTAAGTCAAGGATATGAAATCAATGGAGGAAAAGCTAGGCTTAGGGAAACTTGCAGGTAAATCAGGATTATCAAATCAAATCAATTGCCAGGAATAGATTAAGCTCCGCTTTCAAACTCGAAACACAGATGTAAAGTAAACCAACTGTCGTTGCGAAAACTATCTATGTCTAAACCTAGAATTCCAAATCCTTTGCAAATTCATAGAATTTAAAACAAGCATTAAGTTCAAGTTCAATTGTTCACAAAATCCCTAACCCAATTCCTTTACGAATAGGGCTTTTGCTCACCAAACACTAGATCAGGCAAATCAATCACACTTCCGTGCCAATTAACAACCTAAGGTCAGATTTATTTTGCGAGGCTAAAATCAGCATTAAACTCAAGTCTAGGTGAAAGCTCTAAAGAATAATCCCTAACAATCAATTCAGATCTAACAATCCATCAATTACCCTTTAGTAACCCTAATCCTAACAAAGGATCTACTCAGACATAGTGAATGCAACAAAACACAATGAATAGAATAGATATCATATTATAAGAAATAAGAATAACAAAAAGGTTCAAGAATTCTTCTCCAAAATACTCGATTGTCGAAGAACTCTCTCTCCAGAAATCACAAGGTAAAACTCAATCAATCTGATACCTCTACTGAGGTTTAAAACCTAATTATATTGTTTCTAAAACGTTTTGGAATCTCTAATCGAAAGATAAGGAAAGCTTCTGAATAAATCTCGGGCTTGTCACACGTTCTGGTCACGGGCATCGACCGATGCCATAAATGGTATCGATCGATGCTTGGTCTTCTGGTCGTGGAACTCTCAAACGTAGAGCGTCGATCGATGCTTCACAGTGTCGATCGATGCTGAGCTTGTTCCTGAACGGCTTCAACTCTGGATTGCCTCAAAAGCTTCTCAAATCCTCCAATTAGCTCCATAGCGCCTATATCTTGAAAAGAACCTGAAAGACTCTAAAACTAGAGAAAAGACTCGACAAAAAGGACTTATATCATGGCTAAAAACGGGTAAAAACCATGATATATCACCTATTTTCATGGGTGGTGTGGCAACCCATGTTATGTTTGATTCCGGAGCAACTCATTGTTTTGTGAGTCCGGAAATGGTTGGGAAAGGTTGTTTCCAAAAGGAAACCGAGAGTGTCTTCGGATTAGTCAAGGTAGCTGGTGGACAAGTGATGATGACCTATGGAAAGGTCCGGAACGTTTCCGTGAAGATTTGCGGAGTAGATATGCCAGCAGCTTGCAGAGTAGATATGCCAAGTAAAGGCGTATGATGTGATCTTTGGAATGGACTAGCTTGGAAACCACAAGGCACATCTAGATTTTCATCGAGGAAGAGTGAACTTTGAGACGCCAAAAGGGATATTGGTTTATCAAGGAATCAGGCCAACGTCCGAAAGCTTGATTGTCTCGGCAATTCAAGCGGAGCAAATGATGGCAAAAGGCTGTGAGGCGTACATAGCCACGATCACAACAAAGGAAATTGGATCGAAAGTGGTACTTGAAAATATTCCAGTGGTGCGGGAATATGAGGACATGATAACTATGCATTTTATCACGGGATTGCCAATGTGTGATAAAAAAATGCGATTTGGGTCGTCGTGGACAGACTGACCAAGTCGGCACACTTCATTGCGGTGAATAGGAAGGATAATGCGGAGAAACTCGCAGAATTGTATGTGAAAGAGATCGTTCGGTTGCATGGTGTACCGGCGAGCATAGTGTCAGATCGAGATTCCAAGTTTACTTCAGCGTTTTGGAGAGCGCTACAGAAAAGGTTCGGAACAAAAGTCCACATGAGTACAGCTTATCATTCGCAGACGGATGGACAGTCCGAACGAACAATTCAAACGCTTGAGGATTTTTTGCGAGCAAAAGTGTTGGATTGGGGTGGTAAGTGGGAATAACACTTATCCTTAGCTGAATTCGCTTATAACAATAGTTATCAAGCAAGCATTGGGATGTCACCCTTTGAGGCATTGTATGGACGACCTTGCCGAACGCCCCTATGTTGGACCCAAGTGGGGGAGCGAAGTGTTTATGGTCGAGACTTTGTGGATGAAACAACATAAAGGATCAAAGTCTTAAAGATCAAAATGAAAGAAGCTCAGGATCGACAAAAGAGTTATGCGGACAAGAGCCAAAGGGAATTAGAATTCCAAGTTGGAGATATGTTTTATCTAAAGAGGGTCACTTACAAGGGTAAGGATCGCGTGGCGTTGAACACAAAGTTAAGTCCGAGGTACATGGGACCATTTCGGATTTTGGAAAGGATTGGTCCAGTGGCTTATAGGTTGGAATTACCACAAGAATTGAAAGCTTTTCACAAAGTTTTCCACGTGTCTATGCTAAGAAAATGCGTAACACACCGTGAAAATGTCATATCCGAACCTCTGCCGGATTTGCAACAAAATATGACAATTGTTGGGAGACCGGTTTGGGTTATTGGAACAAAGCTGAGGATGGACTGAAGGAAAAAGGTCAAGTTGATTCAAGTTGTTTGGGACTGTGATGGACAAGAGGAAACAACTTGGGAACCGGAAGAAGTGATGAAAGTGAACTTCCGAAAGTGGTTTGACAAGCAGATTGTGACTAAGAGGAAAGCTTAGATTCGAGGACGAATCTATTCTAAGTGGGGGAGAGTTGTAACACCCATATCCGACGATTCCATCGAGGAACGTCGAGGATCATCGAGAATCATCGAGGAAAATTAAGTTCGGACACGGAATTCCGAGGAATTCACGTGATTAGTTGAAGGAGTCACGTTCGGACAAGATTGGTTTGGACAAAAATGGAAATGTTCGGACAAAAATGGAAATGAAACGGATAAAATGGATAAGATACGGATAAAATGGATAATATCCGAAAAAGATACGCAATCTTTGGATGAAATCAAAAATATGTCGAGGATTCCTGAGCCGGCATCGTGGACTCGTGGGCCGATGTCGAGAATTCACGGGCCAGCGTCGTGGATTGTTAAATTGATTTTGAGGAATCGTGGACTAAGTGTCGAGGTGGGCCCAATGGTTAGGCCCAGCCATGGTTCGGTGGTTAGGGTGATTATTAGGGTATATAATCGCAACCCTAAGTGTTATAAATAGACGTGATCACTGAAACCCTAATCAAACACTTAAGAACTCCGGAAGAACCTAAGTGTCATTCTGTCAAGTTTATGCTGCCGATTGTCGAAAAACAGTGAAGGTTGTCATTCGCGATCGAGGATTGACGTGATTTGGCGAGGATCTGTCGTGGAAAATTTGGGTAAGTGTCAATTACTAAGTGTTATCGATATTTCTCTTTAGAATCATCGAAGGAAACGATGATCTAACCATGAATGAATGTTTATGTCGAGGTACAGCGACAGACGGTGAAGGATTGTCGAGAAAGTTGCATTCGGCATCGGAGATCTGTGGACGATTGTCGAGTTTTCGGGTAAGATTCGATATCGACTTTGTGTTTATTGATAAGACGTTAAGTATCATCGAGGGAAAAGTGTTATGATCGATGTTACTTGTTTACCATGAGAGATCGAAGGTTTCTGTCGAGGAAAAATCGTAGATCGTCGGGTGAATTGTAGATCTGTCAAGGGAACTTTAGATCTACCGAGGATTTTGCATCAAGATGTGTCAGAAAACCTAAGTTTGTGAATCCAGGTGAGTGCGTGACCGTGGCTATGTCTTGGGTTATTTTCTTGCATTGGATTCCTTGTCGTGATGTTTGTGCATGTTTGCTTGTCATGGTTAATATGTAAGACGCGCGTTATTGTTTTGGGGATAATTGGCAAAGTTCGGATTATCACTTAACGAATTGAAATATGATTGTTGTTGAACCAGCTCGTGAGGACTAAGACACGAAAGGGAAGGATGGTGGATTTATGATATTTTGGGTAGTTATGTTCGGATTTTGTTAAGGTCTAGTAGTGAAAACTGATGTTGTACTAGAACCTCTATTTTAATCTTAATAATTCAGTTTATGCATGCTTCTGTCGCACTTAAAGAACGAACGCTGAGAAAGTTAAGAAAAACTTGAAAATTGTCGAAAACGCCTAAGGGAAATTTGAGAAAAATTACTTAGAGTGTTTTAATTTGGTATCATAGCGTGTTCGGTTCTAGGATAGTTAAGCATAGCTGGGTTATTTGTGTTAAATCCATCCTTCCAATGCCAAGGTTCCACGATAAGTCTTGTTATGAAACTAAGTTATTGTGGAAAACTAACTTAGTAAAGGTTTGGTAATTACAGATGGCAAAAGGTAGCCGAAGAATGGTTTTGAGAAGGGATGTGATAGATGAAAACTCTGTTCAAGGTTCGGAAAGGAACACGAACCCTGAACAAGTTGAGAATGTGGCTGATGGTGCATTCAAGAATGTGGCTAATGCGGCTGGTGTGGAAGCTGCTGTTGGTGTTGCGGCTGGTGGTTTGTACTAGAACCTGTATTTTAATCTTAATAGCTGGCTCAACAACAATGATCATTATCTTGGCTTGCATCCAAAAGGAGGCGTAAGCAACGAATTGCTTAGTGGAGCGGTCGTCCCGTCTCACCAGGCCATAGTCATAGAATTACAATCAACATTTCGATTCACAATATCAATAATGCATGTCAGTTTCATGGATGCAGGTCAAGATAATGATGATTGTTGTTGAACCAGCTCGTGAGGACTCAGGCACGGAAGGGAAAGATGGTGGATTTATGATATTTTGGGTAGTTATGTTCGGATTTTGTTAAGGTCTCGTAGTGAAAGCTTATGTTGTACTAGAACCTCTATTTTAATCTTAATAATTCAGTTTATGCATGCTTCTGTCGCACTTAAAGAACGAACGCTGAGAAAGTTAAGAAAAATTTGCAAATTGTGGAAAACGCCTAAGGGAAATTTGAGAAAAATGACTTAGGGTGTTTCAAATAGCCCTTGGATTGTATTCTCTAACCCTCGGGGTTGTGGAATCAACATCACTATCATTCACCACCACCTTCAACGCTTCTGCCATCGTTTTAAGTTTTGAAATCCGTGAGTCACGCCGAGGTGGAATCCGAGGTTTGCATCACATACTATGTGGATGTGGGGCTCTAGCCTGCCGCGAACTCTCTTCTCATGTACGTGGATCCATAACTGAAGAAGGAAAGGAAAAGCATGAATCCCTTTAAGGATTTCAGGAATTTGATAAAAAATTTCAGAAACATAAAACTTTCCAAAAAAATATGTTAATTGCTCAAATAATTCTAAACAAACATTCTGGTTTCAAAACTACAAAAATGGTTTAAATCAATTTTTATGTAAAATTTTTAAATTTAAGCCAAATTATGAAAAAGTTAATATAAATCCAAACAAATTGAAATTGATCATCAAACACAACTTTTTCTTCTTCAAAATTTAGTGATAATTCATGTCTAAGAATCTTAAGCATGTTTCATGTCCAAAAACTCCAAATCACTAATCACCCAGTTCCTAAAAAATTCAAATTCTTACTCAAAAATTCAAAACTACTAAAAACTAATTTCGTAATCTGTTTTATAACACTCTAATTGTCCATTCTCATCCTCATGGAAGACATGAAAATAGGACCTAGAAGCTTGAATTTGAAGCACGTACCTCTGCAGATCGAGCCTGAAACCTAGATGAATAGATTGGGCTTGAAAAACTGTGTGTAATGCACCCAAACTTTGTTGCATTCGGTTCATTTTAGAAAGAGTTATGATTTTGAGAGTTTGAAAAGTTTTGAAAAAATTTGAGAAAAAAGAGAATGGAATCGGGCAAGAGGAAGAGGAAGAAAAGGGTTTAGGGTTCGACCAGTTTAAACCTGTTCAATTCCGTTTGAATTGTACTGGATTAAACCGGTTTAATTTCTCACATAAGTCGTCAACCGACCGGTGCAAACCCAAATCGATCAGTTGATGAGCTCTACATAACGAATCGGTATAACAAATCCAGTGATTGGTAAGCCTCCCTTATATTTTAAAACCAATGGGATTCCTCCCATTCAACGCTTGTTTAAAGTCTCGAGCTTGACTTTGTTGTAATCACTCTAGGGATCAGTTGACACTCTCCTAGTTTTGAGGCGGGGAACTTGCACAAGGTCCTCTTGTTCAATCTGAAATGAGAAACCTCTAGGGAAGGGCATAGTAATAGACGTATTTGGTAATGTATGTGAGACACATTAACTTGTTTGGTAAATCCATCACAACTCATACTGCAGCAAAGAATTCCCATCAGAAGTAGAGTTTTGGTCGTTCCCCACTTTTGACATTGAAAATTTGGAAATCCACATCTGATGCAGACATCGAGCATCAAGACCAACGTAATCTAGTACCCAATATCGGAGAAGGTGCCATGACTCGATCAAAGACCCAAAAACTACGATGGAGGTTCAATCTCACCATCCAAGACCTCATGGATACCATCGAATAAGAGTTGGCACCGATCACCCATGTCCGTCCTCGAACCACCCTTAAATTTACACGCACCATTGCCAAGGATACATTGCACTTTCCACGAGGATTCATTATTTGTCATCGAGGATCTAAGACCATCCCCGAGGATTCAATGTATTGCGCCAACGATCTACGTACCATCCTCGAGGACTCAACGTACAACGCCAAGGATCCACGTACCATTCCTGAAGATTCCACATACTGCACCGAATAACCAAGTAACGCCTCCAAGGAATTCATGTACTGCATCGAGGAACCTCACACCACCCACGAGGATTCCATGTACTGCACCGAGGAACCACGCAACCCACCTAAGGAATCCACGTCTGCGTTTGATGACTTTGTTTGTGTCCGCACAAACCTGGGTAAGTTTTATTCAGTTTATATCATTCTTGCAGGTTCGTCAAGTCATCTCAACGACTAAGTCCTAAATAAAAACAACCCAAGAAGCCAAGTTTTGAATAAGATTAGATAGTTTCCTTTTATGGCTTTATTTAAAACAATGAGTTTTTGTATTTCTTTGGTTTTTTCGTTTGTGTTTTTTGCTGTCACGTTTTGTTTATTTTCCTTTTTTGGCCTTAGGGCTACCTGATAGGACTATTATAGAGTCTCCTTGCAGCCGTGTAACACAATTTGACCCTATTATCAATAAAGCACTTCATTTCATCGAGAAAGCTAAAACCCTTGTTCCTTATTTTCGTTGAGAGATTCTTCGAGATTAAAAGCTGTGTTGTATCAGAGATCCATCACCTCTCTTTGGTGCACCATCATTCCGCCATCATGAACTCATACACGATCCCACACGAGAGAAGCGATCACCATCATGTCAGATCTTACAAATCTCCATTCACAAATGTATTAGAAATGTCAAGCTAGCTTACAGTCCAATTCATTTTGGCTGCACCAATGAATAACATCCTGACAGTTGCATACTTAGCCATATGGGAGAAGGTTTCTTCATAATCTTGTCCATATTGTTGAGTGTATTCTTGCAACTAACTAAATAGCCTTAAACCTTTCTATACTCCCATTTGCATTGTACTGTATAGTAAACTCCCATTTTCAGCCTTTTGCCTTTTTATTTGGTGGCAAACTACAACTGCTCCAAGTTTGAGTCCTTGGGATAGCCCTAATCTCCTCTTTCATTTCACCACACCAAAACTCATAATCCTTGGCCTCTGAATACTTTTTTGGGACAATATCATTTGTAATGATGTTAATGAAAGCACAGAAAGGCTCAGATATATTCGAATAAGAGATATAATATGTCATTTGATATAGAGTAGTACTTGTAGTATTATAATAATGAAAGTCCTGCAAGTGTTTAGGGGATTTCTTGTCTTGTTGATTATGGTTCAGATGGCAGCAAAATCAGGAAGATGAATCATGATGATGAGGATGATCATTAGAAGATGATTGCTCATTAAAAAGATCATCAATCGGTGCAGGAGTTTGTAAATGAGGAAAGAAAGTCTTTATATCATCTATGATAGTAAATGAGGAAAGAAAGTTTTTAGATCATCGAGAAGTCTCAACCACCTAACGGCATTATCACTCAAAGGAAAACTTGAATAAGATCGAGAGTTGGTAGTCTTGGGGTATTCCATTCGCCCTAGTTGTACCACAAAGATCCTCGAAGTTTTGTACATGGTCCTTTGAGTTTTCATAAGCAAGAACGTTGAAAACCGATTGTTTCACCTATTGTATCATAAAAGGCTCAATCCAGTAGACTTGTCTTTGAGGCATAAGCAGAAGGATAACGGCACTTCTAGCATAGAACCGATTAGAAGCGTTGCACTCCCCCAAAGTAGCCTCAACATGCTCAACAACAAAACGCAAACAAATTGGTTGGTTATTGTATATGCTTAGTGAAGGTGGTGGTGGAAAACCAATCGTTGTTGATGTACACCAATCGGTTCTCTAACACATTTGAATATCAATTGGTTAGTTTAACAGTACTGATTGGTTGGCGAACATTCTCAGCAATGTTTCTGTCCAAGCCAGCATCATTAGCAGCATCACGAACCTCACATAAGTTCTCCACAGTTCTTTTCCCTTGATTTTGTTTTCCCAAACGATTGATTCCAACTAGCTCGTTATTGTCGGGAAGTAGCAAGTTCGAGGATCATTGGCTTCTCCTTTGCATAAAACCTTCAAAACAACAAGAAACAAGAGGAACCAATAACAAATTAATTCAATAACAAAAAAATATAATATAATAAAATCCTAAACAAAATTCTAACTCCAAATCAATATGCACTCGTTAATGGTCCTCGAAAACGGCGTCAAAAACTTGTTGAGTGTAAATTTTACCCCAAATGAAAACTGCAAGTATACGATAAGACCATTTCAGGGATTGAGTCCACAACGATCAAAACAAATACACTTTGGATTATAATAGTTGAAACTTAGCAAGGATGATAGATATAATTCTTTTATAAATAGATTTAAAGAACAATAGATATATAATTGGTTGTGTAACATCCCCGATCCGCATTAGGATCGGCGGAAGGGGCCATGATCGAGGACAAGGGAAGACTTGTCGAAGAAAACTCGACATATGGTCCGTAAACGAAGGTTAAGTCGAAAGAAGATAGACTTGGCCAAAATCCTCGAAAAAAAAATAAAGAAAAGTCAGGAAAAAGATAAAGAGTTTGAAGAAAAACCGAAGGCAGCTTGAGGAAGGCTACGGGAAGCTCGAGGAAGTTACGGCTAGCTCGAAGCAGCTGCTGTGGACTAATAGTAGCTACCATGGACTAGAACGTAGCTCGGTTAGCTAGAGCTAAGCTCGGTCAGCTCACCTTAGCTCGACCAGTTACTGGGACGGTTGGACGGTTGGCCAGACGGTTGGACGGTTGACCGAACAGACGCCTGTTCATGCGAACTCACCCCTTCGCCAAGAAACGGTTCCCAGCCACGCACCTTTAAATAAACGTCACTCGTTCATTGTTTGAACACAATAAAACACACAGAAAATTCCAATGTTCAAGAAACGGGAATAAACACTTAAAAAGAGTGAGAATCTTCGAGAGAAATACAAGTGAAACACGAGTGTTCAAGGAATCTTCGAGAATAAAGTTAAACGCTTCACGGGAACTCGAGATATCTGCGGAGCCGACTACGAGGGCGGCAAAGGTGGGTGCTTACGCCGTGACCGAGGCCTGGATACGTGAACTCTTGGATTCCTCCAATGACGTTCTACGATTTTTGCCGAGGGAGCGATGCGTGTTTAAGCAACTCGTTATCTCTTGTTCAAAATTCTTAATTCTACATGATTGTTTAGAGATTATCTTTGGGGACAACACGAGGGTTTGCCGTATTTGCATGTTCATGTAGAATCGTTCGTTCGATCATCTGCATTGACCAACCCTTGATAAATCTCGGAATACTTATACTCGTAGGTTTCAGGAAAGGATGGTGATCGTGGAAAAGATCGCATTTAGGCATCCAAGCCGCGTTTCTAAGAAGGGAGTATGGTGTGTTAGACTGGATTATGGGGATCATAATATACTTGTATTAGCCTATAGTGCAAACTCTCGCAAGTGTATCGAATCCTTTTGTTGAATAATAAAGAAATCCAGTTTTATGTTCGATTATTTTCTTAGTCTTCCGC
This sequence comes from Crucihimalaya himalaica, assembly GCA_004349715.1. Lineage (NCBI taxonomy): Eukaryota > Viridiplantae > Streptophyta > Magnoliopsida > Brassicales > Brassicaceae > Crucihimalaya > Crucihimalaya himalaica. The sequence continues at coordinate 926,748 of SMJT01000033.1, read as the reverse complement.
TAACATAACGTCTCTAATATAATAAATCTCAGAATGTTCATGGAATATGAAGTGTTTGGATTACTTGGTGATCCGAGTAGAAACAACCACTTTCAGAAAAAATTTAGGATCGCGGTGTTTCAAGTTAGTATCAGAGCATTCTTCATCCTAGGATGGGTAAAGTTAGGGATTAGGACACACCACTCTTCCGGAAACGGGTTTGCGCTAGGGACTTTCTTATTTTTCGTGAAAGTTTTATTGATTTTTAAATGGAACTAATCTGTTTAAACTTTAGGCGGGAAAAAGCAAATCCAAAAAATGGTAGAAGTCCAAGGACGGGACAGATGCAAGGGGAATGGCGGTTGGTGGAATAATCGAAGGAATTCAAAACCCAATTGGACTTGAGATTGGTGAACAACGCCCGATCGTTCCTTCGATCATCGTACAGCCTCCGGCTACGTTTCAGGACACGCGGAACAGGAACCAACAAGAGGAAGTGGAAGAAACGTCGAACCCTCCTCGAGAAACTGTTGCGGATACCGGGAGAAACAAGGAAAACATCGAGAAAGATGACAAAGGCAACAAGGCCAGCAACGGGGAAGGCAACAATGTTAAGAATCATGTTCTGGGACAAGGCATGAACACAGAAACAAACGTGGCCCACGGGAAGAGGGTGGTTGAACCTTCTATCAGGGAAATGTAGGAAGCCTTGAAAACGTTCATGAATCAAATGATTGGTTTAACTCAAGCGGTTGCACCAAACACATCCGTAGAAAATCCGACAATGGCGTTCAAAAAGATCCGCATCGATCTACCCGCGGTAAGGACGGATGCGGACAAAGGGCCTGAAGTGGTGAAAATTGATCCACCAATGACACGCATGGTCCGAAAGGTAGATTACCTAACCCTTCTCGAACATATTTCCCGGCTTGGAATCAAGCATTTTCAAGGAAGTTTGGATCCGATGGAAGCGGACGCGTGGAGGAGTCGATTGGTAAGGAATTTCGAATCCACTCGCTGCCCGGATGACTATAAGAAGGATATAGCGGTCCATTTCCTCGAGGGAGATGCACATAACTGGTGGCTTGCCGTCGACAAACACACCAGGGGACACATGGAAACTTTTGAAGAATTTGAAAGGTATTCAACTAGAAGTACTTCTTGTCCGAGGCTTGGGACAGGCTCGAAAGTCACTTCCTGGATTTGGTCCAAGGACTCAAATCGAATTGGGAATATGAAGAGGAATTAAAAAAGTTGAGACAATACGTGGGAAGGGAACTCGAGGACGAGACGGTGCAAGTACGACGATTCCTTCGTGGACTTCTGGTGGAACTCCGAACGCATTGTTCCGTAAGAACCTTCAGCACGGTCTCAGAATTGGTTGAAAAGGCAGCCATGGTCGAAGCAAATCTTGCCGAGGGAAACCAGGCAAGGATTCAGCCAAGGTCGAGCGGCGGATTCAAGCCAAATGATCGCAAGCAAAAATGGGATCAAGTTGATGACCATAAGTCATCGGCAAGTCAGAGAAGATGCTCGACTTGTGGAAAAGGGCACAGCAGGGAATGCTGGAAAGCAAACCCAGCATGTGTGAAGTGCGGTAGTAGGGGCCATGAGAGCCAGAACTGTACGCGGATAGAAAGGCAAGGAAAAGTGACTAGTGATGGTCTGATTTGCTACCTTTGCGGTAAGGCAGGGCATTTCAAGAGAGATTGCCCAAAGCTCGAGAGGGAAGGGCAGGAAAGGGACAAAGGAAACCGCGGGAGCAATGAAAATTCGGCGCATGCCGAAGGCAAGTCGTGGTGCCCCGTGTGTACGAGCTAACAAAAGAAACTGGTATGGCCTGTAATTTCAGCGCGATCACTGGTAAGTCACTAAGCCTAAAATTACCTATAAGTCCGAGAATGACATTTCATCGTAGATAAAGGGGTGGGAAACTTAGCATTCTAGAATGAATGTGTAGGGACCATAAGAATAGGTGGAGTTCTAACACACACCTTGTTCGATTCCGGGGCTACACATTGTTTTGTGAGTCCGGAAGTGGTTGCCCGAGGAAAGTTTCGATTGGAACCAGAGAAAGGTTCCGGAATAGTAAATGCAGCTGGTGGACAGGTCATGAAATCGCATGGGACGGTTCGTGATGTCTCGGTTAGCATATGCAACGTGGAAATGCCGGTTGACCTAGTATGCATACCCTTGAGAACACACGAGGTGATATTGGGGATAGACTTGCAAGGAAAATACAAGGCTACGTTGGACTGTCACCACGGAAGAGTGTGGTTGGCAAAGGACGAAGGGTGGTTAGAGTTCCAAGGAATTCGACCAACTTCGGGAAGTTTGATAGTATCTGCAATTCAAGCCGAGAGAATGCTTGAGAAAGGTTGGGAAGCTTATTTGGCTACCATATCCACGGATGAACTTGGTAAGGACACGGTGATCAAAGACATCCAGTAGTAAAGGACTTCGCGGACGTGTTCGAATCCTTGAAGGGTTTACCCACGGACAGATCCAATCCGTTCACGATAGAACTCGAACTGGGAACCGTTCCTCTCTCCAAAGCACCTTATCGAATGGCTCCAACCAAAATAGCCAAGCTTAAGAAGCAATTAGTGGATTTGTTGGAAAAAGTGTTCATACAACCAAGTAACTCGCCCTGGGGAGCGCCGGTACTATTCGTGACGAAGAAGGATGGCAGCATGCGGCTATGCATCGACTATCGAGGCTTGAATCGGGTCAAAGTGAAAAACAAGTACCCTTTTCCTCGCATAGATGAATTACTGGATCAACTCAAGGGAGCAACGTGGTTCTCCAAGATTGACTTAGCGTCGGGATATAATCCAATACCGATAAAACTGTCGGACATCTGGAAAACCGCATTCCGAACAAGGTATGGCCATTACAAATTCGTAGTAATGCCGTTTGGCCTAACTAACGCACCTGCAACATTCATGAAAATGATGAATGGTGTTTTCCAAGACTGTCTCGATGAGAATGTCATAATCTTCATAGACGACATACTTGTTTATTAAAAAGATCAGGAAAGCCACGAAAAACATCTTAAGGCGATGCTGGAGCGGTTACGGAATCAAAAACTCTATGCCAAACTAAGCAAGTGTAGCTTTTGGCAAAGAAGCAAGTCGGAAGAAGGCGTATCGGTTGATCCCAAAAAGATAAGCGCTATAAAGGATTGGCCACGGCCGAAGAACGCGACCGAGGTACAAAGTTTTCTTGGCTTAGCCAGATATTATAGGAGATTCGTGAAGGGATTCGCGAGTATGGCTCAGTCCATGACGCGCCTCCCGGGAAAGGACGTCAAGTTCACGTGGATAGACGAATGTGAAACAAGTTTCACCGCACTAAAGGCGATGCTAACGAGTGCACCGGTTTTAGCGTTGCTGGAACCGGGTGACGCGTATGTGGTTTACACGGACGCGTCGATCACGGGACTTGGGTGCGTTCTACTGCAGCAAGGGAAGGTAATAGCTTATGCTTCGAGGCAGTTACGGAAACATGAAGGCAACTATCCCACCCACGACTTAGAAATGGCAACGGTAGTGTTCGCACTAAAGTTGTGGCGTTCATATCTTTATGGTGCCAAAGTGCAAATTTTCACCGACCACAAAAGCCTGAAGTACATCTTCACGTAACCATAACTCAATCTTCGTCAGAGAAGATGGATGGATTTTGTAGCCGACTATGATATCGATATCGCAAGCAAGGCAAACACGGTTGCGCACGCTTTGAGTCGGAGACGAACGGAAGTGATAGCAAGCAAGGAAAAGGAAACACTAGTAAACAGACATTGCATGTCAATGCCTTGTCTAGAGACTTAGAACCTTTGGGTCTAGGCGCGGCAGATCAAGCAGATCTACTTACGCGTATCCTTGCGGCACAAAAGGAAGATGCGAACCTGAACAAGGTTTTGCACGATGAGGGATAGAAGTACCAAACGTCCAACAAAGTGGACGAGTTTGTGTACCTAACGTCTGACAATTAAAGGAAGAAATGCTACGAGAAGCTCACCGGTCCAAATCCTCGATTAATCCGGGAATGAACAAAATGTACCAAGACCTTAAACGGTACTATCAATGGTTCGGAATGAAATGAGATGTGGCCAAATGGGTATCAAAGTGCCCCACGTGCCAATTGGTCAAGGCCAAACACCAAGTACCGAGTGGTTTACTTCAAAATTTGCCAATTCCGGAGTGGAAATGAGATCACGTTACGATGAACTTTGTGACGGGTCTACCGAAAATGAGCAACAAGAAGAACGTGGTATGGGTAGTGGTGGATAGACTCACTAAGTCAGCCCATTTCATCGCGATAAAGAAAACCGATGGAGTCAAGGTAATATAGCAAATAAATACATTAATGAAATTGTCAGGTTACATGGAGTTCCGGCGAGCACAGTCTCGGATAGGGATTCACGGTTTACTTCGCAGTTTTGGAAGGCTTTCCAAAAAGCCTTGGGAACGCGAGTAAAGATGAGTACTGCCTATCATCCGCAGACGGATGGACAGTCAGAACGGACCATCAAGAAATTGGAAGATATGCTTAGAGCGTGTATATTGAATTGGGGCAGATCTTGGGAAAAGCATTTGCCTTTGGTCGAGTTCGCTTACAACAATAGTTTCCAAGCAAGTATCGGGATGTCGCCGTATGAAGCACTCAATGGACGGTCGTGTCGAACTCCACTGTGTTGGACCCAGGTGGGGGAGGGCAGCCTCATTAGTGCGGACATAGTACAAGAGATGATGGACAAATCCCGAGTAATCCAACGAAAAATGAAGGAAGCGCAAGATAGGCAGAAAAGCTATGCGGACAAAAGAAGGAAAAACATCGAGTATTTGGTGGGAGACCGAGTATACTTGAAGATGTTCACGTTCAAAGGAAGGGCAAGAACTTCGATAAATGGGAAATTAACCCGAGGTACATAGGGCCATTCATCGTGTTAGAACGCGTCGGTCAAGTCGCGTACAAATTGGAATTACCCAAGGAGATGAGTGTATTTCACAATGTATTTCATGTGTCCCAACTAAGGAAGTGCCATTCCGAGAAGGACGTGTTGCTACCAGAATTGCCATGGGATTTGAAGGAAAATCTTACGATGGAAGTGAGGCCGGTACGGATCATAGATCGAATGGAAAAGGTAACAAGGAGAAAAAAATATCCAAATGATTAAAGTTGTTTGGGAATGTAATGGCACGAAAAATGCGACTTGGGTAACGGTGAATAAAATGAAAGCCAGATTTCCTAAGTGGTTCGAAGAAATGGAGAACAAAGAACACACTAATCCAGATTCGGGGACGAATCCCATTCAGGTGGGGGAGAATTGTAACATCCCCGATCCACAGTAGGATCGGCGGAAGGGGCTATGATCGAGAACAAGAGAAGACTTGTCGAAGAAAACTCGACATATGGTACGTAAACAAAGGTTAAGTAAAAAGAAGAGAGACTTGGCCAAAATCCTCGAAGAAAAATAAAGAGAAGTCGAGAAAAAGATAAAGAGTTCAACGAAAAAACAAAGGCATCTCGAGGAAGGCTACGGGCAGCTCGAGGAAGCTACAGCTAGCTCGAAGCAGTTGCTATGGACTAACAGTAGCTACCGTGAACTCGAACGTAGCTCGGTCAGCTGGAGGTAAGCTCGGTCAGCTCACCTTAGCTCGGCCAGTTACTGGGACGGTTGGATGGTTGGCCAGACGGTGGGACGGTTGACCGAACGGTTGAGCGGTTGGACGGTTTATAAGCGAACGGGCAAGAATTAGGGGACACGACGTAGCAAACGGACGCCTGTTCATGTGAACACGCCCCTTCGCCAAGAAACGGTTCCCAGCCCCGCACCTTTAAATAAACGTTACTCGTTCATTGTTCGAACACAAGAAAACACACAGAAAATTCCAATGTTCAAGGAACGAGAATAAACACTTAAAAAAAACTGAGAATCTTCGAGAGAAATACAAGAGAAACACGAGTGTTCAAGGAATCTTCGAGAATAAAGTTAAACGCTTCACGGGAACTCGAGATATCCGCGGAGCCGACTACGAGGGCGGCAAAGGTGGGTGCTTACGCCGTGACTAAGGCCTGGATACGTGAACTCTCGGATTCCTTCGCTGACGTTCGACGATTTCCGCTAAGGGAGCGATGCGGTTTAAGCAACTTGTTATCTCTTGTTCGAAATTCTTATTTAGAGATTATCTTTCGGGACAACACGAGGGTTTGCCATGTTTGCATGTTCATGTAGAATCGTTTGTTCGATCATCTGCATTGACTAACCCTTGAAAAATCTCGGAGTACTTATACTTGTTGGTTTCAGGAAAAGATTGTGATCGTGGAAAAGATCGCATTTAGGCGCAAGCGCATTTAGGTGCAAGCCGCGTTGCTGAGAAGGGAGTGTGGTGTGTTAGACTGGATTATGGAGATCGTATTATACTTGTATTAGCCTATAGTGTAAACTCTCGCAAGTGTATCGAATCCTTTCGTTGAATAATAAAGAAATCAAATTTTATGTTCGATTATTTTCTAAGTCTTCTGCTAACATAACGTCTCTAATATATTGAATCTCAGAATGTCCACGGAATATGAATTTTTAAAGAATCGACCCTTAAAATACGGATAAGTGTTCAGATTACTTGGTGATCCGAGTAGAAACAACCTCTTTTGGAAAAAATGTAGGATTGGGGTGTTTCAGGTTGATAGGGAATCTTCAAGAATTTCTAAACAAGCATGCATGCATAAGTATGGAAGACATTAAATTTCATTCTAGAGCTCAATCATAAATATTAATAACCTCAATCCCTTAGTGATAACTACTAAGCTAAACAATCCTAACGAAACTCATGTTTATTATAAACATTAATAGTAAGCAATAAGCAAATGATCGATATGTTCACAAGGGTTTTACTAATTCCCATTGTCTAGAGGTCCTTTCTCGCCTAGGCTAGATTCCAACATTTCATTCCAACTTACGTTGTCTAGAAACATCTCAATGCTATATCTAGACTCCAGTCTAAGATAAGCATTATAAACAACCTAGGCGAATAATATAAGCATCATTCTCAATAATAACATGCATAATAACTTATCTAAAACATCCTATTAGAAATCCAACACCCAACAAAGAATTACTCAAGCATATTAGAGAATAAGCAAGACAAGGATGAAAAACTCATAATGGAATTGCAAATAGACTACAAAACTAAAATAAGACTAAGAAAGAATATTTAAATATGAACTACAAGGGTTTTTCGCACTTAGGCAGGATGATTAAGGCGTAGGGACAAACCCTATATTTAAAATACAAGAGAAAATCCCTAAAAATGAGAGAAATGGAAATATTGTGAAATGCTCAACTGATCGGTGCAAAGCACAACTAATAAGTTCATCTGGTTTTCCCAACCGATTGGTGAAAGTGCAACCGATCGGTTCTCGTGTCCGAGATTTTCCTCTGGTGATCCACTTGAAGCCCATGTCAGGACTAATTCTCTCTATTTCATCCTCCTAGCCCATAATCCTGCAAAAACATAAAAAGGCGCAAGATTAGTCATAAAAAAACTCTAAAAATCATTAAAAAATAGGTGTTAACATCTTCCTTCCAAGAACAGCAACCTCATTGGCACTAGCCATACCAAAACGACTCGAGACGCAAAGGCGTACAACATGCGTTTTACATAACTCAACCAAGGATCGCACTTGTCTATCATTTGAGACATACATAGGTGGTGTAGGACAATCCGTGTCCGTTAGTTGCAACAATGAATTCGGCAACGAGTAAGTTAACTCGACGAAGTCGTTCTTGTCCAGCTCATAGTCTGCTAGTGCCATCTCAATGAGTTTACGGTGTGTACAAGAATCACTCAAGAATAACATTCTCTCTCCTTTGGGATTATCCACCTCAAAATGCCACTTAAAGTCTCTCATCACCCATTCTCCATAGACAGAAGATACTTGAACCATTTTCTGAAAAGCATTTGAAACAACACAAATGCAAACTATTAGTTTGACAGTAGACTTCGAAGATGAATTCTGTTGAAAAATAATTATCAGAAATTCATAAAATTGATTTAAGATAGATTATAAGACATTGAGATGTGAAATTCATTCATAAACAACAACAATAACTATAATACATATGTAAAAAAAATTAAAATCTCGAAAATGCAAATTATATATGATACAAATCTAGAACGAAGTCTACGCACAGACATCCTCTGTGAAGTTTAAAGGTTATAACCTAAACACCTAATAAGTTAAGAAAAAAGATATAAAAATAATTATGTGATTAAAATAGTTCAAATTTCTAAAACATCAAAAGCCATACGTAACACAAATTTTAAGACAAGAAAAAAAATAACTAATTACAAATAAGCTAAAATTGCATTTTTACTGAAATTATCATTAGAGACTTTACATGCGAAGTCTGCTATCTAAAGAAGACTTCACCTGTGAAGTCTGAAGCAGGGGTCTAATTTTGCAATTGACCAGAGTTTGACTTTTTTAGCAGACTTGGCAGGCGAATTCTCCTACACAAGGAGACTTCGTCAGAGAAGTTTATACCAGTTTAGGGTCTAGTTTTGCAATTGACCATAATTTTGACTTTTTCAGTAAACTTCATCTAGGAAGTCTCTTTGGTAATGGACTGTGCCTGTGAAGTCTATTACGTATTTAGACTTCCATGATGAAGTCTTTTTGCCTTCAGAGACTTCTTAGGAGAAGTCTACCCATAAAGTAGAGTATAGTTTTGCAATTGACCAGAGTTTGAGTTTTACATGAGACTTCGTCTGAGAAGTCTATGTAGAAAAAGGGTTACTTTTGCAATTGACCAAAAAAAATTATTTTTTAAATTCCAAAGTTACAGATGATTATAGACTTCATTAGAAAAGTCTACCAATAGTCAATGTTTCAGAATTTTGGTCAAATGCAAAACTAACCCCTTTTTCACGCAGACTTCATTGATGAAGTCTCGATAAAAAGTCTTTATTCCGGTAATTGCAAAATTAACCTCTTTTTTCGCAGACTTCACAGGAGAAGTTTTTGTACAAAGTCAGACTTAACGATCAATTGCAAAACTAGACCCCTTGTAAGCAGACTTCGACGGTGAAGTCTCAACACCGTTTTTTGTTTTCAAAGGAGAACTTCAGAGTTCATCGTGATTCCATCGTGAAGTCTAAGACCCAAAAAGTCAATTGCAAAACTAACCCCATTTGACCATTGAGATTTCACCCATGAAGTTTGCCTTCTGAAAAATCGGAGAAAATGAAGCAAAAATTACCAAAATTCGGTTTAAGCTTGTGTTTAGCTTCTTAAACAGCCAAGAACTTTTCAGGCCACCAATACCCAAGCAACCCAAGCGTTATTATGCCCGAATCTTAGTAAATCGCAAGATATATGAATGGTAAATATTGTAAACAATTTTATAGAGTTAAATGGTTGAAATGAGAGAGGAGATCGACAAAAATAGAGCTTTTAACTCAGTTATAGAGCATTAACATCACTTAATTCAGTTGTTAGAAACATTAAGAGCTCAATTTTGTTTGGTAATGGTGGTTGGGAACTATTGAAGACGATGGCATTTTCGTTATTACGTAAGAATCTTCGGGTTATTGTTTTTCAAACCCAGACACCAGACTTCTCTGGTGAAGTCTGAGCTAGGTATTTTTGTGAAAAAAAAATTGGGAAGGGTATTTTAAGGCATTTTGAAAAAAAAAAGGAAGAGTGGTCTAGTTTTGGAATTGACTTCAAATAAGGGTCTAGTTTAGCAAGAACCCCTTTAGATTTTGCCCTTTATATAATTTTTTAAACCCTAAATATATGATAAGTTTTATTTCCTAAAATTATTTACACATTATATGTTAATATATAATTATCTCATTTTATATTTATCCAATCTTCTTTCAATATATTTTTGTTGACAAAAAAAAAATATTTATCCAATCTCTATCCACATTTGTGTTGTATTTTTTTCATTTCGTTTTTAAATTATTTAAGTTATTTTTTGTCAATTTTTAATTTTTAAGTTATAATTATAAATTAATTTTTCCTTAATAATAATATAATATATAAGTTAAATTTAGTTTTAATGTTATTTGTTTTAATAAATAAGATGTGTGGATCCCACAAACGATGAGTTATGATGTGGGTTTTTCTAAGGCGGAATTGCTAAAACAATACCCAAAATTGAGTTTGGATGCAAAACTAGACCCCAAATTGAAACAAATACAAAACTAGACCTTTACGGTATGGAAATTACAATAACCCCTTTATTTGCAAACAAAAAAATAGAAACCGCAATAACAGTTCTAACCTCCGCGCGAAGTAGACTTCTTGAACGAAGTTTTTAGTAGACTTCGTTCATGACATCCATGAAGTCTGAACCGTAATTAAACCTTAGATTTAAATTAGGAAAATAATAAAAAATATTTTCAATGCAATTTCTTCTAAAGAAAATAAGATTATCTAAAATATGAACTTTATAAATTAAAATTTCTGAAACTTTCATAAATTGTAAGCATGTAAGGTTGATTATGTTCTAAAATACCATAAACAGTCGCAGACTTCGACCATGAAGTCTGAACCGTAATTAAATGTGAAATTTTAATAAAAAAATGAAAAAAAAAATACTTCGATCAAAATTTTTGAAAGATAAATTATTTTAAATAAAATTGAATAGGTTTAAAAATAAAAATTCATAAAACTAAGCCATTTGATGTAAACCATGTAAGGCATATAGGTTAGAGGTTGCCAATGGGTAAGAATCCATGCATATATCTTTAGGGTTAGACTTAGATTGATATGTTTTTGATATAAAATGGCGATCATTCGTATAGTTGTTAGATTTTGAATATATTATACTATTTTGATGTCAAATGTTAGTATTTGTTAACAAAGAGTGAATTAAACGTTCGAATTTTAGAGTTTAGGGCTTACAGACTTCTCGAGTTTCGGGTGAAGTCTCACGCTAGACTTCGTATGTGAAGTCTGTAAGATTTTGGGGGAAAATTTTGGGGGAAAATTTTGGGGGAAAATTTTGGGGGGAAATTTACATTTACTAAACAAGATAAAACTGAAATTGCAATAGTTAATCTGGATTATCATTATCATCGTCGACCTGGTGAAGAAGGAGTACGATAATGCATTATCATCTGCATCGGGATCTTCTTCATCTTCATCGGGCTCTTCATCTTCATCTTAGACAACAAAACACAATTTTTATTTTTAATTTTTTTTGAAATGGATTGGAGCTTTATTTCTTTAGTTTTATGTTAATTGTATTAATTTCTCTTATTATGTTAATTATCTTTCGGAACCTTTGATTTCTTATTATGTTAATTATCTTTAATGTCTCTTATTATGTTAATTATTATTGGAACTTTGATTTGTAAATCAAATACAAAGTTCGAAAACCGCAAAAATACAAAAAGAACTGGTCATACAGAACAGTTAGAACACCTAGAACACCTAGAGACTTCTAAAAGTAGACTTCACGAGTAGACTTCACCAAGAGACTTCGTATTCATACAAAACACCCAGTTAGAGACTTCCAGCACAGACTTCCTCTATAGGAAGTGGTATAATCATTCGCATAGAACATAATCAACCTTAATTTTATGAAAGTTTCTGAAATTTCAATTTATAAAGTTCATATTTGGGATAATCTTATTTTCTTTAGAAGAAATTGCATTGAGATTATTTTTTATTATTTTCCTAATTTAAATCTACGGTTTAATTACGGTTCAGACTTCGACCATGAAGTCTGGAACCGTAATTAAATGTGGAATTTTAATTAAAAAATGATAAAAAATTATTTTAATCAAAATTTTTGAAAGATAAATTATTTTAAATCAGATCGAATAGCTTAAAAAAAAAATTCATAAAACTAAGCCATTTGATGTAAACCATGTGAGGCATATAGGTTAAAGGTTGCCAATGGGTCAGAATCAATGCATATATCTTTAGGGTTAGACTTAGATTGATTTGTTTTTGATATAAAATGGTGATCCTTCGCATAGTTGTTAGATTTTGAATATATTATACTATTTTGATGTCAAATGTTAGTATTTGTTAACAAAGAGTAAATTAAACGTTCGAATTTTAGAGTTTAGGGCTTACAGACTTCTCGAGTTTCGGGTGAAGTCTCACGGTAGACTTCGCATGTGAAGTCTGCAAGATTTTGTTATCGTATGAAATTCAAATAAATCCAAAACAAAGTTTAATATATTATAAATAAACTTATGTTCTTAAACAGAGATTTAGATAGATATATTCCCTATCTAGGGACAATTGCCCTGTATCTTGCTATCATATCAAACATCAAGAAGTCGTCTCTCAAATCTTCAACCTCTTCCACCGCTGGGTCGAACAAAATGTCCGATAAGCCTTCTTCAGTTTGCAGCCAAGTGTCATCATCACCACCTGTGGGTATTAGATTGGTATTGTCAAAATCAATTACGATATGTTAAACTGTAGTAATAACACACTTACGCGCGAACGGATTTATCCTCCATAATTTAAGCACCACGATCACCGCTCCACCCCTCCTGTTCCTAAAGCCATTCCAGAAGTTATAAGCGTGTTCACCGGTTGCCACACACTTTAACATATTGTCCCTATTATGATTAATAAAAGGTGGTTTTAAATTACAATACGGTGAGTTTCGTCATGGTATTATTATTGTTTGGTTTAAACTTACATGGCATCTTTGATGTAAAACACACTCTTTGAAAATGTACGGCCAAGTGGACTCTCTTGAAGGGGGCATGTGTTGCAGAACATGCCCACAGTATCTACATCATAAGTGTTCTCCTTTAGTTAAATAAAGTTACATGCATATATATAAATTATGGGCATTTAAACTAGCTGAGGAATTTAATCGTATATTTTGTAAACTAGCTGAGGAATTTAACCGTATATTTTGTATAATTTATCCGGATATTTTGTATGTTGTATAAATCTGGATATTTGTATGCTGTATAAATCTTGATATTTTGTATGTTGTATAAATATGGATATTTTGTATGTTGTATAAATCTAGCATAACCGTATATTTTGTATAATCTTGTATAAATCTGCTTAAATGAAATATAACCACAAAAATCTTTTCTAGGAGACTTCAATCGCAGACTTCTACTGGAGCTTTCATCTTCGTACAAACCCTAGTTAGAGACTTCTGTAGGAGACTTCAAACGCAGACTTCTACTGGAGACTTCATCTTAGTACAAAACTCTAGTAAGAGACTTCCTTAGGAGACTTCCTTAGGAGACTTTCTTAGGAGACTTCTCATTTAGACTTCTCAATTACGATAAAAAGCACGCAAAACGAAACGGACCTTCGTGAAACGTCGCTTCTTATCATTTATTTCTCTTCTCCAAAACACGCAACCGACTTCTTTGAATCACTATATTACTGAGTAGATCTAAAATTTACAGTTTCATCTATTGCTATCTAAGGAAATCCCAAATATCTTTTATTAAAAAAAAAATTTCGTACACACCAAAAATCATCGAAAGAGGTTTGAAGAACCTCTTGAAGAATCTGAATGCTCACTTCACGGCAGGTAATCTTTATACAGCTTCACCAAAATTGTGACGGAAGTGCGTGAACGCATTTTTCATCGCAGAAGTTTTCATCGCAAATTAGAAGCAAAATGCGTTACTAATTTTACCCGCAAACGCATCGCAAAACTTGCTTCGGATTTGCGAGAAAACATTGCAACGGAATTGCGTGGATATATTTCTAATTGGGGCCGCAATTCCCTCGCAATTTGCGACAGAATTGCGAGGGTACGGTTCTTATTTCCCTCGCAAAACCGTCGCAAATTGCGAGGGAATTGCGGCGACATCCAATTTATATAATAATTAAAATTTTTAATTATTAATAATAATTAATAATTAAAAATTTATAAATTATAAATAAAATTTGTTTTTCAAAATTAAAATTTTATAAAATAAATTATTTAAACATTAAAAGAAACTAAATTGTATCATACATTAGGAATCTAAAATTGAACCGATGGACCGGATCCAGTTCCGGTTCCAGTCCGGTCTCGGTGCTACTGGTAGATGCGTCTGCAGGGTCCTGAATCATCTGTGCTAGCACCGGATCCTTTGTCGCCAAGTAGCTGAACATCTGATCGAACCTCGAGATCTTCTCAGACTGAATCTCCGCGATCCTTTGCCTGATTTGTTTTTTTATAAATATCACAATAAATTTTAATTAATAATTAGAATTTAATTAATTAAAATAAATGAAAAACTTACGTTTTCCGTCCGCGGGCAAGATAGGAAAGCTATCCAGACCGATGCTTGGCATACCCGTCCCATCAGGATCAGACGTACCGGGCCGCCCTACTGTTAGCGCTCTTGATCTCGCTCGCCGGATCCTGCCAATATGCCACAAGGGCCTGCCCAGACCTCTGGATCAAACCACCTAGGCATCGCAAAGTCCGCCTTCTTTCTTCCACTTCTTTTTCTACGTCCACCTGGTCGGCCATTGCGTTCCTTCAACTTCGCATCAAACTCCTTTCGGACCTTGCTCGTAATACTGTACTCCAATGATAGTTTTGCTACAAAAAAAAAATTATCATGAAAATTCAAAACAATAAGTGATATAAATTATAAAATAATTAATTTTAAATATTAAAAAACTTACAGCAAAAGTTTGAAACCACCATTTTTTGACATGGTCTGGTTGTTTGCCTCCAATTGGCATGAAGGCTCTTTGAAATCTCTTTCAAAGATCGATCGGACCGAAGGGCGGCCACGACTCCGTCTTGATCAACCTGAAATGTAAAATAATAAAAAACAAATAATATGACTTTATTTGTTTTAAAAAACTTAAAATTAAATTAATAAAATAAAATAAAAATCTTACCAATACGTGTTATCAAGGACGTCTTGGATCAAGGCGGGGAAGAAGGTCATGACCGGGAGATTCAAGATCGCCTTAACGACAAGATCATCATTGTCGTTATCAAAGTGTGCTACCGGTGGGGATCTGAGAATGCGGGTGGAGGCGGTGAATAGTATTGCATCCCGGATTGTCGTCATGTCCCGTCTGAGAAGTGAAACTCGTCCGAAGGAGTTTCTGGAACAGGCGTGCCAACTCCTCCGAGACGTGTCACCCCTCGAGGCGTGCCACCCCTCGAGAGATAACGAGAGTACTCGTTATTAACTCCAGAGCATCTGAAAAACAAAAATTTAAAAAAATTAGTAAAATAATTACAACGATATCATATTAAAACTTATAAATTCTAAAAGTCAATCTAAATGAATTATAAAATTACAAAACCTAAAACCTAAAATTCTAAATTCTAACAAAACCTAATTCTAAAAACAAACAAATTTTGCGACGGAATTGCGAGGGAAACTAGTTGCGAGGCAATTGCATCTATCTTTTTTGTTTCCTCGCAAGTCCTTCGCAAATTGCGACGGA